>NSJW01000593.1:0-335869 GCA_019955255.1 Castanospermum australe | reverse complement strand
TTAATTATAATTTTAAGACTCTTATGCAAAGTTGGTATTTATTCAGGCCTTCATTAGGCTTGATTTACTTGAAAAGTGATAAATAACACCTCTTGGGTGTGCACGGCTATCATAGCTTCAAGAAAGGGAAGTTATGTAGATAACTAAATGCTTGTGTTAGTTATATTTTAATAGTAATTTCGGCCAGCAATTATACTTAGATGTAAACATATGAATTTTTGCATTCCTATGACACTCACGGCTACACTAGGATTACAATGAGAATTTAGTGGTCAAGTTAAGGATTTTAGAGAATTTAGGTGATCTATTGTCCTCCTTAATATAAATTTTAAAGAAAATGTGAGAAGAGATCTCTTTCTAATCTCAAGTGTAATTCCCGGCCATAGTGTAGTTGTTGAAGGAATCATATGATTTAATTAGGTAAGAGTTAGTTCTTAGTTATTCTAAAGTTATTTTAATTTCATTTAGGTGAAATATTGTAAATGAGAACTAAAGTATGCTTAGGTGTGGCTCACGGCTACGTGTTGTTTAAGAGGGAGTTATAATTAAATCTTATAAATGCTAATGAGGCCTAAGTGTTCTATTGTCAACTTAATGCTTTTGAGGTGATTTAACATAGTGTAAACTTAGAAAGATGTTTATATGATTTGTGAACCCCGATATGCTATATAAATATCCTTACTATTCTATGGATATTAAGGCAGAAGATGACATCTTATAAGAGAGCTTGGTACATTTAAATGTGTTTAGTAAGTAAGAGTAAAATGATTACATGCTCACTTTTAATTCAAGTGAAAGATGCAATGAAAGTTTGAAAATGATTCTCAACGTAAAGAAAATGAATTAGAAGTGATATGAAAATATTAGAAAAGAATTTCTAATAAGATATCATGGAAAAATGTCCATGAGAAGTCTTACACGTGTCCATGGTCCATTTTTCTGGATATGTTGAGTGGAATCTACCAAAAAGATGTGGCATGGCCATTTAAATTTAGGAGACGCCCTATGTCAAGGGAGAATTCTCAAATATGTAAAATTATTATGGCTATGGTTGATGAATATATTATGGGACCGTGTAGACAAAGATGATAAACAGCAGGCCAAACCCTATGCAAAATTTTCTATGAGCATGTAATTAATGAAAAGTATATCAAAATGTAAACTGTTATAGTTTATCCATATTCAAATTATTCCCATCCATGAAACTTTTTTATGTATATTATACAGCTGAAAATGTCACTGTTTTAATTAATGTTTTAAAATATATTTGAGTGCCTATTGAAAAATTATATTTCTCATCCCTGCTGTATGTGATATTTTTAGATTCTCCTACAACCAAGTGAAGGTGAGAGTTTTTATCTTCTTAGTTACCGTTGTTGAATTAGTTTATAACTGTGAGCACGATGTATTTGAGCTGGTGGTACAGAATATGACTTATCGTTAGTTTATGTGAGGATCTGTTAGTTATGTGGTCTATCATATAGTATGTTAGCATAGTATTTCTTTCCTGCATAGCCTAGTAAGGCCAAATTTACCTTTTGATGTTTATATGTATATAGTTTTGTATACAGGTAGAAATCTAGCTTTTCTACTGTTGATGTAGAATTTGCAAACAGATATTGTATAAATGAATCGTGTAGGAAGTGATATTATGATGGTGTATGTAAATTGTCTTGTGTTTTTTTTAAAAATTTTTTTGAGATATTATGTTTGATATTAATAGAACAAGATATCTGTTAATGTATAAGAAATTAATTCAGAAACCTTTATAATTCATGAGTCACGTAATATAATAAATAAATAAATTATTTTTAGAAACGTGACACGTAAAGATGATTTTAATTGTGTTAATAATGTTAATTTATTATATGATATAATTTTTATAATTCTTTATAAAATATAAAAAATTTTAGTATGTAGTTTAGAATTTTATCTCTTAAGGATAAATAATACAGATATGCATTCGTTTAATTGTATTATTTCATTAAATATTTTAATTCATAGACACATAACTTCTAATTAATTAGATTAAATCAAGTCATTAAATAAATTACATTTTTAACTTATATTCAATGACCTATAATTCATTATGTAACGTAGTGCCAATAATAGTATGGGTATTACAACGAACACTTGAAATTTAAAATTGTTGTGAGCCAACAACATATACTCGAAATTTAGAATGTGATAAGTGAAACAATAGACACTCAAAATTTAAAATTGTGATTGGCCGAATAATAAACACCCAAAGTTTAAAATTACAGTAGGCTGAATAACAGACAAACAAAATTTAAAATGCGATGGGCCGAACGATAGACACCTGAAATTTAAAATTTCAATGAGCCAAACAATAGACAGTGAAATTTAAAATTGCAATGGGATGAAAAATAGACACCCAAATTTAAAATACAGACAGCCGAGCAACAGACACCTAAAATTTAAAATTGTAGCAGGTCAAATAATAGACACCCAAAATTTAAAATTGTAGCAAGCCGAATAATATACACCCAAAATTTACAATGTAATGGGCTGAACGATAGACACCGAAAATTAAAATTACAATGGGTTGAATAATAGACAATCGAAATTCAAAATTGCAGTGGGCCGAACAATAGATACCCAAAATTTAAAATGCGATGAACCAAACAACAGACATCCAAAATTTAAAATTGTGACGGGCCGAACAACAAACACCTGAAATTTAAAAATTGCAATGGGCCGAATAACAGATACCCAAAATTTAATTTGGCAATGGGCCGAACAACAGACACCCAAAATTTAAAATGCAATGGGCTGAATAACAGACACTAGAAATTTAAAATTATAGTGGAGCAAACAAACAGACACCCGAAATTTAAAATGCGATGTGCCGAACAACAGACACCAGAAATTTAAAATGTGATGGTCCGAACAACAAACACCTAAAATTTAAAATGCAGTGGGCCGAACAACAGACACCCAAAATTTAAAATGCGATAGGTTGAACAACAAACACCCAAAATTTAAAATTGCAGTGGGCCAAAGAATAGACACTTGAAATTTAAAATTGTAATGGACCAAGCAACAGACACCAAAATTTAAAATTGCAGTGGGCTGAACAACAAAGACACGAAATTTAAAATGAGATGTGATAGGCCGAACAATAGAACCCAAAATTTAAAATTGCGATGGGCCGAATAACAGACATCTGAAATTTAAAATTCATGGGGCCTAACAATAGACAGCTAAAATTTAGAATTGCGATGGGCCGAACAATTGAAACCCGAAATCTAAAATTGAAGTGGGTCGAACAATAGACATTCGAAATGTAAAATGCAGTGGGTCAAAGAACAGACACTCGAAATTTAAAATTATAGTGGTTAAGTGAAGGACCTTGAAGATAATGCAAGTCATAAGGCTAAGAACCTTGAATTGAAAGGTAAAGGAAATCCACTATTCTATGGACTCAAAGTTAAAAGTGAATGCATTGGCTAGGCTAGGAACCCTAAAAGTAAAATGTTGATGAGCAAGGGTCCTAAAATGTAAAATGCACAATGTTACAAACCTTAAAACATGAATGCACTAGGCCAAGGTCCCTAAAATTTAAATGGACTTGGTTAAGGATCCTAAAAGTAAAATTAAATAGGGCCAAAGGCTCAAAAAATGCAATGCTTATAACCTTTATTCCTCATCTAATCCATAACAATTGATTAAGAATTACTCGACAATCCTATATTGGTTCACTTTTCTCATTTGCCCCAGTTTCGGGTTTTCAGGACCAAACTTTGACAGAAGTAACAATCAGCTAAGAAGGAAACGTGGTAGTTTCCCTAAATTGTTTTATCGTCACTTATTCTTTAACCTATTGCCGCTCATAAATTTTTTTTCTAATTTGCAATTTACCCTAATTTAAGCACTAAAATCATTAATCCATTTTTACTGTGATCTTGATTACCTTGTGGGGATTAGGTTCTCTAGAGAACAAATAATAGGAAATGAATATTCCATTATCAAGCTAAGCTTTCCCCAAGAAGGATTTTGAGTTGCTCCAGTATTCATATAAATGCTTGTCGTTACCTTAAGAGCATTCTAAATTTTTTTGATCATTTTGAGCCTCTTTCAAAATATTCTATTCTCACTTGAGTTTATTTTTTTACTTTTTCTCCTTAAAAATAAATATTTTTCTTGTTAAAGTATTAGACTAATTTCCTTTTTAAACAACAATTTTAATGCAATGATTATAGATAGATGTGAGGGATTTTGGTGGATGACACTTTGGCTCATCAAAGGAAGTAGTAGTTATTTGGAAAAATTTGGAAAGAACATAGGCTAAGGCCAAATGAAATTATTAATCAAGGAATATAAGACTCAAGGACATTATGTCATTTTATCTCTCCTTCTCTTTTTTTTCATCATGGATCTCTAGGTATTCCTTTTCCAGACTCATTCATGAAATTTAGCAAAGATTTGTTTGAGTTGATTTTCCCCCTTTTTTTATTTTGCCCAGTTATTTTTTTTTTGTTGGGCTTTTCTCTTTTCTATTGTTTTCAAAACATAATTGCCCTAGTGTACTTTCCAAGCAAACCGAACCTCATTAAGGACTTCAAAAGCTTGTAACGAGGCTCGGGTAAAGGTTTTCCAAAAGAAATGGATAAAAGGCTCAAAAATTCATATGTACCTCCCTTCCTTCCTTTAATCTTCTATTCCTACTTTCCGACAAATTTTGTACTAGCCTTCATTTATCAAGAGGATTTTCATAGGTTGTAATGGAGTCAAAGGTTGATAAGCAGCTACTGAAAGAAAGGATTTAATGGCTAAAAAAAAAATGATATTGAGGTTCAATGGGAGTCTTTCTTCATATTTGTTTGTGGCTGTGTGACCTTTCACCATTTGTTCATGAATTTTTCAATAGCAACAATTTTCTTCAACACTATCTCATTGCATTTTTTTATTTTTTTATTCTCTTTCTTTGATGATGAGCTTTCTTTTCTCTTTCATTTTCTTTATTCACTACTTTGATTTTTCTATATTTCTCTTTCATTTTTTTTTCTTTTCATTCCAAGAAAACTTCATCATTACTTGGCGAACAGAGACCACTTCATATGTATAGTGGATTCCCATTGATCTTCGGGTATGATTTGCATGGGTAAGAAAAAAAAATAGTTTTGGGCTTAAAAGGGGTTGATGAGGGATATTAAGTGTTTGGATAGCTAAATGAACAATACCCTCTTTGATATCTAAATACTTAGCAAAACCTTGTTGGAATACTACCTTCCCCCAGGTTATTTTTGAGTTATAGGTAAAACAAGAAAACATGTCTTCAAACTCAAGGGGGCGCTGGGGATATTAACTACTTACTGCTTGGGAAATCAAAGAATGCCTTATATCATTTGCAAAGCCTACTTGTGGAGCACAAAATATTGGGGTCTTATATCTACATCAATTCTCATTTCATTTTTACTAAAACCAGTCTTGATCTTGAAAATGAAAGTTCTAGGGGTCCATACAAAGTTTTGTTTCCCCTTTTTTTCTCCCTTTTTTCTCCATTGTTTCTTCCTTTTTTTTTTTTCTCTCTTCTTCGTTTTCTTCTTTTTTTTTCTTTTTTTCTTCTGCTATTTTTTCTTCTTCTTCTTCTTTTTCTTTTTTTTTTTTATCTTTCTCTCTCTACTAGATAGAGAAAGGAGAGGAAATAAAAAGAAAACCGATGAATGGATGATCATTTCATTAATATTGCTATTTAAAAAGGAATGTCCATGTATGTTAAACATTGATTAGCTTTGAATCTTATCTAAGAGACCTTTGTATCAAGTCAAACATTTATCTTTAAGGAGATGCAAGGATGATGGTTTAACTACAATGAGAGTATAAGACCAATCTAGGCCAAATAAGCTTCTTTTTACACACATATATTAAGCTGAAAGCTCCTAATACTTTTTTTCCATTGCTGATACTTCCATGAATATGCTAGTGTCTTTCCTCAAACCCTACTCAAGCTCATACTTCCACAAAGAACTAAACTTACATTGGTTGACCCATTCCAACACCTAATTAGGGTAGAAAATCACATGCGATTTTTGAGTTATTCGTTAATTGCACAAGAGGATTAGAGAGATTTTTTTTTCTTTTCTTTATTATTAAATCCCAAAAAAAGATTATTACCATGCTAAATGAAAAATGAATGCAAATAATGGGTGCAAATTTAATGAACATGATTACCATATTAAATGGAAAATGAAAGCAATCATGTGATGCAATTTTTTTTATAAGAATGATTATTAGAACAAATGGAAAATGAGTGCAATAATGATGTGAAAATTTAATGGACATAATTACCATATTAAAAAATAAAAGCAATAATAAGGTGCAAAAAAAATTTGACTAAATGCAAAATGAGTACAATAATGAGGTGCAAAATGATTAGGATAAATGGAAAATGAATGCAATAATGAGGTGTATATTTTTTTATAAATATATTATCAGGCTAAATGAAAAATAAATGCAATAATAGAATGCATAACTTTTATAAAAATGATTATCGGGTAAATAGAAAATGAATGCAATAATAGGTGCATAATGAAAGAAAAATGAATGCAATAATGAAATGCATAATTTTTTTATAAAAATATTTTTTTCTAGCTAAAATAGAAAATGAATGCAATAATGGAGTGCATAATTTTTTTATATAAATGATTTTTTTGGCTAGAATAGAAAATGAATGCAACAATGAGTGTATAAATTATTGGTCCCTTAGTGACTTGCTCCATCTTCAAATAAAATTCAGATGTCATATTAGTGGACTAAACTAACCTCATGTGCTTCATGATTGAATGATATGAGTGGTGAGGAAAAATGTACTCCCTTTGTGTCCTAATTCATGAAACTATAATAACTAATGATTAACCACAATCACTAAATTGATATAAAATTAAATTCATAATTAATAAAAATCTAGTAAATAATTTTAAGAAATTTTTCAGAAAGAAGAAAACTACGTGAAAAGTTGTTTAGTGAGAAAAAAATCTCAATGAGCAAGAAATTTTTTTTTGACGAGACTGTTATTTTATATATTATAATAGATGTGAATATTTGAAGTTAATATATGAGTACATGGCGTCGCATTAGTATTTGGTCAATTTTCAAAGTCAAGAATAATCCTTGCCTCTGGGGGGATGTGACTATATATAAAATATATACATATGTGGCTTATGTGATGAATGTGCTTCGTTATAGCCTAGTAGTTAGTTAAAATTAAGTTGATGTGATTAAGATAGAGTTACCACCTCATATACGAATCCCAACTTGTGGCATAGGTAAACATATGATGTGTTTATTAATTCAAAAAGGAATGGGATGAGGAAAATAAAAAGGAAGAAAGAAATTAGCAAATAGAACTAAAGATTCAAAGAATAGTATTAAAGTAGTTATATTGATTATTAACCTCAAAGAAGTTTAAGAAAATCCTTGTATAAAAGCTTCCAAGAACTTAATTGAGTTAAAGTAAATTGTAGTACTAAGAGCATGCTTAAAAACACTTATTTTTGGAGAAAAAAATTGCTTATTTTTCAAAAGCTCTCTCAAAAAGATTTTGATTATGAGTTATTTTGACCACATTTACATAAGTGTAGACATGAAGTGTTATTTGGTTTCATAGCTAGAGTTCTCCAATTCTTTAGAAAATCTCTCTGAGGTAAATTAAATCTACTAGGTGTTACAAAATTTTTAACAAAAGTAATTATTTTCTACGATAGATTTATTATCGAGGAATTTAATTTATGTAAAATTAAATGACAGATTTAGACTGGCTAGGAGACTATTTCAATAGTCTGATTGGCCAATTTAAGTTAAAATTGATAATAGTGTTAGAATAAAGCAAGATTTTCTATATTTCAATAGTTAAGTAAAATAGGATTTGATATTGGTACTTCTAAGATTCTAATATAGAAATACGATAAAGCTTAGTTAAGCCAATTCTGTGCAAATATTTTCATAATTTAATGTGATTTTTAGTAGTCAATCTATATGAAATGTATAATTTTTTAAATGCACAACTATATAATTTCTAAAATGTGGGATTAAAATTAAACCTAAAGCAAAGTTGGAGGACGAAATTTTTTTCTTTTTGATAATGAATTTTATGCTTATTTTCTTTTTGAACTTATTTATTTATGCATTAAATGAAATTTTATGTTTCATATAAATTGATTACTACAAATTGCATTAAGTTACGTAAATATTTCTACAAAATCAAGTTAACTAAGAGTACATCAAGTCTCTTCATAATTAAAATATTAAGTATCACTATGAAAGCATACAGTAGTTCACCATTGAATTATAGAGGAGAAAACCATACTCTATTACAAGTCAACTTAAATATCAATGTCAAATCTTAGTAATTTCATCCAATGGATTGGTTTAGTGGCTAAAGAAATGTGTTATTTGCCTTGATTATTTGGGTTCAAACTTTGAGCCAACACTTGAGATATTTATTCACTAAATGCACTAGGTCCATGTCAGGACTGTCCCCTTAAGATTGTCTAAAGAGAAATTTAATCTTGATTGACGCAAATGTTAGTACGAGGTATACCCATACTCTACAACAAAATTTTAATTGTTTATTATATAATTAATTCAATGTGATTTTAAATAATCAATCTATATGAAAAACATAATTCCTTTTAATGCAAAAGCATAAATGTTTAAAAAGAAAATTATGCATAAAATTCATTATAAAAAGATTTTACTTTTTGTATTGCAACTTTACTTTAGTTTTTATTTTTGTCTTACAACTATAGTGTTTTATTTTTGTTTCAAATTATTTCAAAACACACAAAATTCGTCCCACCCACTAATTTCAAAAGAAAATCATAGATATGTCAATTGTACACTTGTATTCACATTGGATGTCATGTTAGCAAATTCCTTTAATATTCCTAATGGTGTTAGTGATTGAGACAAATTTGGTATGTTTTACAATAAT
Source organism: Castanospermum australe (assembly GCA_019955255.1). NCBI lineage: Eukaryota > Viridiplantae > Streptophyta > Magnoliopsida > Fabales > Fabaceae > Castanospermum > Castanospermum australe. Next base: position 326,913 of record NSJW01000593.1, on the reverse strand, counting down.
TTGGGACAAAAAAAAAATTTAGAGCAAAGTTAAAAGATGAAAAATATATTTTTTCCTTCTTTTTTATTAATATTTAAATAATACTGATGGGTAGTAATAAATCTTCAAACTAAATGTAATTTTAGTTCTTCTAAATATATATGTGACATTAAATTAGTCTTTTAATAAAAATTAATACTATCAATTTTGTCATTTTTTGGAATAATTTGATATCACTTTCATGACAAATGTGATGCTTTTGTGTATATGTTTAAAGTAAGGTTTTAAAAATCAGACTAATCATTGAAACCGATGAAATGACTGAGTTCACAGGTTCAATTGGTTAAAAACCGATGCATATGTTTATATGTATATATATTAAAATTTTAATACATATGCTAGTTAAAATTATACATATATATACACACTACTTATATACATTAAAAAATCGTATATATATATATGTGGGTGTGTGTGCACGCATGCGCGCTCTTTAATATAAATATGAATTTGTTGGTTGCATATTTTATATCATATTTTACACTAAATATATTTATTTATATTTAATATGCTGAAATATTAGTGTCTATAAGTTTATTAATGATTACAAATGATTTGCTAAGCTACAAAATTATTTAGGATGTAATATGATCTTAACAAGCAAAGCAACAGTGATGGTCTAATGATAAAGTGGCTTTAACAATTTCAAAGGACCGTGGCTCGATCCTTGTGAAAATAGCATTTTAAAGTTGAATGTTAACCTTCTTGTTATATTATATAAAAATAAATGGGACCACATAGAGAACACTGTTCTGTTTCGGTGGAAACTCCATGTGAGCGCTTGGCAAGGCCAAGATTCGGATCCAGCCTTTGTAATTTTGTCTTCTCAGGATAATGCTGAACCTGTGAACCACGGCCAGTTCAGCAGTCTAAATATGATTATGTAACTCAACGGTTTTGTATGATTAACCAACCGCCGGTTGATTGGTTTTCGATTGAACCGATTCAACTGGTCAGTTTCGTTTAGTTTTAGAACAGATCATTCTTGTCATCCAATTTGATTGAAACTGGATGGTTGGATGTAACAAGAATTGGCTTCTTCTACAGCTGAACTCATGGAGCAAAAGCTAAAGACATGTTGCTGTCATCCATTGCTGTAGACCTCAATAGCTCATGATACCATGAGAGATTTGTAAAAGTGGAGAAAAGAAGAATAAAAGAAATAGAGTGTGGGAAAATGATAGAATGATCTTTGTATATATTTCAGTACCTGCATTGACATCATTTACACAATACTCTAATGACTCTAACAATCTTAACAACTTTGTAACTAACATTTTAACTGACAGAGACTACACTATAGCATATTACACAATGCTACACTGAATACATTCTCCAGTAGTAATAAAGGGTACTTTTGGGTTATGTACCTTGGGTTTTTTATGGCGTAACACCTAGATTTGGGTGATATACCACTTGGATTAGTTGCAGGGGTGTTGTAAGCATGATGGTTTAGGTTGGCATTATGGTTTCAGCGACTCTTCATGTGTGATGTGTTGCTTGAGTTCTAGCTAACATGACTGGTTACTTAGATACATCTCTCGGGGGTCACAGCTTATATGGGGAATCTGAGAGCTTTCACTGGCGATGGCCATTGGCTAGCTGGTGAAATGCCATATGCGATTGTGAGTTGAGGACTTTGACACGTTTTGGGTGACTATAGGTGATTGATGAAGTTTATGACAATGGGTGCTTGGTTTGCTGGTTGGACGATTTTTGAAGCTAGTGCTGGTGGGCCATGAAGCTTGGGTGATGGATTTATGGTTGGGAAGTATTAATGCTGGAGAATGGGTGCTATGGGAGAGGAGGATTGTCGCTTTGGTGCATGATTTGACTTGAAGGCACTATGGTGGCTATTTGGAACATTGGGAGATAACTAGGGTAGAAGGTGAAGAAACACGATGCATGGTTTATGATGGAGTGGTGGAGAGGTATTGGGAGATCACCCAGTGACGTGAACCCGAATTGGCTTTGCTGCATTGGCTGAATAATATGTGCTTAGCTTCGTGACTGACGGGGAGGCTTGGCTTGTTTGGGCTGAGGTGCTGTGTGTTTTGACTTCTTGGTGAAAGGGCTACTCTAGGCTTGTGAAAGAAAGGTTTCACAGTCTATGTTAAAGTGGAGACTCTATTTTTGGAGGGGTGAAACAAGGGAGCTAGGTAGTGGATGTTTTTGGGTAAAAATAACAAGGCCTAATGTGTGCATGTGAGAGTGGCTTGTGAGAATGTTTTCTGGTGTGGGATTCTTGGGTTGGTTGGTTGTTTGGGTAGCTGTGGTTATGGAGATTATGTTGAGGAAGTGAAGTGGCAATGGATGGTTTGTCAAAGGTGAACATTGGGTCATTAAGGGAGCTTGAAAACTACTGTTGACAGAGAAGGATTGAGCCATGAGCTGGAGATGTTTTCAGTTAATATGTTTTTATTAATAATTACAAAAATGTCACATTATTCTCATTTTGTTCCTTATTTTTTAAATTTTGTATAAGAGATGTTGAAAACAGGAAATACTTATTTTTATCATTTTCTTTACAAAATTTTAAAAGCAAAAAACAAAATGAAAATAATGTGACATTTTTATAATTATAAATAAAAACATATAAATTGAAAATAAAAACAGAAAACAAGCAAAATACTCTGTAAGTGTTGGGTTGAAGGACGCATGGAAGATGACTTAGTGGAGTCCATAGGTAGTGGGTTGTTACAAGGTGGCCACTTATGTGTTGATGTTTGAGAAAGTTAGGGTGAAGCAAGGAAAAGGTGAGCTAGAAGTGTGGTTAATTGGAACAGTTGCTCTATTTAGGGGAGAGGAAACATGGGAGATGGAGTTGTGAATTCAAGGTAAGTGCTAGAGAGGAGTTTGGAGGCCGTTGATATCATGGTGGTGTGAATTCGGTTGAAGGGAGCATGGAGATTGATCCATGTGGAAACCGATTTTGCATGGGCTGTTTCTCAGGTGTGTGGCTACGCGTATGGTGTTTTTTGGTGATGGAAGCTAGACTCTATTGCGTATTTTCTAATCAAACTTGAACTACTTCCGTTAGACTATAAGATTTTAGTCATGTTTTCATTATGCTACTATTGTGTGAAAAATTAATTTTTATTATCATCATTACTCAATTTATTAACATTCAGGTAGCTATGTATTCATACCTCTTTGTTTATAAATTGAAATAATTACACATATTGAGGAGACCACGTGGATACTATTTTTGACCCTGTGAGTTTTGAGCCATTCATTTTTATTGTGAGTTTTCTTAGCTTTCATATTATTTATTGTTGCATGCTCATAATTTTGTTTTCTTTTTCCCATCATTGGATCATTTCACTATCATTATAGTTGATTTTGGCTAAAGAGAAATTTTATATTGCACTTGGATGTAATGTCATGGAAATTGTTAGAGTTATGTAATTCTCTATGATTTTAGGCCATGCTTCTTATCTTGATCCTTACCAAAAAAAAATATACTTTGTTTGTTCATTCATATTGCTACTAGTTAGCCCATTGGGCCTATTTATTAAACCTTTTTTTTTCTTAATTAATCCTTTCCCAAGTGTTTCAGGAAAGAAGTATTGTTGCACTATGAGGTGATATACAAAGAGAATTTTGAGAAATTGTAAAAATTGAAAAACAAAAAAAAAAAAGAGATTGAAGGAAATGAAAAAAAAAAGAAAAAAGCCAAAAAAATTGTGAAAAAAAATAGAGTAAAAGAAAAAAGAAAGAGGAAAAAAGTGAGAAAGAAAAAAAGAAGTATAGTTATTGGCTATGAAAGTTGGCAAATAAGGTGCAGACAAACAAAAAAAAAAAAAGGGGGTTGTTGAAATTAATGTATAGAAAAAGTGAGCTTCTAAATATTCTTGAAACACTTTTGATATTCATTATTACTCTTTAGACTTGATATTTTTCTTTTGTCCCAATGTTATAAGCTAATAAAGTCCTATTTGAACCTAAAGAATTGCCTAGTTTATTTCAATGTACATGACTGGTTATTAAATATTTTTTTGACATCCTTTCATGAAACGATATCTATTTTTCCCTTTATCAAGCTTTCTTTCATTATTATTTATATGTGAGATATTTGATTTGATTTGGTAATAATTACTCTAATCACATATACTTGCTATGAGTGCTACACCCTATCTCTAAGTGATTTTGTTTGTAATACTTGTGAGATTTACATTGTTGAAGTGTGTTCTCCAATAGGGATTCTACTTATGATATTTTGAGATAAAGAGTGTATTGTGTTATAGCTAAACTATTCACACACATTGAGTTTTGATTATGGTTGAAAATTTTGTGGTAGTTTGGGTATTTTGACACATGATTGATATTCTTGAGTTAAGGAAAAACATTGGATTTAATTGATTTGAGATATTTTCACTTTGAGTTTTGTTTTGAGTTGCTTTTTATATTAAAAACTAATTGGGAGTTGTGATAATAGCCTAAAATTACAAGTTTTTTATATTAAAAACATTCGTTATTATGTCTTGATTTTAATTAAATTTAATAAATTTGTAATATTATAGATTATTTTTTTAAAATATATTAATTCTAATTAATTGTGATATTTTAAAGGATATTAAAAATTCAGAGCAAATATGGTGCTGATTTAGTTCTGATGGATACACAATTCAAAAGATAGTTTATGACTAAGTGAAAATATTGCCTTAGATATGGCGGCTTGTGTCCCACGGTCACTTACTTGAGCAAGGAGAAAACCTAAGCAGTTATAAATAGAGTTTCGACACAATTTAAAAGGGGAGTGAACTAATGAGAGGCGAGTCAAGGGACTTTAGAGCACAATGCAAAAGATGGTGCGAAAATGTACCACACTATATAAGAGGACAAAGATTAAGGACATACATGTTATCTTTTAAACCATATTTGTATATTTATTTAGATTTGTTTACTAAGATGATAAAGAAATCTTATTAATTTTAGTAAAAACTGTTACATTATTATTATTCAGTTTTAGAGATTTTAATGTTTATTATTTTATTTGCCTATCAGTTAGTTTGAATAAATTTTTTAATGAAATCAATCATGCTTTTCTTATAGTGTTGAGTTTGTTTTGCTATCTGAGTATTAACGATAATTATTGGATATCAATTGTAATTTTTAAGTAGGGATATGGTTAAAGATTTGATAAATTATTGTTAATCAGAAGAATAAAACACATAATTGATTATGATTTTTAGGACTTAATTGATATATTTTCCTCAAACACTTATATAGTTGATGTTAAAATTAATTTTAATGGATTCTGAACTTTAGTCAATTCATATTTGGTTAAGTCAAAATTATTTGTTACGTTTATTAATTTTTATTTTTGTTCTGAATCATTTAATTTGTGTGTTTTTAATTTTATAGTTGAAATTATTTTTTTCCAACTAGATTATATAAATTTATCAATATCTAAAACTTAATTCAAAATTTATGTGGGATCAATCTCGTATTTGTCTAATTTTATTATGATATGATTCGTGTATTTATGAGTATTTTAGAGTTTATGAAAGGCACATCAAATTTGTTTTTTACTCTTTAAAAATAACTCATAAAAGTGATAATAAAATTAAACTTCATACCAATCTCAATATGCACCATTCTTTGTTTTATGTTATTTATATATATATATATGTATATATATATATATATATATATTATCACATACATATCATACGTATTGTCAAATTATTTTAAATTCGAGGAAACATTGAATGAAAACTTAATTATTACAAATTGTTTTATCAATTTAATAATTACTTTCTTTTTTTTTTTATAGGATATATATGTGACTCACCAAAATCTAAAGAAGTGTATGGGCATTTTATCCTTTTGCATATTTGGGTAAGTGAAGCTATGGTACTCTAATTATTTTCTATGGTACCAATATATTTAAGCTTATTTGTCGGGCATTTATTGGTTATTATTTTTATAATCAATAAATGCTTAAAGTCTTAAAAGTAAAATTAAAAATTAATAAATATTTAAAAAATCAGTTCAGGAATTAATATCTAGAAAAAAAAATTGAGTACCAAAATAATCTCCCACTAGGATAAGTGGTTAATAAGTTTTAGGCTCTTTTCATTATTACAGAAAATTTTTAAGTTCCCTTTTATTTTCTATTTTATTATTTTGATTTATGTTTTTCATGTTTTTCACTTTTAATTTTAATTTAATTAATCCGAAAAAATAAGGTGTTCACGTCTACGATTAAATCTATATATTGCATACATTAAAAATCTTTTTCTTAATGCAAGTAGGCTTGGTAAACGTAGTTATACCAATCCCAAAAAAATAAAATAAAACGCAAACGTTATATTATTTATAAATTTGTGAAAAGAATTTTGTTGTAATATGATTGTATACAAGTCCCAAGTTAAATTATATAATGCAAAAAGAAATGAGCGGTTGTTTAATTATCATTATTCATTATTGGTCTTCAAATAATAAAACGAGACGGGCCCATTTGAACTTCCAGCCTTAGCCTACGTGCAGAGTGCACACTTTCTGCATGGTGTGGGGAAATGTTTTCAATTTTCTTTGTACTCAACGTGCTTTCAACTTCTCAGCAATGTGAATATATTTTTAACTCATGCATATATCTATACAATAGCATCTGAAATTGAATCCCAAAAAATTCTCTAGACCACACACAACAAAATCATCCATGGAGAAAAGTCCCCGCACTCTTTCCGGCCGCTGCCAACTCACGGCGGTGCCCCCATCGCCCCGGCTTGTCCGGAGCAGAAGCGGGAGCAGCCCGGCGGCCATAACCACCCCAGAGAGAAGTTCACGGAGGTTCAGCTCTAGTGAAAGATTCAGCAATATCAATGGCCACCGTTCAAGATCAACATCCAAATCAAGAACCCACCACAACAATGAAGAGAACAAAAATCCCACGATAACAACACCCATTTCTAGCATGCCAACGAAGTCCCTCCGAGAAGAGTAGAGATAATGGTTTTGCTTATAAGTTCTTGCAGCGTGGTGTTAGCCCTGAAAACAACACTGGAGCTTCAAAGAGGGCCACACCGGCCATGAAGTCGCCATCGGCGTGGGCGTTGTCGCCGGGAAGGCGATATCTTGGCTCTCCGGTGGGGTCTGATTTGTTGCTGGGAAAGGTCAAAGGAGGTGGCGGCGGAGGCGGCGTTGGTGGTGTCACTACAAAGGTCTTAAAGTACTTCAAGCAAAGGAAAGTGTCATTGGTGCAAGAAGAAGAGTGCCATCAATTTCGGATTTTGCATAATAGATTGTTGCAGCGGAGATTTGTTAATGCTAGAGCTGAAGCTGTTATGGCTACGGTGAAGAAAGTTGCCGAGGTTTGTTCATTTTTCTTTTCCATCAAATTGGAGTTTGCATTGCACAACTCAAATTGTAGAACACTTGAGGAATCTAAAGCAAATGCTACTTGTTTCTGCCCAGTAGATTGTTGGCTGCAGCATCCACTTTTCAGGGTCCAATATGATTTGGGTCCATTTGATGTTTCAGAGGAATTTGGGCCAGAGGGTTTTAAGTTTTTCATTTATTTATTTATCTAGTTCTAATTTCAAATGATATTTTTTTCACATACTTTCTGCAAAGTCACCGATGTTATTGGACCCTTAAATTGGTACAGTATCATATTAACAATTTTCTGTACTAAGTTCACATGTAATTTAATTGTTTACTTTTCTTACATAGATTTTGTCCCTTTTTTTTTCTTTAATTGTTGTTCATATAAAATTATCCTTTTAGAATATAGTTAATTTACAAGTGTGACTACTTCTTCATCACCCAATCATTCACTTTCATAGATTGAGCAATCAGATTTGCTTGATTCCCTTCTTAATTTTTGTTCCACTCATCTCACTATTTCCTCTTTATTCTCTTGCACCGCTTACAATTAACTTAAATTTTTTTTCTATATGTACACATATTTAGTGTATGCCTCACCATTTATAATGAATTCCAAACTCACAGGATTTTCTATTCTTTTCTTGATACTTACCAACTTCTCAATCAGCATCCTGATTTTTTTTTCATTTAAATTTTGATATCAGATTCAATTGTTCTCTGTATGGCTTAGAACCCTCATGCTGAGAAAGATCATAATAAAAGAGAGAATCGAAATGCAAAGAGTCAAACATAGGATGGAGCTTTATCAAGTTATCAATTCACAACTCTCCCTTCTTAATGAATGGGCAAAATTGGAGAGAAGAAATCAAGAATCTGTGGCCAGATTGGCGAGGACGCTGTCAGCACTGTCCACTAACCAGCCTTTAACTCACGGTCTTCAGGTATATATAATATGTTGTGTTGACTTTAATTTGCCTGTTCCTTTCAAATATGACAGTGAGAAACATTGGGCTTGTCTCACATAAACTTTTAATTTTTACTCAGTTTCACTTTTTCTTCTTTTTTCTTTTTTTTAGAAACACAAAAACTTAAACTCTCCTCCAAACTTCTTTGAAGATTTACATTGTAGAAAAGTAATAAAAACCATCAAATGACATGATAAGTTAATATAGGCTTTTAATGTTTCATATAGGCTCAAACCTTTAATCAAAATTATTAAAAATTATATAAAATTAATAAATTATATAAATATATAATATTAAATTATATAAATATTTTTAATTATATATATAATAAATAAATAAGTCGGTCTATTAAATTAAATAATTTTTTTAGAAAGCCTAACTAATTAAATAGACATTTTTAAAAATTTAAGTATGATTGTATGATAAATAAGTCATGCTTAATAGGATTAAAAATAAGTTAGGATATAAATCCTTACAAACTGCGTGACTTATTTTCATCCACAATCAGTATAATATGGATAATTAATGATTTGATCATTTTATATGTCCTAAAGTTACATTAACATTAACATTATGGGTTAAGTGTAGTAATAAGCATGTTGTATTCTTAATGGGAGAATCTAAATTCAAACTTTGAAGTAAATATTTATTGAGAGGATCTCCTCGTTAGTAACTCACGTGATTAGTCTCATAACAATACTTATAGAGATGCCTCAATCAATGATCAAAAGACCAAATACATTGGCCTCTTCAACTTGAGTACATCATTTCCAATTACTGGCTTTAGTAATATATTTTCTATTCATCTATCAAGTTTGGTAATATCTGAGTTTGATTTTAGGTTCTTCAACTTCATAGAAACCTTATATTAAATAGTACAAAATTGTTACTAGTGTGTAATTATTAAAAAATTTTAAAATTGTTAAAAATTAAGAAATTCTGATTAAAAGATAGCTATTTGAACATTTTCAAAAATAACTTTTTGGCTCATGAAGTTTTATATTATGTGTAGGCATAAACTTCACCTTATTCATGTAGTGGAACGCAATTTTGCGGCTATGTAATAGAAATATTAACCTTTTTCCTCACATATTCTCTAATTATGGAATTGATCTTTAGCTAGTAGCTAATATTTTCTTCCTATTTAATTCTATTTACAGGCAGACGCAGAGTCCCTCTATGAAGCCTTGATCACAGCCATTAAAGTAATGGAGAGCATTGTACCATTGATCACCAAATACCAAACACAGGTCTTTTCCTTTTCTTCAATGGTTATAATTGGGTTGAGTATTTTTACTGAAAAGAGCAATAACAATTCAGCTTCCACTCTCCTATATGTCAAAATAAAATCATAGACACTAATGAGTGTTGATTCGAATGGAAGGGGCTCAAATTCTCTTAAGAATTGACTTTAGTGGTAGAGGTTCTATTTTTTATGGAACAAACTCTCATTCAGCGAGTGAGAAAATACTCTTAGAAACAAAAAAAATAATAATAAATTCATAGACAAAAGAGGGGAAACAAAAGTTCCATTGTCATAGCCAAAACTAAAATTGGGTGAATAGTAATTATCAAGTCGTAGTAATGACTTAATATAACCACAAAAGAAGTAGGATTGCTGTTATTTTAGCAGGTTGAAGAGAATTCTTTATCAAGTTACAGAACTCACGATCACATCAAAACTGGAAGAAGAGTACTTACGAGAACTGTTGGCAATTATGCCGATGATTTCTACTTTAGTGGTAAGCATCTCCTTTTATCTCCAAAAAGTTATTTAAAAAAAATCTGAATTTCTTTTGTTTAAATTTTTTCTTGTCAGTTAGGAATTTGAAAATTTAAAAGAGAAAACATAGTAAACCAAAACTTAGATGTATTAAGTAATTCTTCTCATTATAGCTTTGATATGATTGTTATTTTAAAACAGACACAACAATAAAATCTTGTGTAAAAGTGTGAAACTTTGTAGGAAATGTAAATCCCTTTGTATCAAGCTTTGTGTTTATCTATCTTTCATCTATTCTTACTATCATTTTTAACAAGAAAATATTAGAAATCATAATAAAAATATTCATATTTAATGCAAGTGATTAAATCTGAATTTAGAAGAAAAAAGTTTGAATGAGTCACGTACTCATTAATTAGGGGCAATCACACAAACAAGTAGAAATTATTATTTTTTAATTATACGATAATTCTACTATAGGTACTGTTAGTCTATAGTTCTTCGAACTAGAATACTTAATGCAAAGAACACATCTTTAACTATTGGAATAACCCTTTTGAATTATACGAAAGATTCTCAAGTATATCTAATGTAAAATAATACTCTTATTTCATATTACTCATCACGTGTCACATTAAATATGTGTGTAAACTATTATTGTTTTTAACTATTAATAACTAACATTGATTAATATTAAAAAAATTAAATTTAATAGTTATATAATAAGAAATAATAATGATCTATATATATAATTAATGTGACACACACTTAATAATCTAAAAAGATTGATTATTTTACAGGTATTCTTAAGAATCTCTGGAGAGTTATACATGAGTGACTAGCACTAATTTACCCTACTTTGTTTTTTTTTCAAATTAGCATTGATCTAATTGAAATTGGGATATTGTTGGGCCACCAAAGTGCCTCTTATTGGTCCAATATCTGACGGTAGGCTGTAATTGGAGTTATCCTTTATCGATTCAAATAGTGTTTGACAAGAAAAACATATTTCAGTAGGCCCAATTATTTATTGAAAGGCTGCTATTCATGTACGGATGTTTGGGCCATATGGTGTTGCCCCCACAGTCTAAAGTTTTGTTTTCCGTCAAAGGAGAAATAAAACTCAGTGTACGGTATTGTTTTTTTTTTATAGAAAGTAAAATATAGAGTAAATAATTTATTAAATTAACAATTTTATATATATGTTTGTAAAGTACAATCACTGTCATAGTAATCTATTAATTTATGAAAATTCATTTTCTTATTCAATTTACTTGTCACTGATTCCCCTTTAAACTTACCTTTTTTTGGGGCAATGCAATAGGAAAAAAACAATAATTTCCATTGTTTCCATATACTTACAGGAGAATGAGAAAAGCATTCAAGTGCATCTTATCCAAGCAAAGATGGAGCCCAGTAAAGGCCACCATTGACCATCCCTGCCGCATTGGTCAATCATGTATTTGATATGAGGTCTCACTGCATGTTCTCAAGGGACCAATAATTTCTATCTATAAGAACTAGTGCAGTAGGTGCTACAATTTTGGGGCTAAAACACACACACAACTCGTGTTATATGTAAGTCATGACAGTGACAAGATTACTTTTGAAACATTCCTTTGGAAAAATTACATTAAATCGAGAATGGGTATAGTTATTTTAACCGAAAAAACTCTACTGAATATGTTAAGTTTTTATGAATTAATCAAACACAGAGTGTTAAGATAGTGTCAACCAATTTTCTCTCTCACAGGTTGATATTAATCTATAATTTAGTGCAAAGCTCTATTTGAGAATTAAAACCCCATCACCAGCTACTTTTTTGTGCCTTAATTTTTCACATACTTGCTGGTTACTAGTTAGTCCAAGGCAACCATAGGCGCACACTCTTACATATATGTATAGATATATTAAGCATTTGCAAGCAACAGTCATAACAATATATATATATAACAAGGGCAAAACTAGGGCAAGTAACACTTGAAATTCCATTGAAAATTAAAAGTAGAAAATCACTTTCTCCTATACCAATCCCCCCACAATATGAAAAATAAGGAAAAAAGAAAACCATTTCAATCATATAAACGTATATATTAGCTTTCTGCTGGTGGCTTTTGTGCCAAAGGAATATCACCACCACCGCCACAACCTCCCCCAACCACGTTGTCACCACCACATAGGCCTACCACACCATCAAGCAACTTCCTCTTTGGCTTGGCCTCTTGTAGCATCAACACAACATCTCTCATGGAAGGCCTGTCTGCCTGGCTCTGGCTGGTGCAAAGCAATGCAATTCTAAGCATTTGTATCATCTCCTCCCTCACTGATGTGCACCCTGCCCCCGCATTCTTGTCCAGGATATCATCAATGCCATCTTTACTCTTGATCTTAGACCTAACCCAATCCACGATGCTATTTCCGTCGCCAAATTCAGCGTCTACTGATCGTTTTCCAGTTAAAATCTCCATTAACACCACTCCATAGCTGTAAATATCACTCTTCTCATCAACTTGCAAGGTGTAAGCATATTCTGCAAAAACAAACACAGCCTTAATGATCCAGGACAACTGATAGCATATAATAAGACAATACACACTAACATTAAAATTCTTTCAGCCTTTTACTTTAATGGATTACCTAAACCAAAGTCAACATCCTCATGATTCCAAAGGAGATAGATTTGAGAATATACTCTTCTTTGGTCCCTTAAAATGCTTGAAGATCTTTGCATAAAGCAGCTTGTGAAAGCGAAAAAAATAAAGAAAAAGACTTCATGCGCAATAGTGTACTAACCATGCACCGAAATTAGCCAAGAAAGGTTCCAACGCCTACCCCTTTAGGCACACCCCAACCACATTGCACGAGCACCACCTTAACATGTTAGCCGCAGACGCCCTTCTTCCTTGACCCTTCAAAGTTGCGTTCAGTGTTCACATTACTCTCATCATTACTACTCCTTTTGTTGCATCAAGCTCTCTCTCTCTCTCACTCTATCTTTGGTCCCTTTTCCCTACAAATGATCTCTCTCACACACACATACACCTAAATTGAAAATTTTGCCTGTTCAATGTCTTCCAGTTTTAACATTACTTTAAATGTATTACACTAAATTAATTAAATTATGTATATAATTATAACAAGTAACATGTAATTTAAATTAGTAGATATGTGTAATGTTATAGTTTTATATCTAAGAATCTCTTCAATATTATAACAAACTAGCTCACCTGGGGCAATGTAGCCATAGGATCCAGCAATAACAGACATGGACTGATCCCTCTTAATCAACTTAGCCACACCAAAATCTGCCACTCTAGCCTCCATCTCACTGTCCAATAATATGTTACTAGGTTTGACGTCGCGATGCACAATCACAGGATCACAGTCATGGTGAAGATAGCAAATCCCCTGAGCCACACCCAATGCAATCTTGTACCTAGTCAACCAATCAGCCACCACATTATGCCCCTTATTTTTCCCATGCAACAAGTCATCCAAACTACCATTGGGCATGTACTCATACAGCAGCATGGTGCACTCCCTGTTGCTGCAACATCCTAACAATCTCACAATGTTCCTGTGCCTCACGTTCCCCAACACGTCCACCTCGGCCAGAACCCCTCTCCTCCGTCCTATCTTCTCCTTGTGCTTGCCCCACAGCTTCTTAACCGCTATGATCTCGCCACCTGGCATCTCGGCCTTGTACACGGTCCCTGTGGACCCCATCCCTATGATCTTATTCGTCAACGACAAGCACTCTAGCACATCCTCGGCCGAGAAATTCAACCGTTTAAATGCGGTTAATTTCCACGGTCCGATCTCGGGGTCGTTGCCGAATCGACGGCTGTAATTCGCCCGGAAGCAGCGGGCCCCAGCGACTAGCACGAACAGAACGATCCCAAACGACGCCGCTACGATCCACACGATTGCACCGGCGGTTCTCTTGGGCTGGTGCTTGCGCTGCTCCACCGCGGCGGCGAGCGTCTCCTCCGCGCACGGCTTCGTCAGAATCCCGCAGAGGCCTTCGTTGCCGGAGAACGACGACGGGTGCAGGTTGGGGAAGATGGTGCCCCACGATGGGATGGGTCCCGTGAGGCGGTTGAAGCTGACATTGAAGTTCTCGAGGGTGGAGCAGTTGTTGAAGTTGGAGGGTATGGTGCCGGTGAGGAGATTGTGGGAGAGGTCGACGTCGGTGATGGAGGGAAGAGCAGAGATTTCCCAAGGGATGATACCCGTCAGGGAATTTCGGCTCAGGTTCAGCAGAAGAAGCTTCTCGCAGTGGCCAATGTCCCAAGGGATGCTACCGTTGAGAGAATTTCCCTGCAGTTCAATCTTGTACATGCTCTGGCACCCGATGAAATCTGGAATCTGGCCAATAATTTTTGAGGAACTAGCTGAGAAAATCTGAAGATTGGTGGCGTTCCAGATGTTGCTGGGTAATGGGTTTCCGAAGGAGTTTCCAGAGATGTTCAGGTACTGTAGTTTGATGGCATTGCCGAAATCATCAGGAATTTGACCCACAAAGTTGTTGTTGCTCAGGTCGACGAAAGTTAGGTTGGGGAGGAGGCCAAGCCATTGGGGAATTGACCCGTTGAGACGGTTGTTTTGGATTCGAAGCCTTGTCAATGAGGTGCAGGTCGCGAGGGATGCTGGGAGAGCACCGTCGAATTTGTTCTGGAAGAGGATGAGCTTGCCGAGCTTGTTTCCATTGCAAACACTTGGTGGGATTGAACCTTCGAGTGAATTGGTGGAAACGTCAAGTTTCTGCAGCAACCCATTTGAGCCAAGTTTCTGTGGGAGAATTCCAATCAGTGAATTGTTGAACAGATTCAGAGTGTCGAGGTGAGGAAGGTCTCCAATCCCTTGTGGTATTTCGCCGTTTAGCTTGTTCTCCATTAAGCTCAAGATGGTTAGTTCCTTTAGCATGGAAAGTTCTACAGGAATTGACCCGGTGAGTTGGTTATCTGACAAGTCAAGGGCTTTCAGAGCTTTCAAATTGCCTAAGCTTGATGGGATTTCACCAGTTAACCGATTCTTGAAGAGCAACAAGGTCTCCAGCATGGTCAAGTTGCCGAGTTCTGGGATCACAGAGCCAGAAATGTTAGCAGTAGAGATATCTAAGTATTTGAGATTAGACAACAATGCCAATTCCACTGGTAATGCTCCTGAAAATTGATTATATCCAATTTCCATGCGTTCTAGCTGTGCTAAGAAGCCTAACTGAGGTGGTATTGGACCTTCCAAGGCATTGCCTGCCAAATATAGGACCTTCAATCTTGGAAAACTACCATAACCAGCTGGAATCCTGCCGCTGAAGTAGCTCCCACCAAGGTTGAGCTGCTCAAGAAGCCGGAGCCTGACAAATTCTTGAAGCAGGGGTCCAATGAAGTTGTTGCTGTAAGCATTGAAGACCCTCAAGAACTTGAGCTTTGATATCCCAGGTGGGAAAGTTGAATTGAAGGAGTTGTGGTTTATATCTAGAGTCCTCAGCTCTGTGAGTTCAAAAATTGCTGCTTGGAAAGTTCCACTGAGGTCATTTCCACTGAGATTCAAGTGGTTCAAGTTTGATAAGTGCCGGATTTCAGGTGAAATTGTGCCGGAAAGATTGTGGTGAGAGAGGTCAAGGGTGGTGATTTGGGCTGTTTTTGGGTGGCATGTGATCCCTGACCATGAACACCAAACTGGGTCTTGGTAATTGGACTTGGAGAAGATGGGGGAGGGGTCCCAGTCATGGAGGGTCTTGAAAGGGTCTATGAGGGAAGATTTTATTGAAAGCAGAGAGGTGAGTTGGAGGGGCAGAGTTCTAGCAGAGAAAACTAGGTATGTTTGGCAAAAGAAAGAGAATGTGAGAAAGAAAAGGAAAGGTCTCATGGTTTTGGGGTTGTGGATGAGAAGATGTTGGTGATCACAGAGGTAGATTTAAGTGAAGGAAGGTTTTGATGAGGAAGACAATTGCTTTTAGGGAGGGCAGGGAGCAGAGGGAGTTTCATGATGATAGTTTGCTTCAGTGGGTTTTCTTGGTGGACATGAAAGAAAGAGAGAGAATGCCAAACAGCTACTTCTTCCACTACATGTTTTATATCCCTCCATCTAAATTCTACACACACATCTACGACTCCTTTATTTGAAGCCTCCTACATCACTTTCTCTCTCTAGTTTTCTTTCTCTTACCCCAGTATTTACCTTTGTCTGATATGATATCCATCCATACTTTTTTATTTTCTTGGAATTCTTTTCCCCTTTTCTTTTGCTCCCACTTTTCATCATTCCCTTGTTTCCTTTATCTTTGGCTAACACATTGATAAATATGTGTAATGCAATAGGGACAATTGTCTCTTGCAGGATCCAAGAAAGCTATCTCAATTTCCCACCTATTCCCCCGAGTCATTATTTAAAATAAACCCATTTTCTTTTCTTTTGGTTTCTTTAATTTCATTTCTTGATGCATATATGGAGGCTTTACTTGTGCTTTTTGTTTTCTTGCCTTTTGTTTTCTTCCCTCTTCCCCTTTATAGAGTTTTAGGACTTTGTACTCTATCTTTCATTCCTTTGGTTCCGGAATGGAGATTCAGGTGAGAACTTGTCCAAAACGGATGCAATGCAAGGACCACAAATATTCTTAATTGGTTATACCAGCATGTCTGCATATTCCCAATCAAAGAATGCATTGTCTATATATGCATATCTAAATGATTATGAACCATCTACCCATATATTATAATGAGAAGATTTTGGGGCAAATTGGGAGCAATCTTGCCTAACTTTTTTCAGTTTAAACGTATAAAAATCTCAAACCAGCCAAACAATGACAAGGATCACAAAGATCCAATTCCCTAATCTCTTTTTTGTCCTTACAACTGGTTTCATTAAAATTGTGTAAACGTGCAAGCAACGCAATACCCACATGAAAAAACATCAAACAGATGCCAAATAAATTACATAACCTTTTCCAAAATTCAGCTTCTTATCCTACCCCCAAAAAAAAAAAAAATCAGCTTTAATTGTTTATGCACCAACTACAGTATAATGATAAGATGACATTTTAATTTGATAAAAACTTTAATGATACAATTAAATAAATAACATTAGTTGTTTATATAGAACTTGTAAAGAATTTGATAATGTATAAGAAAAATAAAAGGCAGAAAAGAAGAACAATGGGAGCCCATGTTCTGCTCTGAATTGGCTCAGGTGTTTGAAATTCAAGAAGATAGTTTGGAACTTTGGGTTTGCCAATTTCAAAGCATTAGTGAAAGAATATTATAGGGGTCATTATTGATGCTTGAATAATACTATAGTAAATACAGAATATACTTAAAATTTGGTCACTTTTTGAGCACAGTTTGACTTTACTAAAGCAATACTAAGATGGGCAATTACTACTTTGCATCATTAATGTTTCTAAAGTATATCTTAGGAATAAAGCTTCAAACACAATCATCCTCGTCCCCAATTTTGTTACTGAGTTGAACATACTGCCATCCAGCATCTTTTTCTTCATCTAAAATGCATGTCTCATTCATTATCTTTCTTTTTTCGGGCAAGTCTCATTCTTTATCTTTATTGTCATCGTTACTATTACCAATGCGTTTGAGTGGCAATGTGGTCTTATTATACGTAGTTGGCCAAAGATTACATTGGAAGTGTGTATGCCTAAAGGAATTTGTTCTTTTTTTTTTTAAAGTACCAAACGAAGTTCTAGAACATGTGGGAAGGAAAAGAGGCTAAATGAGAATTCAAAGTTCAACCCCTATAGATTATGGGGATAATTCAAAAATTAAATTGGGTATCACGGCTCATTAAAATTGATTATTGATCACTTGAATCAATCATTTATTTATCAGTATTACTTAACCACTTATACTTACTGATTACTTTTTATAATTTATTTTATTCTGTAAAATATAACTATTCCTGTATCTCTAAAAAAAAATAGTCATTAATATTTCTGTAAAATTAAGGCTTGAGTCTTTTCTTATCATTCTTACCAAAATGCAAGAATTATATAAATAAAAATATTATTTTTATACTTCAATCTTATATCTCTCTCCATGTGTTTATCCTGAAAGTATATAAAAAAAATATATGATTGAGGTATAAAAATAACATAATTATTATATAAAAGCTCTACCTATGCTTAAACAAGAAACTTTCAACCCAAACGTGCACAATGGCTGGTTAACATACCCATTTCCATTTACATCTTTAATAAGAAAAAAGTTCTGTTGGCAATCTGCAAAAAATTGAGTTGTAAAGAGGAGGGAAGCACTTTGAATTAAAGGACATGGGTGTTACATCTTGGAATTGTAATTTTGTTTAATTTAGCACCAAATGGAATATGCAGTGTGACAGGGACACTTTCATGGTTCAAGGAGTCTACAATCTACATATTGGAGAACCTTTCGTCATTTACTGCTCTGTGATCTGTGTGTATTGTAGGCATAGCAGGGAGCATGTGTAGGTCTTTTCCTAACTGAATAATGAAAACAAAAGTTGATAATAAAATAAAAATTGGGACAGGGACATGTTGGGAGAAAGAAACAGAAAGTGATATTCTCATGTATATTTCTTGTTGCTTCCACTCGCGTGAAGCACTACTGTTGGGGTGTTTATTTTATAGTTTAATTCAATTCAAATAAAATATTTTATTTTATTCTATTTTAAGGATGTATTTTTATACTTAGTTTTTCAGAAAATAAAGTGTTTACAATATTTTTTTTAAATGTTTCAAGGGATAAATTTAATTTATTTCTTATAATTTGAAACATAATTATTTTGCCAACCTCGCAGTTTTGATTCTATCACTTTACTTTTGTAATAAGTTTCCTCATTATTTTACTTCATGTGTTTTCATTTTATGAACTTAGAGTATAAATTCATCAAATTCTAACTAATAATTAATCATAATTTCCCTCACCTTTTAGTTTCATGAAAATTCATATAGTAACTTAACTATATATTATCTCAGGTAAGTGGATAGATGTAAAAATAATTTAAAAATTTGATATAATGATAGTAAATTTTCTTGAATGAAATAAAATATCAATTACTCAAATTAAATATATTTTTATATGTAAAATTATTTGTTTAATAGATTTTAACGTAAATAAGTAATTTCTTAATTGATAAAATTTAAAAAAGATACAAAGTACTCTAAAATATGTTAAGTAATGAAACAACATGAAACAAAGTGATGACAAAACTAATCACAAATAGGGTAAAGTAATAAAATTGAAACTACATTACGGCAAAGTAATATTGACCAAAATCATAGAGGAACAAACTAAATTTGACTCATATTTAATTATTTACATATCTAATTAATGAATGAACATATGAATCACTAGCGGAACTTCTTTACCAATTTGTTTTGTTTTCTTTTTTAAATCAGAGATAGATATGTAATTTTATATCTTAAAAATTGGTTTTCTACTATCTCACACAGTTTAGGAGAGAAATTTGTGTATACTTAATAAAATTTGTATAAACTAAGCATATAAAAAACTAATGCACCATAGAATAAAAAAAAATAAATTAACACATCATTAATGCTTATTTGATTATATGTTAGTTTTTTTTATTTATTTGTTATGTAGACTAAGTTTAAAAAAGAATTTGTCCTGGACCTTAAAAAATTGTTTTCACTCTCAAAATTTAACTTCATGCCTTCCTCTTTTTTCACTTCCAAAATTTGGTTCCCAATCTGTCTTTTTCCTTTCTGATAAACTTTCACTTCATCACTTGTGACAACGTATAAATTACTAGATTGGTAGATGAACAGTAGTCCGTTCTAGTACTGCTTCATCCTAATTCATCATACTATATACAATTTGGTTATCCCTTCAAAATTTTAAGTCAAGTTCCGCGTTGCATATGATCAACAAAATTAATAAGAAAAAGGGATAACTTTGGTCCGTTTGGTTTTGATTATTTTTGTAAAGCAAGCTTCTGATTTGAGCTAATTATTTAGTGCTAAAATATATGTTGTTTTAAATGTACGTATACGCCAAAGTAATATCAAAATAATACTTTTTTGTACTATTAAAATAATACTTACAAATTATTAAGAAAAACTTAACGCTTATTTGTTTTAGATTTTCAAACAAAGCAAATGGGCTTTGGAGGAAAGAAAATTTTTTTTCTTCGTGTAAAGTTGTTTTGGAAAGCGTAAAAACGCCCGATTGTGTTCATTAAAATGTCTAACAATTTCATCGATTAAAAAAAAAAAAAAAAACTGCGATCAAAGTCACACTATTTCTTGCTTTGTTAGGGTTTCCTAGGCAGCCAGGGTTATGCGTGTTCATCCTAACAATTTTAGAAAGTGACTGCAAGCAGCTTATCTTTGATATTCAGTCTCATCCTAATGACTTCTCAGGGATGTTAGTAGCAGAAATTAAACAGCTCTCATCTTATTTTTAAAATTGTCTGTTTTCTTATGTCAATAGAAGGGGTAACATTGATGCGCATAGGTTTGCTAGATCGGCTAAGCAATTATCTATAGGCTCGATGTGGGTTGATGACCCTCCAGCTTTCTCAGTGATGTACTTCTTTTATTTACTTAAATAATGAATTTCTCTCTGATTTCAAAAAATAAAAAGTATAACAATGATGCTATTAGTCATCAAACATTTATTATAACCATCTAATTTATAATAAATTAGTAAAAGTCATGAACTTAACTGAGTTTATAAAATTTGAATTTTTTTAAACTAAGTTTTAAATTTTTTTTCATATATTTAATTTTGCTAACCATATATTTAGTTAATTTTTCCATTCTACTGAACTCAATTTTGCAGTATCCTGTTAATTTGATTTTCGATATTTTATAGCATTCCGAAATTTTTGTCATTAACGTTTGAATTGTTTTTATAAATAGAAAAAATTTAGAATATAAAGTAAGAAATATCAATAAATAAATATTATTTATAGGATATATAGGTAAATCAATAATGGTTAAAAATATTATTAACTAACTTGTGATATTTTAACACATAAAAAAGGTACTGGTACCCTTACAAAATAAAGGGTATTAAAGAAACCTCTTATATAAAATTAGAGCACAAATTAAATCTTACTTGATGAAGATTGATAAGAGCCATTTTCGAATTTCAGTACCGATACAAAAATCTACAAAGACGAGGGATTAAGCCTTCTTTTGTGTCAACTCTCAATGGGACAAGCTAAAAGAGTCTGTTTTGCCATGCAAGAGTAGTTGAGTAGGGTTTTCTCCTGGAGAGTGTAGAGGGAAATTAGTCACAAATAAAATTAACATAACTAGCTTTTCTATCATAGACGTGTTGGGTTAAACCTACACTATTATTAGTTCATACTAATCAATGTAAGGCGTGCATAATCTATAATATCGAGTCTATTAATACTTGTTTATAATTTAGATCATATTATCAGTCTAATTTTCATAAATAAAATGTTACAATTAATTATAGCCTACAAATAAAAATTCCAATTTGAAAGTCTTCTTTGTTGTAGATGAATGTTATGTTTTGTCATTGCTACAAAAATATTCTTTTAAAAGTAAATTGTTAAGTTACTAGTATGACATTATAGTGTATGTTTGGTTTTGATTAATTTTTATAAAAAAATCATTTTTTAAAAATTTTTTTTAATAAGATTTTAATTATAAATTATTTTATAAATAAAATAAGTTAATCTAAATACACACATGACTAGTAAAATAAAGGTTTGAGTTAAGTTATACACAATAACATATATATATATATATATATATATATATATATATATATAAGTTTAGATGCATCTATTTAATGATAAATATATTATCCATAAAAATGAATTAATACATAGATTAGATAGTCATTCATTAAAATAAGTTATGGATAAATTAAAAAGTTTTAATAATTTTTTAATAAACTATAATAAATAAATTATTAGTTTACTTTTTATCTATTCATTAATGATTAAATCCAAAATTCATCTAATCTATATCTATTTGTCACTCTTACTTTTTATACACAACAAGACTTAATGCAAGTTAAGCTCTTAAAAATGAGAATACAATTAAGGTTACATTTAAAATAAGGACCATAAAAAAAAAGAAAGATTTATTTTAATTTAAAAATTTTAAATAAACCTTCCACTTCTCTCGTTTCTCCATCATTTTCCTTCTTTCTAAACATATACCGAAAGACCTCACGAAGGAAAAGAGGAGGCTCTGGCAACTGCAACACACGCACACCCAGAGGAACTACATGCCTGTGCGGGGCTAAGAAGTCACTGGTCAAAATCCATATTTTGCTTCTATCTCTCTCTCTCTCTCTCTCTCTCTCTCTTTTTTTGTTTTCATTTTTGCTTCTATCTCTATAAACAAAAGTGAACCCCAGTTTCTATCCATCATCCGTAAACTCCCGAATTAATCTCATTAACTAAAAGGATGAGACTGTGCTCACATCCATGATGAAGCAGAACTGCGTGCAATCTGTTTCAGCCAGAACTTTACTGCACCCAATATCAGACGCCAAGCGAAGACCTCCAACGATGCCCCAAACCTCAGAGTCTAAATTGTGCGTGTTACTGTGGACAAAATGCAAACAAAAGAGAAAAATGTTATAAATAAAGAAAAAAATCAATCAACGAAGTACAATTGAAGCTTGCTAGTACAAATTAATATAGAAAAGTATGATTACTTTTTTCCAACAATGACATAAGTGTTACAAGAATATTAACTTTTATGCTCTTATTACATGTAAAACTAGTGCAGAAGTCACGCATTGCTCGAAATATATATACGATACGGTAACATCATCGAATTCTAACTTAATATTGATTAACACATATACGAAATAAATTTTAAATAATAAAAATATCACTCCTAAAATATGCAAATATATCTTTTTATTGCAAATTTGATGTGATAATTTTTTTTTATTTATATCATGTTATTATAAGAATTTTTATTGCGGTTAACAATTACTTTTTTAAAGATACGATGAATTTAACTTTAAAAACAATTATAATATATTAGAAAAATAATAAAACCATTTTGGTGTGAAATTAATTGACACATGTAGGGCATCACACAGTACCAAAAAGTGTAATACAAAAAAAATGGTACCAAAAAGTGTACGTACGAAACTCAAGGCACTTGGTTTAGTGATTTAAAGAACTGTACTTCATGTTTTGACTATACTTAAATTGAAATATTAGATAAATACTTAAAGAAATTAATTTTTTTATATGCATCAAATCGATATGAGATACAACCTTAAGATTACTCAGAAAATGACTTAGTTTCAATTGATGGAAAAACTAATTGAAAAATACCTCACTATACAACATATACCATGAGTACCTATTATCCTTCCTCAAGGCACTAATGCACATAATTAATGGCGGTTTGGCCACTTCTCCTCTCTCTAACAATCTTTGACAATACAAGCCACACATAACAAACGTCAGACTATCACTAAACTTGGCAATCAAGTCATACTTCCTTAATTTCCATTTAAATGATTGCCTTTTGTTTTGTTTTTCTCCCTTTTCTTTCTCTTTCTATTGCTCTCATTATTTCATTCTTTCTCCTCACGACTTCTTTTTTTCTTTTCAATTTAAATCAACAATCTCAACATGCACGTTGTTAAGATAGCAAGAGATAAAAGAGAAAGATTGATAGACATGACCCATTGTGTCAAGCACTTATATATAATCTGTAAAGGAGCAATTACAAGGAACAATTATAGTGAACAATTAAAGGGTTCCAAAAGACTAAAGTATCCTCACAAGTTAACACATTTATCATGTGTCATTCATCTCCCCTTTAAGCTAGTGCTTAAATATCAATCATGTTTAACTTGTTACATATAATGTTTACCTTGTTTCCTACTGAAGCTTTAGTAAAGATGTTAGGTAACTAGTCTTCAATTTGAACATGTTTTAACAAAACGAATCTATATTAAAGCTTTTTCCAAACAAAATAACAATCCAGCTCAATATGTTTTGTCCCTTTGTAGAACACAGGATTATTAGCAATGTGTATAGCTGCTTAATTGTTATGCAATATCTTCGTAGTATGACAACTTCCAACTCCAACTTCCTCCGGTACATGAGATATCCATATGAGTTCACAGATAACTTGTGCCATTACCTTGTAATTAGATTTGACACTAGAGTGAGACACAACACTCTACTTCTTAGTTCTTACTTTCCAAGACTTAAGATTGCCTCCTGTAAAGACATAATATCCAGTTGTGAACCTTCTAGTTATCATCTACTTCTTAGAATACTAAATGATCATAACTACTTCTTTGCAAACCAAAGTTGGTCATTGCTATACTAAACCTCCCAAATCAAGCCCTTTTTTATTGTTTCAACCCATATACGAATTTTTTTCAGTTTGTACACCTTACGCAACTTGCCTTAAACAACAAATTCTCATGGTTGCTCTAAGTAGGCCTCCTCCAGTAGATCACCATGGATGAAGGCATTATTCACATCAAGTTAATAACAAGGCCAATCATGAACGAGAGAAACGAAGAGATGGACATGCATAAGTTAGTTTGGTCACGAGAGAGAAAGTCTCAAAGTAATCTAGCCTGTAGGTTTGAGTATATCCTTTTGCTATTAAGTGAGCTTTTAGGCGAGTCACATAATCAATAGGATTCACTTTAACTGTGAAAACCCATTTAGAACCCATGACTTGTTTGCCAACAAGCAAGGAAACAAGATCCCATGTATTATTCACTTCAAGAGCATGCATTTCATTTTCGATATCAGCTCTCCATTAGAGTGAACCAAAGCTTGAAACGTAGATCCAGGTAATGCAAGAGTTTAGGAAGGCAATGAAAGATTGGGAAAAAGATGATAAGGTATCATCGCAGACAAATGCATAAATAGGATAGCCATAAGATCTTTTACATTTTCAATAGCTATTGGCAAATCAAGACTAGGATCATATGGTGGTGGTGGAAATGGTGAGTCATTAGGTATGGGTGGTGGTACGATGTTGTTTGTTGTACACGACATGTAAATACTTTGGTAATAGGTGGCCGAGAGAGAGCCATGGGAGCAAATGGTGAATAAGACACAACATAAATAAGAAAGTCATCCTCAGACTCAATGGAAGAAGGAGGCTTGAAGTTGATAAGAAAAGAGTAGATTCAAAGAAAGTAACATCAACAAAGACTAAGAACTGACCAAAAAGGGGAGAAAAACACCTATAATCCTTTTGATGATGAGAATACCCAAGTAAAATGCATTTAAGAGAATGAGGGTCAAGTTTAGTACGGTAGGAACAAACCATCTTGAACAAAACAAGGACATCCAAGCACACGAGAAGGGAGAGGAAACAAAGTATATGAGGTAAACAAAATTGACTAGGGTATATTACCATTCAACATAGATGAAGGCATATAGTTTATTAAGTTTCAAGCAATAATAGCACCCTCAATTTAGCAATCTCAAGGAATTTTCATATAAAAGAGCAAAGCTTGTATTGTCATAAGCAAATGTCATTTTTTCATTTAGCTACCTAAAGAATGACTATGCAAGGGGATTGATGGATGATGCCTTACTGCGAAAGAAAAGTAGAAAGGTATTCTTTAACATTATTACTACGCAAGATACAAACAAAGCAATCAAATTGTGTTTTTACCTTTGAATAAAAGAAGAAATGATAGAAAACAATTTGGAACAATGCTTCATAAAATAAAGCCAAGTCACACAAAAGTAGTCATCAACAAAAGTGACAAAGTATTTAAAACTAAGTATTGAAGATATAGGACAAGGACCTAAACATCATAATGTACTAACTTAAGAAGGGATGTAGCCCACTTATTTATCTTAGGTATGTAGGGTAATCTATGATGTTTGACAAATTGATACAGCGACTTACACTCTTAATGAACAAAAAATTTAAACTAGAACACAATTTCTACAAAACAGCCAAAGAGGGATGACCAAAGCAAGAATGAAGCTGGCGAATGGAAGAGTCACAAGCACTAGTACAAGCAACCAATCATGGCACATATGGTAGGAGCATCTAACATGTAAAGACCACCTAACTCACAACCTCTATCGATAATCTACTTCATCCCAAGATCCTGAAAGACACAGTAAGGGGTAGAAATGAATGGCATAAATTAATAGAATGAGGTAAGTTTACTAACAAATAACAAGTTAAAGGGAAAATGAGGTAAGCACTAGATAGAAGATAAAGCTATAATAATCAGTGAGTAAGCAATACCACTACCAATAACAAGGGTGGTAGAGCCATAAGTTAATGTGTCACAAGGTAAGAATTCGAAGGACTAAATGATGAAAGAGTACCTGTATCACGAACCATATGGTCTATACACCTGAACCAATGACTAGTTACAGGAGGCAGTACGAGGTGGAATTATGTAATGACTAAGGTGGTAGTAGCAAGCTACTATGTCTTGAAGAAATCAAGTAAGAAGAGCTTACTCATTCATAGATAAAGTCACCAGCGGCTTAGTGAGAGTAGATCATGTTCTAGGAGGTGGAACTATGCTAGTAGGGGTAGGTAATAAACCCAATTGAGTAGCGATGTGGGCATGTCTTGGTCTATAAGTTTGTGGAAATTTGTCATTAGTATTGGTATAATATCTCTGAATATGTCCCACCTCAACATAACCAAAACAAGTAGGTGGACCATCAACACCTCTGCCACATCATCCTCCCCTACTACCACCCCTGCCACCTTGATCTACCTTGAGTACTAGAGGTAGAATTACCAAGGTGGATGAATCATAACCTTGAGAGCTATCTATTTTGTTATCCTTGTTGACCTGAAGAAAGGTAAGCATACATGTCACTGAGTGTGGTAGGGGAGCTTGTAGAAAGACAGAGAGGCCTTATCCCTTAAACCATCTTCACAAAAAATTTTTGCACTGCCAATGGTAACACAACTCCTATTATTGGAGAAGGATCTTTAACCCTTATTGATACTTTGAATTTAGATTCTATTTTTGTTGTCCTATTTTTGGATTATAACATTTTGTTCCATTGTGGCATTAGGAATAGGAAGCTGTACTACTTGGACTTGATGTCAAAAAGTACTGACAAGTTACAACAAGCTTTGACTATTGATTGCTCTAAGGGGGGAGATGGAGAAATATGAAATTTGGTTATGGCATCGAAGATTGGGGCATCCATCCTTTGGTTATTTAAAGAAATTATTTCCTAGTTTATTTGCAGAGTGTGATGTTACTAATTTTCATTGTGATGTTTGTGAACTAGCAAAGAGCCATCATGCTTCATTTCTATTAGGCTTGAATAAAAGTCCAGCCCCTTTTATGATCATACATTCTGATGCTTGGGGTCCATCTAAAGTCCCAACTTTGGGTGGATCACGGTGGTTTGTTACTTTTATTGATAATTATACAAGAATGACTTAGTTATACTTAATGAAATCCAAAGGAGAAGTGCATGTAATATTTCAAAAATTTCATAAAATGATTCAAACTCAGTACAATGCACAAATTTAGGTTTTCCACAGCTATAATGGTGGAGAATATCAAAGTACTGAACTTTAGCAATATCTAGAATCCCATGGAATCATTCATCAAATTACTTGTTCCAATACACCCCAGCAAAATAGGGTTGTTGAGAGGAAAATCCAACCCTTATTAGAGGTTGTTCGAGCTTCTTTGATAGAAGCTTATATGCCTTTATCCTATTAGGGAGAAGCACTTACATCTGCAACATATTTAATTAATCAGGTACCTTCTAGCTCTAATGACTTTCAAACGCCATTTCAGACTCTTACTGAAGCAATTGTTGCCCCAGCTGTTCCAAATTTGCCTCCTTATGTTTTTGGTTGTGTAGCATTTGTACACTTCCATAAGCATCAACAGAACAAGTTTACTCCTCGAGCATTGTGATGTGTGTTTCTTGGATATGCTGTACAACAAAAGGGTACCAGTGTTATCATCCTCCAACTCAACAAATGATTGTCACAATGGATGTGATTTTTCATGAAGACAATGTAGTTTTCCTCAAAGTTTGAACTTTAAGGGAAGCACTATCAGGAAATTCAAACTTTAGATTATGATTTTCTACAGCATGATTATCACAATTCTGTGGAAGATGACTCTCCTGAAACTAGTAACCAATGTAGACAACTTGGATATAAGTGGTATAAATTTGGATCAAAGTGGTGATGAACACCCAAAATCTGAAAGAGTGGTAGAAATAGAAAATGTAAGTCTCCTTCGCCATTACTTGAACCATTTGAATTTGAGTCCCTCACTGATATACCAAACCAATCATCTGCTAAGGACATTTCTAATTTAGTACCTCAACAATCTAGAAAACAGTTGCCACAGTGCCGCACTAGAGGTATTCCTAAACCTACATTTGAACTTGAATTTTCTAGTAAAGTTAGATACCCTATGAGTAAGTATGTGTCTAATCACTGTTTGTCAGAATCAAATCAGTCATTTTTAAATCAATTATCTACTGTATCTATTCCTAATAGTGTGTAGGAAGCCTTAGTTGACCCAAGGTGGAAAGCTATTATGAACGAGGAGATGAAATCTTTTCAAAAAAAATGAAACTTGGGAACTCATTGATTATCCACCAGGAAAGAAGCCAGTTGGATGTTGATGGATTTACACTATGAAGTACAAAGCGGATAACACAATTAAACGCTTTAAAGCAAGATTGGTGGCAAAAGGGTATACTCAAAGTTATGGGATTGATTACACAGTGACATTTGCACCTATAACTAAAATCAACATAGTTCGTGTATTGTTGTCTTTGGCAGCAAACTTTGATTGACCATTACAACAATTCGATGTGAAGAATGCCTTTTTGCATGGTCATTGTCTGAAGAAGTTTTCATGGATCTCCCACCAGGATGTATGATACCTGAAAGGCATAGTTAGAAAGGTATGCAGATTGAAGAAGTAATTGTATGGATTAAAACAATCTTCTAGAGTGTGGTTTGGAAGTTTCACAAAGTGAATGATAGCTTTTGGTTACAACCAAAGCAATTCATATCACACCTTGTTCCTGAAGAAGCAACAGGGTAAGATTACTGCACTCATTGTTTATGTAGATGACATGGTTACAGGAAATGACCCTAAATAAAGAAATGCTTTACAAAATTACTTATCTAGAGAATTTGAAATGAAAGATCTAGGTCCTCTAAAATATTTTCATGGAATTGAAGTGTCTAGATCAAATATAGGAATCTTTCTTTCTCAAAGAAAATACGCCTTGGATCTATTACATGAATAAGGAATGTCAAGATGTCAACCAATTGATACACCAGTAGAGGAAGGTTTGAGATTGTGTGTTGAGCCTAATCAGGTACCTGTTGATAAAGGAAGATGCCGGAGACTTGTAGGTAGATTGATGTACTTAGCTCACACAAGGCTAGATCTTGATTATGGATTAAGTGTTGTTGGTCAATATTTGCATAACCCTGGAGAGCAACACATGAATGCAGTCATGCATATTTTAAGGTATTTGAAGTCTACTCCTGGAAAAGGAATTTTGTTCATAAAAAACTCAAATTATAAAAGCAAAGACGCATATACCAATGCTGATTAGGCTGGTGCAATAGGCGATAGGCGATCTACTTTAGGTTACTTTACCCTTGTAAGTGGTACTCTTGTTACATGGAGAAGCAAGAAACAAAATGTTGTTCCATGCTCAAGTACAGAAGCTGAATTTAGAGGTATGGTACTGGCACTTTGCAAAACATTATGGCTAAGACTTCTTTTGCAAGACTTGGTATTTCCATCTAGGCAACCAATTTGTTTGTATTGTGACAATAAAGTTGCGTGTGATATTGCCCATAATCCAGTTCAACATGATCGTACAAAGCATGTCGAAGTGGACAGATTCTGCATTAAGAAGTTAGATGGAAAAATTAAGGAATATTGCCTAAGATTTGATCAAAGGACCAATTAGCTGGCATTCTCACAAAAGCAGTGTCAAATCAAGTGTTCTCAATGTTTTTAGACAAGTTGGGCATGTGTAACATCTATGCACCAACTTGAGGGAGAGTGTTGAGATTTTCTTAATTGATTTCCTTGATTGATTTCCAATCATATAACTCTTTCAATATCTAAAATTCATTGATTGTAATTCTTGCAGTACGTTAGCCGTAGACAAGCCATTAGATTAGTTATAGGCTTGATTTTAGGAGATTACCTCTATATATTGACTGGTACATATTCACTGCAGACATATGAAAAAATAGTTTTCTACTTCATAGCTTTCTTATTCATAGTTTTCTACTTCTACTAATAAAATTTTGTTGCAGGATTCATTTCTACTAATTAAATGCTGTTGCTAAATACACTTTTTAGTGGTAATTCATACGAATTTAAAATTGTAATAACTTTGTACAATCCGACGAGATCCTGAAGCCTATAACAAGAAGTCACCAGCAACGAGAGAGAGAATAATAAAGAATCTAGTCCATTGCAAAGTGATTGGAAATGGGTAAGTGAGTAGGGACAAATCATCAAATGTTTGTTTTTTATTTTTGGGAAAAAAAAATTGATAAATGCATTCCTTCAGGCTAACTTGGTCTAACTCAAATCCAAGCATAGACAGGTCGACTCAAGTCTAGAGTCTATCTCAAACTAGGATCGGTGCGCCCTAAAAAATTTGGCCTAACCAAAATCTTAGGCTGAGATTGGGTCAGATTTGACCAATGTAACATCCTTAGGAGATTATAACAAATCCTTTTTTTTTATTGGGTATCCATATCTTAATGAGTTGTTAAATATTTAGTTTATTGTAACAACTCTTTCCAAGATACTAGCTAGTACCTTGAAAAACAACCAAAGTATCATAACAACTCCCTTAACATACATAAATACAATCTATAATTAGCAAAACCAGTATTTCTTTCTCTCTCTCACTCACTCCCTAATAGAGGCACACTTCAAAATGAGAATTTAACAGTAGCAAAATCAATCATCTGAGAGCATTGAATGTAGAGAGAATCATGCACGTTCCTATGCGTCAAAAACCAAGAAAAGAAAGGAAAGAAAAAGAAGGTACTATGCTGCTGCTGCTGCTGCTAGTGAATGTCTAGAATGTGGCATGGGGCAGTATGTGTGTTCTCGAAAAAATAGAGACCCAAGAACCATGCACAGACATCTCAATGTTATTAACAGTTATGGGTAAGACTTTTCTTTTTCATTTCCTTCTCCCTCTCTCTTCCCCATTCTCTATAGTCAGAGAGGAAGGACAGTGAAGGCTCTCAGAGCCAACAAAGAAGGCCCAAAGCTGTAAAAGGACAAGACAGTATGCAGAGAGAGATATATACAAAACGGAGACTGTAATGGGAATAGATACACAAAATAAATATAGAGGTCCACAAGGGAATGATGAAAAAGGTTGAAACCTATACTCGAGAGTGAGGTGGGTAGCAAAAGTGGAGGACTTGATGGGATATGGGTCCATCCATAGACCCACTTACATTCTTTCTGCAGAGAATCAATGTGTCCTTGCATTGCACTCCTTAACATTAAGCCATTGACTTCACAGTTTTTCACCCTTCTCTCTCTCTCTCTCTCTCTCTCTCTCTAGTATATTATATACTTTGATTTTGTGCTTGTTTGTGTGTGTTTTGGGTTTGAATTATAATTCTGATTATCCTACTTTCTAATGAAAGTGGAGAACAGAATAATGAGGGTTTGAAGAAGAGTGAAGTGAGCATGTGAGACCTTTCCTCTAAGTCAAGATTGATCAGACTTAATTTTAACGCAAGTGAATGTATTACACTCCAAAAGTGCGTTACACTCTCCAAATTCAATCATGCACCCAACTTAATAGGTATGGTCATATTATTAATTGTGTGAAAGTTTTATTTCTCTGGATCATTCTTAAACGATTGCAATATACAACCATTAATTGGCTCTAATGAATGATCAAAATTGAGCATCAATATTAAGCTTAACCAGTATATAATCTCTATCTTAAATCCCCATTAAATCTAACCACTGGTGCTATATGTAAAGTCATTTTGGTTATTAGAATTTTGGCTATAAATAATTGGGTATTCTCCCAAGCTCCATTTATTTTAAATTAATATTAAATTTAAGTTGGAACATCAGAAGCTCAGCTATTAGGATGCACTCTTGAAAATACCTAGCTTCTTTTCACCTCATAAATAGTGATCAGTGTTTTGATGAAATGTAATCTATTTTTAAAGGCCATTTAGATCTTGTATTAATGGTGTCATCCAAAAAAGAAAAGAATAGAATAGTTATATATACCATGTGAGTTATGTGTTAAATATAAGTTATTTCATAAAATTTGTAGTAAGATTTAGAGACCTGCAGAAGAGTATGTGAGTAATATATATAAGGAAGAGAAAAACAAGAAAAATAAAAATAAGTGTCACATTGAAAAGGATAAAAGTTAACAACATGCTTACTTAACTGACAGAAAATGAAGAAAAAGGAAAGTTGAAAAAAGTCAGGTTTATTGGCTGATCGGTGATAGTTTTGTTGTTTATCATAGAGATTTAAGAAATAAACTAACCTTAAGTTTTTGGTAAATTAAAAAAAATTAGACTTGAACTTAACTCAAGTGATAAGGATATGACAAAAGTTTTAAATTGTGGTTATGGTGATAATCACATTGCAGCAATCATGGTCAATACAAATTTATGTGGCCGGTTCACGTAGTCCGCAATCACGGACTGATGTCGTTGTGACAGCTGTCCCAACTGAAATGTCGAGATTGTATTATGTGATAGAGTCTGAGATTTAAAACGTTAGATAAAATATAATTTAAATACAAGTAGATTCATTCCGTGTAAGACAAAAGTTGGAAAGGATAATTATAAGAGATACATGTGATCAAATAAAACTCATAATAATGCTATTTTTTCTTTTTGAAAGGAGAGTAAAGACGAATTTGAAACCTCTCATTTGGTAGGTGAATTTTTGAGGCCTTGGTTGAATTTAACTAAACCAAGATGACAAGATTATTTAAGATTAAAGGGCCCCATAAATATAATCATTACATGTCATGTTTTATCATATCACATGGGGTTAGCTGCAAAAAAGATGCTTTAAAACGAAGATAGGAGAGAGCACAGCTAAATTTGAGAGTATGGAAGAGATGTGAATAGACAACCAAATGATTTAGACCTTCTAAAGTAATGGGATAAAAAAAAGAGGTAATGAAACCAAAGTGGGGGAGGGTTTTGGGAAATTGCCCTCAATCTCAATGAAGTTCCTCAAGTGATGGGAAAAAGAAAATTTTAACTCTTCAACTATCCTTTTCATGTTTATATTTTTGGTAAATAATGCAAACGCTTGGCTAAGGTTTCTAGGCCATTAGTGATATATATATTTTCATTTTCATATAGCATAGAAAGGAATCGTTCTTTTGTTAGTGAGTTATCTGTAAGTACTTCTGTAAGTACTCAATATGAGACTGGAGGCATACCTTGACATTGAATTGGGAGGAACTTTTTTCTCAACCTAAAAGTTTTTTCACCGAAAGAAAAAAAAATGTATCTTTCCTTGTAATTGTGCAACTTCATCAGCCTGTTAGCACATGCCTTATTAACTTATCTTTGCATGCATGACGTTAAACTTACTCGTATAAGCATTGGAGCTATGACCAATTCCACTTTTGTTTCCTTTTCATTTTTCGTTTTCGGATTAATATTTTGTTTAATTTGTTACGGCGAGAGCATAATCATAAGGTTTGGCAAACTTTCCGAGTTTGAAATATGAGACATAGAAAGATATAAACAAGAGCATATCAATTGAAAGAAATAGTTTATTGTGAGAGGTGAAAAGAGTAAATTTTGATTATTAGATCTTGTATAAATGATCAAGATTAGATTTTATTTAAGAGTCACGTGATTATTTTAAAAAAAGTTACATAGTTTTATGTTTTAATATTGACCATTTATGTTAAATAAAATGATCAAGATTCATTCTTCTCATTTTTACAATAAACTACTTTTCTTGCTTGATATGTCCCCTACAGAAAGTGTTATGTTCAAAACAAAAAGTTTTTAACTTTGATCCACTGATAGTATAAAGTTTTGTTTTTACTATCATCTAATCATATCTTGTCATAATTTTTAATTTTTTAAGTAGTCGTTATTTTAATTAAGCTTTTTTAATGATCTGACAACATACGATTGGATAATAGTATAAAACTTTTTATACTAACAGTAGATCAAATTTGAACTCCAAAACAAAAGGTGTTCCATTGAACATAAAGTTTTCATTTTCACCACACTTATATTAAAGTAATTAAGTGAATAATTCCTATAGAATCACTAATTATTTACCAGATCTTAAGTTTTTTTAATATAGTAATTCATCTATGCACAAAATGTTGGATAGATAATAGGTATTAAAATGCAAAATTGTTGTGAGGGAGAAGGGGAAATGTATTATATATTTATATGCTGCTCACCGTTTGGTGGAGATTTAGCCTAACATTAAGCCGAAGTTCATGTGTCACTCTAAATTTTAATTATTTGAATTCTTCTGGTTCTCCTAGACAGCTTTGAGAAGGCATAATAGCATTGACCAGAAGAGCGCCACCTTTTTTTTTTTTGTTCCTTACTCATTTACTGGATTGCATTCTAAAAGCAAAATGTCCTTTACAGTTTCAGCCTTCTCCCACTTAAATACACCGCACCTGTCACTCTTAACAATGACATAATGACTATTTAAGCACATATTCTAAATTTATTATCATAAAAAGTTGAACAAGTTAATTGGTACTAAGGCCTTGTTTTTTTATGGTACTAAGGACTTGTTTGTTACATAGTATAAAACCTAATAATATAAGTTTATATTATATGATTCATTTTTTATCATATATTTTGGTATGACATCTGATAGAGTTAAGTTATTTAATTCACACATTTTTATCTAATGATTAATAGAAAAATTAATCAAATCTTAAGTGTTCTAATAAGACTTGATAGGAATCTAGTTATTGAATACCAGTCTTGGTAATGGACTACTAGATTTAAAAATTCAAAATTTTTGCTTCTAATAGTCTAGTAATCTATTACTTATACTTGGTAATCAATTACTAGACTTTAGAGATGGCCAAGACTTGCATTTCCACGTTTTTTGAGTTTTAGAAGGTCAGTAATCGATTACCACACTGAGTAATCGATTATTAGCCCAAACAGAAAGATTCAGTAATTTATTACTAGCTCCTAATAATAGGTTACTAGTTTATTTCATATGCATTATGGATTGAATTATACGGTCATACATGGTGTACCAAACGTTAGATAGTATAAAAATTTATACTTAGTATAACTTACACTATACTATCAATCTTATCCTATATAATGTAACAAACATGGCCTAAAAATTTAGTTATATATCTTTCTTTGCTAGATTTCAATCTCCATGTTTGTATCTACCCAAAACATGCATGTGTTAGTGGCAGCCCTGCAATGCTGGAACATAAAGCAAATGACCAAAACATTGAGAAGTCCATCAAGGAATTCAACCTCTCGAGGAAAACACGAAAAAAATAGCATCATTTTGTTTTAGAAGATGGAACTCACTTTATACTCATTTTGTTTTGGTTGGATGCTTGTCTAGTCTACATCTTAATCATAAGCTTTATATTTTTTTGCCCCTCTGTTCTATTCTACTTTTCTTTCTCAACCTTTCAAAGCTTATAATTACCATTGTTTGGTCATTTCTAGTGCCTCTGGAGGCCAGCCAACCAACCAACCAACCAACCCGTGGGTGTGGGTGTCCAATGAATAATCACCTTTGTTTCTTTGTGGCCCTTTCCTTCGTCACTCATCACTGCTGTTTTGCTTTTGGTGGTTTGGTTTCAACACTTCTCCGCCTTAACTATATGACAGAGATATGCATAGCCCCTCTTCTTTCTCATAGATCTTACAACATTGCTTCAGAATTATTTTCTTTTTTCTAATTTTTCCGATTATGATACAAGGAATTAGTAATTTTAATTTATAAAATATATTCTGTCCAGAAATTTCTTTTTAGGGAGAAGAAAAGGCCACCTCTGCTGCCAACTTTACATATTTTATCTTTTGCATTGGGAGTTAAGCAATTTCTTTTCAAGTTTTATTTTTTTTTTCTGATGTATATAATTTTTCTTTGAATTTAATTTGATCCAATCACAATTTAAAAAGCTTTTATATTATCAGTGAACCATGTGCTGTCAAATTATTTAAAAACAGTTACAAACTTACTAAAATGAAAATCTTTGTTTTCTATCATCAAATTGCTAAAATTTGTAAGAGTAATCAATCTATAAAATTTCAAAAAACCCCTCAATTTGAACCCAAAATCATGGAATGTATAATTTAACATAAAAAATAATAGCGTAGGGATTAGAAGTACCTGGATAAGAGGAGGAAGGGGAGTCCATCGACATCATGAAAAAAATCCAAAGATGAAGCAGTATTCCATGTTCTAAGAAGGAGAGAAAAATATTGTTTTTTTTTATCAGAGTATTTGCAAAAGTGTCAATATCAATGGGGCAACCAACACCCCTGAACTAGATAAAGGTAGGGGCCTCTCCCTTGGGCTACCAAATGAGCTAAACCTGCCCATCATAGCTTAGCCCACAATAAAGCTCAATAATAAAATAAAATTCACATGTATGTGAGTGTATAGCAATATAAACCCTATATTAAAATTGATCACTTATTTGGGCTTAACAAAATTAATAATATGCTCTAGTATTTTGAACATCTAATTAATCTGGGATTTATCTAAATTTGTACTAAATTATGCTAGTCCATATAAAAAAAAAAAATCTTTCAATCTCCCACTTAGACAGCATAAGTCAGACTATCCAGATTAATTAAACAATATGTGGCTACAATGTGATGTCAAAATTGAGCTAACGCTCAATCATTTGGTCCAAAATGAGATTGCAAATACCTTAACATACAGAAAATCATACCCAATAGGAGTATTGATATCATGCATGTAAGATAGTTACATCTCAGCGACCCAACGAAATGTGGAATATAAAATATATGGAAAAGCACACAAAATGTGATCAATTGTGCAATTCCAAACAAAATGGCCCTGACATCTGCCCAAGATGCTAATTGAGATTTAACAAATCTCAACACAACAAAATGAGACTGGGTCCAAACTATCTCCAATAATATGACATAATAAATGCACAAATAAAACTTTGCAGCAATAAACATTATCATATGGCAATAATAAATGGCAACAAAATTTATTTATGGTCTTGATAACCAAATACAATGTTGCCATAACAAAATAGACTCCCATTAACCCAAGGTATCAAAAGATTTCACAAGACCCATATAGGTTATATCATCTACAAAAATTTTAACAGTCAAACCTTTAGTTAGAGGATCTGCAATCATATGTTCTGTAGCTGTATATTCAATACGAAGTCTGAAACTCTTGAAGATTCTCTCTAACAAACATAAATTTGTTGTCGAAATGCTTTGAGCGCTTAGTATTTTTGTTGTTATGAAGAGAAGCCTACTATAGCAAGAGTAATCACAATAAATGGTAAGGGGCTTGGAGAGACTCTCCACAACACCAAATTCTGAAAATCAGATTTCTCAACCAAATTGCTTGGCAAGTGGCCTCATAACAAGCTATATACTTTGCTTCCATAGTTAAAGTAGCTGTAAGTGTCTGTTTGACACTCTTCCAAGAAACAACTCCTCCTGCCAACATGAAGATATATGCCAATGTGGATTTATGGTCATCAGGCACCCACCATAATCAGAATCGGAATAGCTGATCACCTCAAGGTGATTTGACCTCTTATAAGTGAGCATATACTTTTTAGTACCCTATAAATATCTCATAACTCACTTTGTAGCTTGCCAATGACCCACACCAGGTTTGCTCAAGTATCTCCCAAGCACACTAATAGTATAAGCTATATCAGAACGTGTACAAACTTGAGCATACATTAAACTACTAACAGCAGAAGCATACAAGACCATATCTGTTCTTTCTTTATCATTCCGAGGACATTGGGTATTAGAAAGTCTCTCACCTTTTTGAATGGGTGCAGCATAAGGATTACAGGATTTCATGTTGAACCTGTTCAAAATCCTTTCAACATAACCTTTCTGAGATAAACCAAGAATGCCACGCGATCTATCACGATAAATCTCTATGCCCAAAACAAAAGAAGCATCACTAAGATCTTTCATATCAAAATGTGATGTCAATATCTATTTAGTCTCATATAAGAACCTCAAATCATTACTGGCCAGAAGAATGTCATCAACATACAACACAAGAATGATAAATTTACTCCCACTATTCTTCTGATAAATGCACTGATCAACAACATTTACTTTGAAACCAAGAGAGTAAACAATCTCATCAAATTTTATATACCATTGTCTGGAAGCCAATTTCAAACCATAAATTGATCTTTTCAATTTATACACCATGTGTTCCTTGCCAATTTCAACAAAACCATCAGGTTGATCCATGTACACATCTTCATAAAAATCACCATTCAAGAACGTTGTTTTTACATCCATATGGTGAAGCTTTAAGTCAAAATGAGCCACCAATGTCATCACAACACGTAAGGAGTCTTTAGTGGATACAGGAGAAAACGTCTCCTTGTAATCAATGCCTTTTCTCTTGTTAGAACCCTTCGCAATAAGTCTGGCTTTATATCTCTCTATTTTACCTCTGGCATCACGCTTGGTCTTAAAGAGCCATTTACAACTAACTGTTCTATAGCCAGCAGTTAACTCCACTAACTCCAAAACATTTTTCTTTCTCATAGAAGCCAATTCATCCTTTATAGCAACTAATCACTATGAATTATACGAACTAGAAATGGCCTGCTGAAAAGAAATAGGATCAGAGTCTTCAATAGAATTAAATTCATGTTCCTACAAATAAACAAAATAATTCCTAAATCTTGTAGACTTAGAAGATTTAGGAACTCTCTCTAATCTTCTAGGTGGAGCCAAAACAACATCTTGGTTCTATTTGTCACTTTCAACCTGTAGAGGAATCAACATTAATAACTGGATCAACATCTTTATCATGAATCATAGGAGATGTCACTATTTGCTGAACAAGGATAACAAGTGTACGAACAGCAACTCACTCCTCTCTAAAATCGACAACACGTGGCCCCAGATTAGTACCATGCTCTGACTCACCCTCAAAATAAACTACCCAATCAGATTCAATGATTCTATTTGAGTGAGTAGGATAATAGAATCTTGAACCCCTTGAGCTAATACAATAGCTGATAAAATAACCACTAATGGTCTTGGGATCAAGTTTCCTTAACTGTAGATTATAGGGTCATACCTCTGCTTGACAACTCCAAACACGAAAGTTCCTTAAATTAGGCTTTTTACCTTTTATCAGTTCACAAGGAGTCTTTGGCACAGATTTACTAGGGCACATAGTTCAAAATATAGATGGCAGTTTGTAGTGCATCTCCTCCACAAAAACTATAGTAAAGTAGAATGACTGAGCATATACCTCACTATATCCATGAGGGTACGATTCTTCCTCACAGCAATCCTATTTTGTTGAGGAGTACATGGCATAGTGTACTGTGCTTCAATACCACACTCCTGCAAGAACCTAGAGAAAGGCCTAGGATTGCTCCCAGTTTCATCATACCTGCCATAGTATTCACCACCTCTATCAGATCTCATACATTTAACCTGTTTACTGAATTTCAATTGAACAACTGCCTTGAACACTTTAAAAGTATCCAAAGATTCAGATTTCTCATGGAGCAAATCAATCCAACTGAATCTAGAGAAATAGGTCAATGAAGGTAATGAAATACTTAAAACCTCCTAAAGCAGTAGGAGTAATGGGCCCACAAATATCTATATGTATCATCTGTAAAACTCCTTCACTCCTAGTGACCCCACTCTTTGTAGCTCTAGTTGTAAGTTTTCACTTAATGCAATCAGCACATGTATCGAAATCATAGAAATCCAAATTATGGAAAATATTTTCCCTGTTTAACTTCTCCATTCTCTCTCTGGAAATATGCCCCAGACGCCTATGCCAAAGCATAGATGAATTTTCAGAATCTCTGTCTCGTTTATTTCCAACGACAGTATTAACATCAGAATATTGTTGATCAATAGAAATGACATGCAACAAATATAACCATCATGCAATGCACCAGAACTAACAACAACGGAGTCATAATATAATGTCATCTTTTTATTACTAAAGTGAAATGAGTAACCACAACTATCCAAAACTGAAGTTGAAACCAAATTCCTTCTCATGGAAGGTACATAAATAAATATCTTTCAAAAATTAACTCATGTCCAGTATATAATTTTAAGGCAACTACTCCTATGTGCTCCACTTTCACACTGGCTCCATTTCCTACTATGATGATCATCAGTTCTTCATCATTTGGCCTCCTCATGCTGCTAAACTCCTACAAAGAGTTGGAAACATGGATAGTTGCACCAGTATCTAACCACCAAGTATTAGAGGGAAACATCAACAAAATTTGATCCAAAACAAACTAGAGCTAGAGGGGTACCTTTCTTCTTCTCAAGCTAATTTTTAAACTTCCAACAGTCAACTTGTTTGTTTCCATATGCATAACAGAATTTGCAATTTCGTTTGAAGAAGGACTTAGGTTTGCTGCCCAAAACTTTCCCTAGAATGTTGCCTAAACGACTCTCCGAGTTTGTCACTCACTTTCTTCTTAAACTGTTTGTTTTTACCTTTACCTTTTAGAAAGTTCTTCTTCTTATCATCACTCTTATGAGAAGTTAATTGCAAAACAGTAGACTTGCCCTTCTTCTGAATTTACTCTCTAGAGTAAGAAGAGAAATCGGATCATCATTGCTCCACTTAGTTTGCTGGGCATTATATGAAGTCCTTGGAACGTCAAACTCAGGCGAGAGCGATTCACACACTTGCCAGATCAAGTAACTCTATCCTAATTCTATTTTGATAGACTTTAACTCATCGTACCAATTAATGAGCTTCATGACATGCTCACGAATCCCATTAACACCATCATACTTAGTCTTGCCCAGTAGAGAATGATAATGGGCCTTTTCAGCTTCATGAAACTTTTTAAATTTATCCTCAACAAATTTCAGAAACTCCATGGCATTCTTAGTTTGCGAGATACTTTCGTTGATGGTTTTCTCCATGCTGTGCCTCATAGTTATCAAGCACACCTTATTAGAGTGTGCCCATTTTTCATGTTTAGCTCTGTCTGCAGCAGAAGACTCAGATGTAAATTTATGGGGCTCATCCTCAGTCAGGGCAAGATCAATATTTGGGATGGCTAGAAATAATTTAACAGATTCAACCCAGTCTTCGTAATTGGTCCCGTTAAGCTTTGTCAAAGCACTCAGGTGCATAGGCAAAGCTGAAAAAATTCATACAACAAAAAAAGGGAGATTTTATATCCAATATATATCAATTGTAATTAAACATAATAGAGCTCTTATGCAATTATAATCCCGCCTAAGGTTCCCAGATCACAACACATAAGTAGCTCTCACAAACATTAAATATTATGTCCCTAAAACTAATACTGATAGGATACTGAGAACTTTAAAGACAAAATATTTAATGTATCCAATAAAACATTAGAAATTATGTTAATAAAGACAAACCAATAGAGTAAGTGCATTATTAAAATAATCCCTAATGTAAACACATTAAAATAATTATTAACATAATACTTTGTCATAATTGGTCCCATGATAGGCGAGCTCACAACTATAAAAAGTGTTCAAAATGGTGCCAAATATTACAAAAGTGGACTTCCAAAATTTAATTTGCACCAAAATTATAAAATACAACAATTTTCAACATTTATGCAATTTATATATATGCACATAACATAATCAAAATTTTTTCTGGCATGATAACAATGTCACATCCGAGAGTGTGCAAAACATAATATGTC
This sequence comes from Castanospermum australe, assembly GCA_019955255.1. NCBI lineage: Eukaryota > Viridiplantae > Streptophyta > Magnoliopsida > Fabales > Fabaceae > Castanospermum > Castanospermum australe. The sequence goes on along the minus strand of NSJW01000593.1, from coordinate 284,946 downwards.
CCATAATATAACAACATAGTATAAAAAATTTTAGGGACAATTTCGGAGAGTACTTTACAATTTCAATATATTTTAAAATTAAGAAAATTGCAAATAATTATTTTTTAGAAAAATAAAAATATTAAAATTCACCAAAATATGAGCCAGGGTGCATGGGGCCCATCTGCCAAGGTGGCAATCCAAAAAACCAAGTGTGTAGGGCACACACGCCTGCATGCGCCACACCCACGAGTGGGTTTCCACGTGCGCGGGTCTTGAGCCATTCTGTCCTACTCGTCACCAAATGAACTGGGTCGCGAACCTGGGGTCTGGGCCTTCTACCCTACTCGACTTCATGCGATCTGGGTCACGCGACCCAGTTCGAGACCCACACTGCCACCAAAACTTCTCCTCGATTTCTCCCTCGTTTCTCATCGGAAATTGAGGTGATTCTGGTGGCGTTGAAACTGGAATTTCATTCTCTACAATAGCCCCAAAGCAATTTTGGGAATTATGGAAAAAAATCTGGGCTAAATGAAAAGGGCAAAAATTAGGGTTCTCTGTAGTTTGTGATGAAATTTGCTCCCCATAGCCCAAGATCTGTGAAATCAACGCCACCGGATCGAAGAAGAAGCAATTATCGGTGGTTTCCCCACGTTTTATCCCATCAATTACAATCAAAAGGTTTCAAATTTGGATTACCATGTAGTATGCATAAAAGAAATTATATAAAAAAACATATTATATAGCCACAATCGAGGTTAATTGGGCTCTGATACCAATTGCTAAAATTTGTAAGAGTAGTCAATCTATAAAATTTCAACAAGCCCCTCAATTTAACCCAAAATCATGGAATGTATAATTTAACGTAAAAAATAATAGCGTAGGGATTAGAAGTATCTGGATAGGAGAAGGAAGAGGAGTCTATCGACGTCATGAAAAAAATCCAAAGATGAAGCAGTATTCCATGTTCTAAGAGGGAGAGAAAACTATCCTTTTTTCTTATCAGAGTATTTGCCAAAGTGTCGATATCAATGGGATAACCAACACCCCTGACTAAATAAATGTAGGGGTCTCTCCCTTGAGCTACCAAATGGGCTAAGCCTGCCCATCATAGCTTAGCCCACAATAAAGCCCAATAATAAAATAAAATCCACATGTATGAGAGTGTATGACAAGATAAGCCCTATATTAAAATTGATCATTTATTTGGGCTTAACAAAATTAATAATATGCTCTAGTATTTTGACATCTAATTAATCTAGGATTTATTTAAATTTGTATTGATTTATGTTAGTCTATAAAGAAAAAAATCTTTCACAAATTGCAATTTGTGTAACTTTTTCTAATGCAGTCTGTGCAACCTTTTTCCCATATTATAAGTTGTTCAGATAGAGAACTAATTTGTAGTAAGACTTGAAGGTATAATGCGAAGATGTTTTTGACATTTTTTGTTTCTAAGAGACCATTTTCCTCTGCATTCAATTTCTATCTTTCATACTTTTTTCCACCTCTTTTTCACCATTTTATCATCTATACAATTTCCAAACTTAGGAAGTATTTGAAACAAAAGAACGACAAAGCCCAGGAATTTTTCTGTTGAAAAATGCTAAACATTCATGCGAGACTCACTTTACACTGATCAATCATCTATAATTCTTTTTATTCAAACTTAAAATTCATATAAAATTATATATTCAAAGGTGTCACACCTAACCTTATATTAAAAACACATAATTTTGTATTAAAAAAATAATCTCTTTGATTACCTATTCTTTTTCTCCAGGGGCGGCTCAAGACTGTTGTAAGCCTAAAATTAGATTTTAATATGAGGTCTTTAACTTATTTAATAAAATTAATATAAATTTTTTATTTAATATTTATTTTTCTAACTTTTGAAATGCAAAGTTATTATTTAAATTTTTATAATCTATTAATATTTCTTTTTAAATTAATAATGTAACTAATTAATCCATTTAATATTTCTTGAGGCATTATTAATCTTAGGTAAGATTTATTTAATTTTAATTTTGAAAATTTTCTTTTAGCCGAGACAACAATTACAGGAACCGTTAATATTATTTTATAGGTAATATATTTAGAAAAGAATCAAGTCTTTTTATATAATTAAGTATCATGATTGAAATATTATCTTCTACTTTTACAATTTCTCTTAACACTTTTAATTTCAAAAATAAATCTAAACTATTTATATCAAAGTAACTATTATATTTTAAGGAATATCTAAGGTTAAGACAATACTTTCTCAAATTCTTATTATCTAATAATGTTAATTAGTTACGCATTAAATTAAAAAAATTAAATGCCTTAACTTATTATGAATAAATATAATAATTATATAAATTATATTATATATAATAATATCATTGAAGTTTGAGGCCTAAAATTTTTAGGGCCTCAAGCAAGGGCTTTACTAATTTTACCCTTGAGCCACCAAAGAAAAATTTTCTCATTGAGAAGGTGTTCAATAATGCTTTTCATTCTTTAGTGTCTTCAATACATGAGTATAAAATACATAGTAGTAAGATAGTGTTTTAACAGTTTGACCGTATTGAGAGGTCCAACCGGTTTGACCATCAACCAACTTAGTTTTTGGGGTTATCTATCAAAAATAATAAAAATAATTTTTTAATTCTAGCTCAAATCATATGTGCTACATCTACTTTCTATTTAAAATTAAAAATTTATGAGATTTAAAATAATTAAACATTTTTAAATATATTTATTATGTAATTTTACTATTATGCAATAGATTTTTTTTTGCTACTTTACGTATCTTTTTTAATTTTTTGTGCTTTCTTTTCATTTTTCCAGTTCGAGAAACAGTTCGAGAAACTATTTGTACCTAATGTCATTGATTTATTGTCCAAATCAATTTTTAAATAATTGTGTATAAAGATATTGATCTAGATATATACAAAATCTTCATATTTAGTGTAAATATTAATTGTTTTAACTATTGTTTAAGAATTTTTAATCGTTATAGCTATTGTTGTTATCAAATGAAGTAGACAATTAACAATTTCTAAAACTTAGTAAAACCTAAGTTTGAGTTGAGATTCTCTCATTTCCTTGGGAGGTATGACCGTTGAGACAATATAATTGGCAGAGATCTTTAATGCAAGGTGTTATAATCCTATATTGTTTTGACAAGTAATTTACAACATGTTTGGTTGTAGACAAAGAAATAAAATGGAAAAGAAATGAAAATGACAATGATTTAATGTTTGATTGAATGGTAGAAAGGGAGTAATCAAGGATATCTGCAATAGTAAAATAAGCATTCTATCATAAAACACTACTAGAAAATTGTTTTAGAGACGGAATTCTCTTGACAAAGACGGAATCTTATCCAACTCTTTCAGAGATGAAAATCGACATGAAAAAAAATAACATAGTCATGGAATAATGTATTTTTGCTTTTAGAAACAGAATCAAAGATGGAATTTTTCCATCATTGAAAAAATTCATCTCAGACTCTATCTCTAGATCCTTTTATTTAAAGGAAAAAAAATACTCTTATGTCTTAGCATAATTTACTTTAAAGATCGTAAATTGAAGAAAAAAAAGCTAGAGATGAAATAAACTATAGATTTGGAGTGATGGAGGTGTTTGTGTTGAACATGAGGATTAGACTTAATATTTTTAAGGCTTCTACCCATTCTGTTGTTGAAGATGAATTAGAATGTTTCTTTATAGATGTGATTGATTAGTGATACTCAATCGGCAAGTATACCGAATCGCACAAGTAATACAATAATAAAAAAGTATCATTCCTACAGAAATGATTGCAATTACCAACTATCAATTTACTAAGATAAATGCTATTTGGGCTAACGGAATTATAGATTAAAGGGAACTCTAAATTTAAAATTATTAGCAAATGAGGAAAATTAGCAACGTAAATAAACTAAGCTAATCCAGAGCATCAAAGTGCAAGTCAATTTAAAAGGTAAACTATCAAATGAATTTTTCTAGGGATATGATTTCACTTGGTTTTTCTAATGTAATTTACAATTTCAGTTCATCTAAGCTCTAGTCTCAAATTGGGGGTTAAATTTTACTAAATTAACTAACATCCAATCCCTTGGTGTGCTAATCCTCTATTTACCAATTAAATTAGCTAAACCCTTAGTCTTATCAATTAGATAAATAGGCCTATAACTAGGGCTATGAAAATTATGCAAATCATATATTTCTGCAGCATATATTTCCTAGATTTCACAAGAATATAGTGTTTAACATATGAAGCTTTGTCATGCATCAATCTCCAAATCGAAAACATGAACAACATAACAATTCATTAATAGCTAATTCATAAACGCAATAAGAACGGTGTTAGGCATCCAATTCAGAAATAGAGACTTAAATTAAACTTAAAATTCAGTTGTATCATTCAAATCCAAGCTACATCATCACCTTAGCTACAGGAGATTTAGCTACTCATAACAAAAAAGTAAAAATAAAACCAGGAATTGCAGAGAAAGAAGGAAAGAAGAGAATCTCCAAAGCTTGATCCCTCATAAATCCAATGCTTCATGCCCTTAGATCGCTCCAAATAATATCCTCTTTCCATCTAGGTTGCAGCCCCTTTTTTCTCCCCTTCTTTATTTAATTAGCTATTATATGCAATTTTAACAAGTGGCTTCCCAGCGCTTAGGCGCACAGATGGCAGAGTGAGGTCTTCTTTCTAGATGCTGGGTGTTCAAGCGGTGAACAATGGGCATTTAGGCGGTGAGATGCCAGTAGCTCTTGAAATTTCTCTGGTGTGTGGGCACCTAGGCAGTGACATGCAACTGCTTAAGTGGTGGTTTGGCAGAGGTACTTCTTCTTTCCATGCTTGGGCTACTTCAGCAGTTAATCACTACTGCTTAAGTGGTGGCTGTCCAGTTTTGAAAACTAACTTAGGCTCTTAATTCTTGAATGAATCCCCATTAAGCCTCCTATGAAAACCAATTAAAGGGAGTAAATACTCTATTTAAGACAAAAATAAGTAATTAAAAGCAAAATATAAAAACATTACAAGAAAACCTAAAGACACTAATGATTGAAATTAAAGTATAACATTATAGAAAAAAAAAGGCCTTAGGTCACATTAAAGAATAAATAACCCCAGGAATCCAATTGCAATTGTTTAGCCATTTTATGAATAATATGTTCTAAACCATATTAGCTTTGAACAATATAATCTAATTTTCTCTAAGAATTAATTATATGTTCCTTTTTCCTTTTTTCAATCCTTTCTAATCTTTTCCCTATTGTTAATGGCTACCTAGGTCTCCTAGGAGCTTGTGGAGGGGGGTGTGCAGCTTGCCCTGCCTCTTTCTGATAATATTTTGCAAGGGTGGCAGCGTCAATATGCAAGACAGTTAGATTAGGGATATCTCCTTCAATTTGGACACCCTCCCTTTTACACAAAAAAGTAATCAGACCATGATACCACAAGTTCCCAGTAACCTCTTGGGCTACTTGATGAATATTAAAAGCAATTAATCTCCCTATATCAACTGGGTCATTTGTGACAATGGCATAAATGAGAAGTGCCCTTTTGACTGTTACCTCAGAGGTATTAGAGGAGGGGATCAATTTGACTTGGGTAAATGTGCAAAACACAATTAAACCCAAAATCAAACTCCTAAAAAACACAATTCAAAATCAAACTTTCAACATAAATTTGCAAATCAATTTCACCAACAAATTTCACAATTTCGGTGCTAAACTAGAAGGACTACCCTAGTGTTCAAGAATGCAAAGTAATTAATAGACAAGGTAAAGGAGAATAACAGTACCTAAGGCTGCCAAGGCACCTAAATGGATTCATGGCCTAGGTGAGGAGATATAAAGATATTGAGGAAATTTTGGTAAGGGAAAAGGTAATGGTGGAGATTTTGGTGAGAAGGTGGAGGAGTTTTGTGAGATTGAATGGAAGGAAAAGGGTGAGTGGAGTTAAGGTTTCATTGGGGAAAGAGAGTGTATGAAAATTTGGGGGTTTTCTTTTTTTTTAATACTATTTAGCATTGCGCATGCCTGGGCGGTGGAGCGATGGTTTGCCAGAAGCTTGTCTCCTTTAGTGTAGTGACCGCTTGAATGGTTAGTCACCAGCAGTCAAGCTGTGGCATGGCAAAAATATATTTTAGATAGCGCACTATGCGCCTAAGCAGTGAGAGGTGGCTGCTTTGTCGGTGAATCCCCAAAAAACTTGAATTTTATTTTTCTTGCAATTGCTGCTTGAGTGGTCAATACCCGCCGTTTGTCCAGACTTGTGGTCAAATATACCCTTTACGTGCCTTAGTGGTGAGAGATGGCTACTTGAGCGTTAAGATGACAGAAGCAAGTTACTTCTTTCACATGCAATGAGTGCCTAAGCACTAGTGGTCCACCGCTTAGGCAGTGAATGTCTTGAACTTGCTTTCTCTTTTTTCTTTTTTTCAATGGGTGCCTAAGCGGCGAGACTCCATTGCCTAAGCGCTGGATGCTCTGTTTCAAATTTCTTTATTCCTTAGCAAAATTCCTGCAATCCACCCAAAGTAAATCATTAGACACTCAAAATTCACCCCAAATGAAACCTGACAAGTAGGAAAAGTCAAGAAATTAAAGAAAACAAATTTAAAAACTTAAGAACATATTTCAACAAAACAAAAGACAATAATTAAAACCAAATGAAACAAACTTGGGTTGCCTCTTAAGAAGCTCTTGTTTATAGTCTTGAGCTTGACTGTTCAAATTCATGTTGGTTGACTCAAGGTTATGGAGGATCTTTGTTGGATGACATCTCTTCCCAAATAATGCTTCAACTTCTAGCCATTCATCTTAAAAATTTTCTTAGAACTAGGCTCAACTACCTCAATAGTACCAAAAGATAATACCTCTTTCACCAAGAATGGGCCGAACCATCTAGACTTAAGCTTTCCATGTAACAATTTGAGTCTTGAATTGTATAGTAACATATGTTGGCTTGGCTCAAAATGTCTTTGGGCTATCTTTTGGTCATGCCACTTTTTTTTATCTTTCCTTTGTAAAGCCGAGCACTCTCATAAGCTTGGTGTCAGAATTCTTCTAATCATTCAGCTAAAGAAGTCTCTTCTCACCAGCTTCTTTAAGTCCAAAATTCAAAAATTTAATTGCCCAGAGTGCTTTGTGCTCCAACTCCATAGGTAAATGACAAGACTTATCATAAACTAACTGATATGGTGACATGCCCATTGGAGTTTTGAAGGTTATCCTATAAGCCCAAAGAGCATCATTAATCCTTCTTGACCAATCCTTCCTTGAAGTGCTAACTATTTTTTCTAAAATTCTCTTCAACTCATAGTTCGACACTTCCACTTGCCCACTGGTTTGGGGATGATATGGTGTGACAACCTTATGAGTGACCCTTTACTTTGATAACACTGCATCAAGTTGTTTATTGCAAAAATGGCCTCTTCCATCACTAATTAATACCTTTGGCACATCAAACCTTGAAAATATGTTTTTCTTCAAAAACCTAATCACTACTCAAGTATCATTGGTTAATGTAGGAATAGCTTTCAAACTATTTTGAAACACAATTGACTACTACCAAAATTTAATGGTTAGAAAATGATAGTGGGAAAAGTTCTCATGAAATCTATACCCCATACGTCAAACAACTCCACGTCAAGAATGCTATTCAGAGGCATCTCTTGTCTTCTTGAAATATTACCGGACCTTTAACATTTATCACAGCTTTCAACAAAAGCTCTAGCTTCTTTAAACAAGGTTGACCAGTAAAACTACTTTGCAAAACTTTGGTAGCTGTCCTTCCTCCACTAAAATGTCTCTATAATCAAAACCGTAGCAATGCCACAAGATGATCTCAAAATCTTCCTCTGGTACACATTTTCTAAGCACACCATTAGTAAAGTTTTTATACAAAAATGGCTCATCCCTAAACAAAATATTTAGCATCATGCAAAAATTTTTTCCTTTGCTGCCAAGTCAAGTCAGAAGATAATACCTTTAGCAGTTTTAAAATTGGCAAAATCAGCATACCATGGAAAACTTTGTAGCATTAACAATTGCTTATTTGGGAATTCTTCTTTGATGGGTAGTTGTTTCCCTCCTTCTTGCACAAGCTTTGATAAATGGTTCGCTACCAAGTTTTCAGCACCCTTATTGTCCTTGATTTGCAAGTCAAATTTTTGCAGCAAAAGAATTATCGGATGAGTCGTGGCTTTGCTTCCTGCTTAATTAACAAATATTTAAGAGCAAAACGGTTAGTATAAACAATGACTTTCGACCCAACTAAGTAAGATCGAAATTTGTCAATAGCAAAAACCACAGCAAATAATTCTTTTTCAGTTGTTGCAGAGTTAAGCTATATGCCATTCAACAATTTACTAGCATAGTAAATCACATGCAACAATTTGTTCTTTCTTTCACCCAAAATTGTCCCTATAGCAAAATCACTAGCATCACGCATTACTTTAAATGGTAAACTCTAATCTGGAGCAACTATCACAGGAGCATAAATGAGTTGTTCTTTCAAAGCATTAAAAGAAAACAAACAATTATCATCAAATACAAATAGTACATCCTTTATCAACAAATTGCACAATGGCTTAGCTATTTTAGAGAAGTCTTTGATGAATCTTCTATAAAATCTAGCATGTCCAAGAAAGCTCTGAATCCCTTTGACATTGGTGGGAGGAGGTAATTTTTCAATGATCTCCACTTTTGCTTAGTCAACCTCAATAACTTTGCTTGAGATGCAGTGTCCATGAACTATGCCCTCCTACACCATAAAATGGCGCTTCTCCTAATTCAAAACTAAGTTAGTCTTTTTGACACCTTTGCAAAACCAGAGCAAGGTTAGATAAAAAATTATCAAAAGAAGACCCAAATACAAAAAAATCATCAATAAAGATTTCAATAAACTTCTCAAGCATGTCAGAAAAAATAAAAAGCATGTACCTTTGAAAAGTTGCCGGGGCATTTCTAAATGGCATCCTCCAGTAAGCAAATATTTCATACGGGTAGGTAAAGGCTGTCTTCTCTTGATCTTCAGGTGCCATAGCTATTTGATTGTATCCCGAGTAGCCATCCAAGAAACAATAGCAAGCATGTCCAGCTAACCTCTCTAGCATTTGATCAATAAATGGCAAAGGAAAATGGTCTTTACTTATGGCATTGTTGAGTCTCCTATAATCAATGCACATGTGCCATCCAGTGACAGTCCTTGTAGGAATTAACTCATTATTTTCATTCATCACTATATTCATCCTACCTTTCTTAGGTAGCGCTTGTATAGGATTCACCCAAGAGCTATTAGAAATGGGATAAATTATCCCAGCATCAAGGAGTTTCAACACTTCCTTTTTTACCATTTACTTTATAGAAGGGTTCAATCTTCTTTGGGGTTGAGTTACTGCCTTGAAGTTGTCCTATATTAAAATCTTATGCATGTAGAAAGTAGGACTTATTCCCTTAAGATCTCTAATTGTCCACCCAAGTGCATATTTATGCATCCTCAACACCCTTAAAAGCTTTTCTTCTTCTCAACATTGATGATCACTGGATAGGTGTTGTTGTCACCAGTAAAAGCATACTTGAGATGAGAAAGTAAATGCTTCATCTGTAGTTTTGGTGGCTTTTCATGCACCACCTATCTTTTTTTAACTCTTTCTTTCTTCTTTGAATCTAAAGCCAAAGGTAAGGCTTCCAAAAGCCTAGTACATTCCAATATTTCCAACTCCTCATCTTCTTCTTTTTCTATAGTCTTGGAGTTGACTATGGTTGCTTTATGTGGGAGTTTTGGATAGCTTTTTCTAAACACATCAATGACAAAAGTATCAATGGCATCAATCGGAAGCAATGTTCATTCTCCATGGGATGCTTCAGAGCTTCAAAAACACTAAATGTCACCTCGTCTTGCACTCTTAACATCAATTCTCTTGCTGGACATCAATTAGAGCTCTCCCAGTTGCTAAGAATGGCCTCCCTAAAATTAGAAAAATATCAACATCTTCCTCCATGTCCAAAACCACAAAATCTGCAGGAAAGATAAACTTGTCCACCTTTACAAGGACATCTTTAATGACACCATAAGGATTCTTAGTTGACCTATCAGCTAGTTAGAGAGAAATCATGGTTGGCTTCACCTCTTCAATCCCCAACTTGTGAAAAATCGATAATGGCATCAAGTTGATACTTGCTCCAAGATCATAGACAGCCCTTTGAATGGTTATGTTGCCAATTCCACATGGAATGGTAAAGCTACCGCAGTCTTTCAACTTTGGTGGTAACTTCCTTTGAATGATTGCTCTACATTCCTTTGTTAACATGATGGTTTCATCTTTCTTTGGTTTCCTTTTCTTGGATAACAATTCTTTCATGAACTTAACATGAGATGGCATTTGCTATAGTGCCTCCGTAAATGAAATGTTAATTTGCAATTTCTTGAAGATATCTAGAAATCTTGGAAATTACTTTTCTTGATTATGCTTCTTCAACCTTTGAGGAAATGGAACCTTACCATATGGTGAAGGTTAATAAGGCTTGTCCTACTCTAGGTCTTTCTTCTTTTCATTTCTTCTAGGAGACTCTTCTTTAGAATTTTCTTCAGGAATTGTTTGATTTGCAGCTTTTTCTTGAAATGACTCATCTTTTTCTTCCACTTTGTCTTCCTTTGGTTAAGATTCAAGAACCTTGCCACTCCTCAAGGTAATTGCCTTGCATTGCCTCCCCTAGGTTAGTCACAGTATCACTTGGTAAGGAACCTTATGATCTTTTAGCAAGTTGCTTTGAAATTTGTCCAATTTGTGACTCTAAGTTCTAATAGAAGCCTCTTGATTCCTTGAAATTTGCTCTATTCTCCTGCATAAAGTTAGAAGTTTGCAGCACAAAAGTAGAAGTTTGTTGAGACAATTTTTCAAGAGCACTTTCCAAGTTAGAAGACTTATCTTAAGGTGGAAAAGATGAAGATGGAGCTGGTGCTTGATATGGAAGTGTAGGTGGCCTTTGCATCCCTAGATTATTCCAAGAAAAATTTTGAGTGTTTCCTCCACCCTGGATTGTAGATGTTGGAAAAATAGTTATTCTAGGGTCTTGGAGGATTCCTAATATATTTAACTTGCTCTTGAGGTGAAGGGTTAGACATACCAATTTGACAATCTCCATTAACATGGTTACCACCACAAAAATCACAAACTAAAGAATGGGTAGTAACAACACTTACCTACATTTGCCCAATTCCCTTGGTGTGCTTTGTTAGCTGTTGAGAGATTGTCTTGTTTTGAGCAAGGATTGCATCCAAAGTGTCTACCTCCAACACTCCTCGCTTGCCTATGGATCTTTCACTAGGAGCAAGATAATTGTTGGCTGCCACAGTCTCCAATAATTGCTGAGGTTTATTTGGAGTCTTATAGTTGAGAGAACCATCGGCTGCTACATTTGCCATGGCTCTCATAGTTTGAGTCAAACCATTGTAGAAGGTTTGAATTTGTAAGCAATTCGATATGACATGATGTGGGCATCTTCTGAGCAAATCCTTATGCCGCTCCTATGCATCATATAGTGACTCCGTCTCATTCTGAGAGAAGGGAGTGATTTCACTCCTTATCTTAGCAAACTTAGAAGGAGGAAAATACTTAGTAAGAAATTTGGTAACTAAGTCATTCCAAGTGAAAATGCTCCCTTGTGGTTGAGCTTGTAACCAACTCTTAGCCTTATCCCTCAGAGAGAATTAGAAAAGCCTCAATCAGATTGCATCTTTCTTCCTCCATTAACCTTTATAGTGTCACATAATTTCAGAAAATTTTCAATGTGCAAATTCAGATCATCCAAAGGACCTCCCCCAAACTGGTATTGCTGCATTAGTTGAAGTAGCGACAGTTTAATCTAAAAATTGTGAGCATTGATGGGTGGTATCAAAATACTGGTTGTACACTCGTCAGCATTAGGTATAGCATAATCTTCCAAAGTGCGCAATTGATTACCACCCACTACTTCCTGTTGCATTATTGGTTCTTGTTGAGGTTGCTCTTGTTGAGCTTCTTCCTAATTAGATGGCCGTTGTTGAACCTCTTGATCTTTTTGAGGTGATTGCTTTTGTTGAGCTCGTCTTTGATCTCTCATTAATCTTCTTTTCCATCAATTTGCTCTTGCCAATTTTTCAATCTTCAGAACAAAAAGTAAATCTTCAAGATTCATTCCTTGTATACAACAAAATTCACCTTCAAAATGAGATAAAAATTAAAATAGAAAAATAATGCCCAAAGCAGTATACCGAATTGCACAAAGCAATACAGTACTGAGACAGTATTGTTTCCATAAAGATTGTAATTACCAGTTATTAATTCACTAAGATAAAACACTATTTGGCAAAAAAAATTGTGGATTAAAGGGAGCTCTAAATTTAAAATTATTAACAATTATTGAAAATCAACAATATAAAATAAACTAAGCTAATCCAGAGCATCAAAGTGCAAGTCAATTTAAAAGGTCAACTATCAAATGAAAAAATAGCTTAGGGACCTGATTTCACTTAGTTTTTCTTATGTAATCGACAGTTTTAGGTCATCTAAGCTATAGTATCAGACAATTGGTGGTTAAATTTTCCTATATTAACTAACATCCAATCCCTTGGTGTGCTAATCCTTTATTTACCAATTAAATTAACTAATCCCTTAGTCTTATCTAATTGGATAAATAGGCTATAACTATGGCTATGGAAATTATGCAAACCATATATTCTGCAGCATTTTTTCCTATGTTTCACAAGAACATAGTGTTTAACATATGAAGCTTTATCATGCATCAATCTCCCAATTGAAAACATGAACAACATAACAATTCATGAATAGCTAATTCATAAATGCAATAAGAACAATATTAAGCACCCAATTCAGAAACAGGGACTTAAATTAAACTTAAAATCCAGTTACATCATCCAAATCCAAGCTACATCATCACCCTAACTATAGGGGATTTAGTTACTCATAGCAGAAAAGTAAAAATAAAACCAGGAATTGCAGAGAAAGAAGGAAAGAAGAGAATTTCCAAAGCTTGATCCCTCAGAAATCTAGTGCTTCAAGTCTTTAGATTGCTCTAGATAATCTACTCTTTCTATCTAGCTCACAACCCCCTTTTTTCCCTTCTTTATTTAATTAACTAATATATGCAATTTTAACATGTGGCTTCCCAGAACTTAGGCATGCTGATGGCAAAGTGAGGCCTTCTTTCTAGATGTTAGGCGCTTAAGCGGAGAAAAACGGGTGCTTAGGTGATGAGATGCAAGTGACACTTGAGATTTGTATGGTGAGTGGGTGCCTGAGCAGTGAGATGCATCTGCTTAAGCGGTGACTTGGCAAAGGTACTTCTTCTTTTCATGCTTTGGCTACTTGAGCAATAAATCAACACTGCTCGAGCGGTGGTTGTCCAATTTTGAAAACTAACTTAAGCTCTTAATTCTTCAATCAATCCCCTTCAAGCCTCCTATGAAAGAAAAGCAAAACATAAAAATAAATTAAATGCAAAACATTAAAACATTACAAGAACACCTAAAGACACTAATGATTGATATTAAAGTAAAACTTCAAAGAAAAACAAAACCTTAGGTCACATTAAAGAATAAATAACTCTATTTAATAGAATTATCAATGAGTTGATTGAATAGGCTTTGCCTAATATTTTGTCTGAGGATCCTCTGAAGGTGGCTTTGCCTAATATTTTGTCTGAGGATCCTTTAAAGATTGCACCTTCACATAGTGAGTTAGAGGATTTTGACTTATAAGGCAATTTAACGAAGGTTATTGCCATTTTGGATGGTACTTCATCTTTTGAGACTTCCTCTTAGGTAGCTATAGTATCCGTGATTGAATTGTAAATTGAAGAAAAAAAAAAGCAAGAGACAAAATTGACTGTAGATCTGGAGTGATAGAGGTGGTTGTGTTGAACATGAGGATTAGACTTAATATTTTTAATGCTTCTGCCCAATCAGTTATTGAGGATGAATTAGAGTGTTTCTTTATAGATGTGATTCATGAGTTGATGAAGAAGCTTTGTTTTGGCTATTTTATATAAGGATCCTTTAGAGATTACACCTACACATAGTGAGTTAGAGGCTTTTGACTTAGAAAGCAATGTAGCTAAGGTTAATGCCATTCTGGATGGTACTTCATCTTTTGAGACCACCTCTTAGGTAGTTAGATATGAGCCTTACCCTTCTTAACTGATTCCTACACTACCCTTTATTATTTCCCTACCCAAACTTGAACTAAAACCCTTTTCAATCACTCTTAAGTATGTTATTTTAGGAGCTAATGAGACCTTACTTGTTTTCATTTCTTCCCAGTTGTCAGTGAGTAAGAAAGAGAGGTGATTAGGGTCTTACCTAATCATAAGAGTGCCATAGGGTGGTCAATTGCTAATTTAAAGGGAATTAACCCCTCAATTTGTATGCATAGGATTTTCTTAGAGGCTAATGCTAAGCATTCTAGAGAGATGCAGTGTAGATTGAATCCTTACATGAAAGTAGTGATAAAAGAGGGAGTGAAACTTTTAGATGCATGTATCACATACTCTATCTTTGATAGCTAGTAGGTTAGTCCTTGTGTAGGTAGTTCCTAAGAAGTTAGGGATTATATTGGTAAGGAATAGTGAAGGATAGCTTATCCCTACTAGGGAGACCATAGGTTTGCAAGTTTGCATCGATTATAGGAAGCTTAATTCTATGACTTGGAAAGAACATGTTCCTTTACCCTTCATAGATCAATTATTAGAGAAGTTAACAAGCTAGATGGTGATTCTGTGACTTGAATTGATTATTGCTTCCTTATAGACTATTTTATGGTTCAAAAGGGAATTTTATCAGGTTACAAGGTCTCTAAGAAAGGTATTAAGGTAGATAAAGCTAAAATTGACATTATTCTTAATCTCCCTATTCCTACTTTTGTTAAACAGGTGCAATTATTTCTTAGTCATGCATGTTTTTACAGGCAATTTATAAAGGATTTCAAAAAAATTACTAGACCTCTTATTAATTTTCTTGCTAAGGATGTTACTTTTGAATTTGATGAGTCTTGCATTGAAGCTTTTGAAAAGTTTCGCTCTTTTCTTATTTTTGCACCTAGAGTACAAACTCTTGACTTTTCTCTTTACCTTTTAAAATTATGTGCGATGAAGATGATTTTGTTATTTGGCCAATTTTTGGTAAAAAGGTAGGTAGGATACCTCTTGTGATTTATTTTGCTAGTAGAACTCTTTTTGATGTCCAAAGAAATTATATTACCACTGAAAAAAGTGTTGCTAGCAATTGTTTATACTCTTGATAAATTCTGTTCATACCTTTTGCATTATGAGATTATTATTTTTTTATGATCACGCAGTTGTGAAATATTTGCTATCTAAGAAAGAAACAAAGCCTAGATTGATAAGATGGATTTTATTGTTGCAAAAATTAGACATTGAAATCAAGGATAAGAAAGGTTTAGGGAATTTAGTAACTGATCATTTATCTAGAATGTTTGTTGATTATACTGATTAAATTAGTTACTTTGCAAGATACTTTCCCTGATTCTTTGTGACGCACTCATAACTTTCCTAGTTTGTAGATATTGTTAATTACATTGCTTCACCTAAAATTACTTCTCATTGGACAAAGCAAGGAAAAGATAGGTTCTTTGCATAGGTAAAACATTATTATTAGGATGATCCATACTTGGTCAAGCATTGTCCTGATCAGGAAATTCGTAGATGTGTTCCTAAATGTGAATTTCACAACATATTATTTCTTTGTGGTTCTTAATGCTTGTGTTGGACACTTTGGAGATCGTAGGACTGTCGCTAAAGTACTTCAAAGTGGATTTTAATTGTCTTACTTTGTTTAAAGATGCTCACCAATTTTGTCTTGTGATTAATGTCAGCATACTGGTGCATTGTCTAGGCATATATGATGCCCCTTCAGCCTATTTTGATTGTTGAAATCATTGATGTTTGGGGTATTGAGTTCATTCCAACATATTTTAGTTATGTGTACATTTTAGTTACTATGGATTATATTTCCAAATGGGTAGAAACAATAGCCACTAGGACTAGTAACCATAGGGCAATAATTCAGTTTGTTAAAGATAACATCTCTGGTAGTTTTGGTACCCTTAGAGTACTTATTAGTGATGGAGGCAATCACTTTCATGGTCATTCTTTTTGAGACCCTTCTTAGGAAGTATTCAGTGACATTTAAAGTAGGTACCCCTTATCACCCTTAGACTAGTGGTCAAGTTGAAGTCTTTAACTATGAGATTAAATCTATTCTAGAGAAAACATTTAGGCCTAATAGGAAAGATTGGTCTTTGAGGTTGAATGATGTTTTTTGGGCTTATCTCATTGTATATAAAACCTATATAGGGATGTCACCATACTGATTTCTCTTTGGTAAAGCATGTCACTTGCTAGTTGACCAAGAACATTGTGCTTTTTCAACTATTAAAGCGTTTAGTTTTCATATGAAATAAGCTAGTTCTAACCATAGGCTTCAATTAAATAAATTGGAAGAAATTGCGTAATGAAGCCTATGAGAATGCTAGAATTTATAAAGTCATGACTAAAGATTTCTATGATAAGATGATTTCTTGTAGATCTAGACCTAATCAAAAAGCTTGGCTTTTTAATTTTATGCTACATATCTTTCCTAGTAAGTTAAGGTCTAGGTTGGATGATTCTTATATTATTCAACAAGTTTTTCCTTCTGTGGCTCTGCAAATTCAAAATCCCCTTAAGATGCTCCTGTTATTATGGTAAATGGTTAGCGTTTAAAGCCTGTTATTCCCTATACTGTTGAGGACGGATTATTTGAGTCTATTAATCTAGTAGACCCAATATATATTGACTGATTGATGAGAACTCCATGTCTGGCTAAAATCTTTAAACTTAGCGCTATTCGATGGGCAACCTAGGATATCTTTTGCTTTATTATGATATTCTGGTTTTAATAGTTAGTTTTATTTTATTGTCTAATTTTCAGATTCTACTCATTTGTCTTGGTCAAGATTTTCATGAATATTCAAGTTTTAAAGCAGAGCTGAATTCTGTGTGGGCATGATTGACATCTCTCCTTTGCTTGGCATTATCTCACCTTCCATTAGGTTGTATTCTTTTCTTTAATCGCCTTATTTCTTTTGTCCTTGTCTTTCACCTTAAGGACAATGTGTAATTTAAGTGTAGGGGTGTTTGATTTAGAGTAAAACACATATGCATAAATTTTATTTATTGTATTTAATGGTTTTAGTTAATACAAATTGCATAGTTTTATCTTATTTTCATTTAAATCTAAATTCATGTAACCCACACTTGTTGAATAACAATTCTAGTCCTAAATAACTCTTAGTCAAAGCTTTTGCTGCCTTTTCTTGACTTGATTTGAATAAAGAATTTTAGATGGAATTCTACATTGCATAGCTATATGAGTTTGCTCCAAGTTGTAGGTTTCTTTCATCATTACTTTAATGGATTGTTTTATCTTTAGATATCTCCTTAAAAAAAGTGCAAAAAAAGTGACGTAAATAAAAACAAGTGGGGCAATGCTTCGATGCTTTTGTTGCTTGTAATTGGTATTAATATCTTTAATATCAAGAGTATGAGCATGCAAAGTATACTAAGGAACGCGATTTGTTGAGTAACTAGGTTCTGGCGTCACTAACATCGAGTATTCACATCAAAAGGCCACCTCACATCCTAGGACTAGCCATGGAAAAAAGAAAGATAATTAACAAAAGAAAAAAAATCAAAGAAAACAATAAAAATTGAAGGAGATTGGTTATAATTTCTTGACTTCATATTTCAGCTATTGATGACTGAAACCTATTATTAGTGCTTACTTTATTGTTGTGACAATAGGGATGAAATCTTATTCTTTAAGTACATTTCATTGTTAGAATAATGTGCTTAAATTGCTTAATTTTATCTTTTGGCTTCTTGGCATAAAATTGTCTTAAGATGAGTAGTGGACTTGATAGTGTATTTTAATTTATATGATTTATATGATTTAGGATAAGCAAGTGTGATTGAATTATTTATTTTTTCAAGGAATAGCGAAGCATAAGTATGGGAGTATGATAACAGCCTAATTATATAATATTTTAATATATAAACTAAGTGTTATTACATAACAATAAGTTAAATATAATAATTTTATGTATTATTTGATTATTTTATGTGAGAAGAATTAATTAATTACTTAATTAATAATTATGCTAATTGCAAAAAAATAAAGAAAAAGAAGGAATCCTAATTAAATTTGGCCCACGGTCCAAGGTGCAGCAAGAGTTACAAAAAAAAAAATTAACATAAGAAATAAGATGCTGGCTGAACTTCAGGAAAGGTAAGCCCACGCACAAGAAGCATTGAACAAGTAATGGGCCATCAATTTGCAGTGGCCCGATGTTACACCTGAGAAAAGGAAACTTAGTAAGAGAGAAAGAGACAGTGCAGCATGATATTTAAGGAGACTTGAGCAGCACTCTTGAGAGGATTTGGAATTCCTTTAAAGTGAGACTTTTTACTTTAGAGGATAAAATGAGTATTTATAGTCATTGATGAGAAAATCAATGGTTGAGATCATGATAAAATACATACATGTATATGCATAACAAACTTATATGAATTATTAAAATTTACTTTATTGATTCTATCATCAATGATTATAAATGCTCACTTTTACGAGCTAAATCCCTTATTGAGAGCAACACACAACAGCGGCAGCAAGTAGCATGATTTGGAACGCAGAAAGCAGACGCAGCAGCAGGGAGTGAAGGAGATTTTTTTTTTTTTGGGTTCATTCATAGTTTCTCTTTTCTTTTGTGTGATTAGTTCTTTGATTTTGAGTGGTTAAACTTTCTATTTAAGAACTTAGATGAATTCCAAATCAAATATTATTAAATTTTAATTTGTTTAGAGATTTATTTATTCAGATTTAATTTTTTATTCAATTGATATTTATTTATAAAATTATTTGATAAATTAATATTGATACTTCGTGGACATATCTACTTCTTAAAAAGCTTATACTAAATTTAGATAGATTTTGTTTTTGACTACAATTTATTTTCTACTAGTGAACTAAAGCTTGTAGCAGAGGCCATTTTTTAGAGCCAGTATATCCCTATTTAAATTTAATTCAATTTTATAAAGTTTGTGGTGGATTTAGGTCCTAAATTAATTTTACCAATTGTTTCTTGCTTACAATTTAAATTTTGTTAGTTCAGTTAATTATTTAGTTTTAGTTTTAGTATTAGTAATTTAAATTTTTAAATTAATCCAAAAATTCAATTTCCATTTGTCAGAATGTCCCTCAAGGCGGTACGATGCGGACTAACAAAAACCCCTTTGAAAAATAAAAATTAAAAATGTGAAATGAAATGATGAATTGGGATGTTGATGATACGCAATGAATGCAAGAGATGGAGTCGCTACCAACCTTTTTTCTATTAAGAAAATGGAATGGTGTGATCAAAATCCAAAAAGAGAAAGGTTTGCGTTATAGAGTTCAAGTTTGGGAGTTAATTACAGATAGGAAAAGGTATTAGCATCCCTATATTGTCCATTCAAAGAACGGTTACTTATTTAATCTGATGTTATCTGCTAAATAAATTAAATTAGTCTCTTATTAATTTAAAAAAATATTTTTATTTTTATTTTAATATGCCCCATTTTGCTGAGTATATTACCAAAAGATGATAAATGACTTTGACAGGAAATAAGTGGCTAAGTAGCCATTATTATGCGAGACAAATTTTTGACGTGTGACATGAAACATAAAAGTGTAAATTGAAAATATTCATTTTCAGGAAAATATTTTTAAATGAAAGAGATTATTATTAAAAGTGAAGTTCACAAAAGGGAATTTTGATAATAATCCATAGAATGAATTATTTTAATTCACCACCGCCATGAAGTCAAGGTTATGTGAATTTATTCTCATTTAGTTTATTTTTCTTTTTTATGAAAAGATTTACTTATTTATTTGGGATTAAATTAAGCCAATTTCATGGCAAGATCTAATAGTAATTGCATCAAGAATGTTAAGAAGAGTATAATTGATTGGTACCCCAATTCTTTCTCAATTCTTCCGTTGTTGACAAGTTTTAGAATTTAATTATTGAGTGCAAAGATGATGATTAAATGCAAAATGTTGCACATTGGCATATGAACATGATTGACAAAGATTATTTATTGGAATCCATTTAAGATCTTGCCAACACCCATGGCCAAGATTAAAAGGATATCCTCACCTCTGAAATAATTAAAAGATGGCTAATACCAAAGCTAATTTTAATAATTCTTTCGTCGGAATCTTAATCCATTTATTAGATGACAATTAAAATGAAACATATGAAATAATGATTTAAGATTTTTATTGAATATCTTTAAAATCCTACTAATACGTATGATCAAAATTAAAGAGATATTAGCATCCCAAAAATAATTAAAATTTTGCTAATACCATGGCTAATTTTAATTTATCCTTTATCAGAATTTTAAAGCGTTTATTAAAAGTTTTCAAGAATTTATTTCATTTTATTTTTCTCTATCACCATTATTGATTTCATAATTTCCTAACTTTCTTTATCACTTCCAAAGAAACAATAAAAATAACCACACATAAAGGCCAAGAAATGACCACTCCTGCACATTGATTATTTCATCTAAATAAAATATTGAAATTGAGGTTGATATACCCACCAAAAAACACAGAGAAGGAAGAACTAAACTCCAAATCCAGTGGCCACCGACTCATGAACACATAGCTTCAAGTTCCATGTGGGTGTGTGGACTCGAGTGGTGACTAAAAAATCAAGCTACCTTGAGAGTGGAGGGATGGCAGCAAGGCACTAACTGCGGGTCTGTTAGGAAATTGACTCATGTAATTTGAGCATGATTGATTTTTATTTATGGTTATCCTTAGTAATTATCCTTGGTGATTTAGGAAATATTGAGAATTTGAGAAAATTTGAAGGATTTGTGGAAATCTATAAGATTTGAAAATCTGTTAGGATACTTGGAGGGCAAAGAGTCGTGGTTATAAATAAGCAATGGCCCAGGTGTGTGCAGACAAAGGGAGAACAAGATGTAGATAGAGGGAGTTCTCTAGGTTTTCAGAGAGGAAATTCTTTAGGGTTGACAGAGAGGGGATTTCTCTAGAGTTTATAGAGAGGGGAGATCTCTCGGTTGATAGAGGTGTTCTTTCGGGTTTTGAGAAAGGGTTGACAAGGGGTTTTGGGATTGGGTTTAGTATAAACTCAATGATTATTTTTGTATTGATTTTCTTCTCATAGTGAAATTGTTTTATACTAGGGTGGATGTAGGCATGGGATTTGCCAATCCACGTTAAATTCTTGTGTCTCTGTATCCCATATTGTCATTTGTTAATTTCCTTTTCATGGTTATTTTTGTGCTGTATTTTATTTACTGGATTTGCAAGAATGTGTTTGAGGATCCTATTTTGCTGCCCCTCTGGGGTTGTTTCTCAACAACTGAAGGGAAAGGATAGGAAGTCAAAGAGTATGACGGATAATTAGATGAAGAGTTGGAATCAAGGTGTGTTAGCACAATTCGACTTTGTATTGTAGATAAGGGTGGCAATGCTTTGACTGCCACTGGTACTCGTGATCTGGTTGCGAGGCTACGCATGTTCATTGTTTGGGATGTTTGAATAAGGTGGAACCATGATGTGTGGTTGATTCGCGTTGTGTGTAGCTTGTACATGTGTAAAGGCCAATGGTATTTTCTTGTTCGGATTCTTCTTGGTGATCATGAAGATTGGCACAGGATTAGGCTTAGATCAATGTGGAGCTATTATAGATTTCCAAGGTGGCAGGACATTCGCCAAGGTGGAGATTTATTAGGAAATTGTCTCATGTAATTTGATCTGATTGATTTTATTTATAGTTATCATTTGTATGTATTCTTGGTGATTTAGGAAATCTTGTGATTTGAGAAAATCTGAAGGATGTTTGAAAATTTATAAGATTTAGAAATCTGTTAGGATACTTGAAGGGCTAAAGCGTATTAGTTATAAATAAACAATGGCCTAAGTGTGTTCAGACAGAAGGAGAACAAGATGTAAATAGAGGGGGTTCTCTGGGTTTTAGAGAGAAAATTCTCTAGGGTTGATAGAGAGAGGATATCTCTTGGGTTTAAAGAGAGGGAGATCTATAGGTTGACAGAAGGGTTCTTTCGGGTTACGTGAGAGGGTGTACAAGGGGTTTTGGGATTGTATTTGGTATTAAACTCAGTGATTATTCTTGTATTAGTTTTCTTCTCATAGTAAAAGTATTTTATCCTCTAGGGTAGATGTAGGCATGGGATTTGTCGAATCACGTTAAATTCTTGTGTCTCTGTGCTCATATTGTCATCTGTTAATTTCTTTTCATGGTTATTTTGTGCTGTATTTTATTTACTGTATTTGCAAGAGTGTGTTTAAGGATCCCGTTCCACTGTGCCTCTGGGGTCATTCCTCAACAATGGAGAGCTCCTTTCTTCCCCTGTGCCATAGTTCTAAATTGTGGTTACGGTTGCGATTGCCGTTATGTTGGGATTCTAAAAATTGCGGATAATTGTAAGAAAATGTAATTGATGCTGCCACAAGGCGATACGGTTGTAGGAGACTCCCACAACTATAATATTGTGGCTGCAATTACAGGTTGCGGACTGCATTTTGAAACACTGCCCCTGTGCAGAATGGTCTCTGCCTTTTTCTTGGCTTTTTGCATTTCTCTCCGATGGAAGCCCCTTGGCTTCTCCTATCCAGATTTTTCGTTTTTTCCCTGTGAACTCTCTCAGATTCTCCTCTAGTGCCCCGTCTCTTTGTGTGATTTTTTTGTTCTCCTCCCCAGAAGCTCCCTTATTTCTCCTCCCCAGAGCCTCCTTTGCTCCTGTGATTTTTGCTCTAATCTCCTCCCCTGGTTTACTGGCCGTGGGTGTTATTTATAGAGGTGTGTGTGCTGTGTCCGGTTGTGGTGTACTGGGTGCAGGTGGAGTATTGGTGAGGGCCTTTGGCATGGAATGGCGAGTGGGGAGCAAAAGGTGTGGGGAGCAGCTCGATAACGTTGCCGCTGCACTGTGCTGGAAAGAAAGTGGTCCATGGGAGAGGGAGTGTAGAGATGATTGCTGGCATTTTTTTTTTTTAATTTTTCTCTGATTTTGCTTTTTTGTTTTTTTTTTTATGTTTGTATTTTTTTTAGATATTTTTATTTTTGATGTTTTTTTTTGGCATGTTGTTTGGGCTATGAGATGGGTTCGGACCCGAGACTAAGGTGGTATCCAATCCAAAAAATTTTTGAACAAATTTGGGTGTCAATACCATTCTTTCCTAAATTAATTTAAGCTAGCGTTATATTGTAGTTATAAAATCACTCATTGTATTAAGGCCAAGTTTGAAGGGATTTGGAGAAACTAGAGTGAGACGGATGAACTAATTTATGATATGTGGTAAGTTGAGTCTGGGGTAATCTGCTTAAGATTATAATTATTCATTTAATTACAAGTTTTATAATTTGAATTATATATTGTTCATGACTAATTCATTTTTTGGTTTCAATGCAGAAAAAGGTCAAGCGACTGTTTGAAGATGAAAACAAGATTAAAAGGTGTTTTAACCATAAAGGCTCAAATTCATTGAAAAATGCAATTAACAAGATCCAAAGCCAGACAAACAAGGACAAATGGATCCCTTCACATGTTAGGGAACATTTGGAGGTGCTGTTGCGTGATCCTACCTGGCTGAAAAAGTCCAAAAAGAACAGTTAGAACATAAGAACTGATGAGAGACTCTCAGAGCATAATGGAGATCAATCCCAACACCAATATTATTAGCATACCAATATGTAACTGCTCCTAGACATGTAACCTAGAGACCTGCTTCTATATTAAGTAAGCTGAAAACTATTATGATTACTTTTTCAACCATTACTAGCATACCAATACGATAGTGTACTGTAGGGATTTTATAACTGTCCCTATGTTGATCTTCTAGCAATTTTATGATATACCTTTGATTTCTCATATTTAGTTTGCATCATATGTGGGAAAGAAAAAAAGTTATCTCTGGGTACTCAACATAAGATATGCCCTTGAGGAGTTTATAGTCTGTGTTATTCATGAAGGATTGCTTCCAGGTATGTATATTGGCTTTGATTTTGCTGACCTTGATTTTATACTAATTCCGAACCTGGCATTCATATAATTGTATTGCTCATTTTTTCCTGTCCACAGGGTTGATCTTCCTCATTTTCTTTCTGTACCTGCTTGCCTTCAGGATGGATTATTCTGTCACTTTCAGGTGTAATCACTCATTTCTGATAATATATTTTTGGACCTAAAAATTTTTTGGCACACATTTACGATCCATTTCGCTATTGGATTGCTTTCGCATGTCATCATATGTGATGTATATTCCTACTTCCTATTTTTATTTCTTTTGACTTCTGAGATCCAATGTTGAATCAAACTGTTTATTCTTGCAACCCTCTTTTACTAATATGCTTAATATACCCTATGTTTTTTCTGTTAGCAATAGCCAGGAGAAACCTTTCATAAAAGGAATTATTCACCTTAGTGATCATTCGAACCAAAGACTTTTGCAATTTAGCTTGTAAGTTGAATTTCGTTTCTTTGAAAGTGCTAATTTCTTCAGATTTATCCTTGGACATGACATGTAGCAATTTGTGTGCGGTTAGAAGAAGAGGATAAGTCACTATGTAGCTTTCTATGGGATGGATGATATTATGTGCTAACAACGTAGAGGAAATTACAGAAACCTAGTTGAGCAGTTAGTAACAGTTATTTGAGCCACCAAGCTAGCCTTTCAACCTGAATTACGTCCAGCCTCCACTGGCAGACAAAAATAATGAATTCTGAGTTATTGAAATAATAAACCCCAAGGGGGATTGTGGCAAATGTAGCTTCAGTGATACAAAATTTTTGGTATTTGTATAAATACTACTACAGCCGTGTTTCTCTGTGAGCATATTTCTGAGAAAAAAACAGCTCAATAGTTTAACAATATTTCCTTGATCGTATTTTTTGTCCTTAATACTACACTTTGCATCGTACTCTTCATCCTAGCAATTGTTGGAGTGGGTGAATGGGAGCAGTAATAGAATGAAATGTTTATTTCCTTGTGTGACCCAAATGGTTTTTCAACGTGGTCAAATTTGGGACAATTGATGTTTTCAAGTCAAGTTTGGATGAATAAATTTTTTCTATTATTACAAAACATGACACAAAAAGAGTTTATGGGCTAGACCGTGAAGTCAATTTTTTTTTACTTTAAGAAAACACAATATTTATTGTAAGTTTCCTAAACTAATTGTGAAAAAAAAAGTTAAGTATGATTCTTATATCAATAGACCAAATTTTATTATTTAGGTTCTAATATTTAAATCCGTACAAAAATAATAAGATAATTATAGAGCATAATTAAATATATAAATCATCATGGACTTTTTATTTATTTATTTTTGAAGGAGCAATCAAAAGTCATTAATTGCTGATAAGTTAACAAAAAAATATTTTATTAGATAAATCAATCTTAAGTAGAGAAAAAGTATGATTACTTTAAAGCTAATTTTAGTGTATTTTACTAATATATTTTTCTAATTCTTAAAGTTCAATAATCGTATAAAAGTGCACTCTAATTAAATACTTTTTAGATACTATTTTTTTACAATATTATAATTTATGTTATTTCTAATTCTAATTATAGAAATTGTAATGATAATATTTTTATCACTTTATAAAAATATGTTTTTAAAATAGTAAAAAATAGTTTCATTGAATTATTTTATTTGATGGAATAATATATTTATTCATAAATAATTAAAAATTAATGACCTAAACAAACTTAAAAAGTAATAATGTTATAGCGCTACAAATTAATTAAATTAATAGCAATAAGTGTTTAAGGTTGCCTAATCAGTCATTTAAATTAAAAAAAATATATATGTGTTTGTGCAATTTTACTTATAAATATAGACCAAACAAATTAATTATTTAATGAAATAATATTACTTTGTTCAAATTAAAAATCATGTCTTTGAATATAAGGTAATTTCATATAGCAAAAGGATATAAAGGTCTTCATTTTTTACATGATTTTTACTTCATTTGATACAAATTTGACTTTTAAACTTTAAATAAGACAATATATATCTATTAGTTATCTCTTTTGTTACAACAACAATCAATAAGAGTTAAGGGTAACATTTTTCTTATCTTAGATTGTATTGCATTACTTAATTTTTAGTTTTGATCAACTTTACTGTGATGTATCTCTAGTGAAAATAATAAAATTTAATTAAAAAATATTAATTTGTGACAAGGAACAATAGCTATCTTTAATATACTACAATTAATATAGTATTTGAAAAAGTATTTTACATCTTAACATAAGTAGGTATATGAAATTATGCTAGGCCAATATATCTATTTCAAATTTAAAGTTAGTGTTATTATTGGGTAAATATATAATAATAATATTTTATATTAAGTATAATGGGTGAAAATTCATGCAACGTGCAATGAAGAGGGTAAAGTGCTAGCCATATATATAAAGTATTACTCATGGTCAAGTATTTTTATCGAATTGATAAATTCATTTATGCACAATTATAAGTGATAGTATTATGTATTCATATGTGTGCATCATCTTGTCAAACTTGACAAATGAGAAATTTGGGCATTCTGTAGCAATCCAAATTTATTTTGTAGACATAGGATTTTGAGTGGTTTTACATTTGCCTATCATGGAGCTAATCATGATAAGTCATTATGTCAAATGAAATTTATTTTCTTAATTTTATTGAAATAAATTGCAAATATGGTTTGGATTATATAAATAGTGGATATACCTTCTCGATGTGACAGTATTTGATATAATCAGTGTGTGATAGAGAAAATAAATTGAATATTTACTTTGTCATTTTGTATGTCTTTTACGTTTCCATTTCGGTTGAAATTGATTAATTCAACTATTTTGCTCTATCAAGTGGGAGAGGTTTATATATTTTGATTTGGGACCCTTAGGCAGGATTTCAATGATACAATGACTCCAGTTTAATCAATTGCCTAGTTAATTGAACACAAGAAGACTATTACAATTATGCTTTTATAAGCATGCTACAATTTTTGATATAGTTTTCGCTTTGTCATCGCTCAATTGTTGAGACTTATAGTGAGGACAATGTTAAATCTCTTAGGATGTAAATTTTGTACTATAATACAATAAACTCCCAATATCTATGGTTGTTGCCTATTGTAATAAGGCATTTTTTGCAAATACCATCATAGATGATGACACTAGTGCTGTGTAACAAAACACCACTTGGACCCATTTTGGAATGGGTGTTGTCATAAGAATTTTGATACATATATATAAATGAGTGTCATGTGCTACCCATATGTAGTTGAGATGACCCAATTAGTGCTCATATGTTACTATTTGGGGCAAATGTTCGTTCTCCTTGGTTTGTTACATATTTGAATCTTAAGTGGGTAGTAAAATGTGTAACTCAAGTATTTGGCTAAACATTGAAAAGTAGATATTCTAGATTCCTTCCTTTTGATATTGTGGATGAGGCCTACTTGTTAAAATTGATCTCTTCAAATTCACTATATGAGTATAATTTTGTCCCATTATTTTTGGGCTCATTTGTTTTGGTACAATATTATTTCATGAGCATTGACATTTTGTTTGTTTGGATTCTATTGATAAGAAACGTCCTGAGAGGAAATTCAGGGCTTAAATTTGTCCTAGATTTTCTCAAATATAATTGTGATTGAAGTGATTTCTTATAAAGAAGTTTGGTCTATATCAATTTGAGAGCATTTATTTTAGACTAAAATTGTCGTATTAATCACTTCAACTGACAAATGTGCTATTTTGTTTGATGGTGTACAAATTTTGGATTAAAATAGTGAACTAAACCTATTATGTTTATTGCCATTTATCAATCTTCTTATTTGAGAATACAGAGAAAGCCAATATTTACTTACTTCCCACGTGAGTTGAATATGCAAATATGCCTATGGTTGATTAATATGATTAAGTATTCTTTACTATTTTAAGGAGAAGCTGATTTTGGTGCAAATATGGATAAATAATATATGTGTTGGAATGCCTGTTTCATCTAAGCCTATTAATTGTAAATGAGAGCTTACAAATCGAGAATTACATATATTGTTTTAAGGCCTAGTATTATAGGCATGCAAATAAATGCTTAAGTGTGTGTTAAGAGGTTTATATATGGCTTATGTCCTATTTTGCTTAAAGACAGACATATGTTTACAATTATATTTTGTTGATAGAGCAACATTGGTAGTAGTTTTGAAATTTGTTGAATTTATAATCCTGTTGCCCATTTATGTGTTACCTTTTGTCATAGGGAGATAGAGACTTTATTAGTCTTAAGTCCTCAATAGTGTTTAAAATAGGTCCCGTGAGCTTTCATTATTGGTAACCTAATGTTGAAGTTTGTATACGTATTTTTTATTGCCTATGTTGTGAAACCTGATTATTTTGGAGTGACTTTTTGTAAACTTGTGTGCAATCTACTATTGCGTGTAAAGTATTTGGGATTTTAATGTCACTCACTATTGTTCAAATCATTTTCAGTGATACCTATTGTTATATATGGCATAGGTTACCTTTTGAGAACAATTCTTTCAGGAATATATATTTGAGATGATAGGAAGGAAGCCGACTTGTGGTAATGTGTTAAGTGAACAGTTATAAAATCCTTAATTTTGTTCGCATAGCATGTGATTAGTATTGACTCCAATTTTGTGAGACTTTGTGATTAGAATGTTGTTAATTTTGGGCTTCATATTATCGAATTTTGTGGCCACACACTTTGATAACTCTACAATTATGTATCTTTCTCTATTTTGTCAATTATGTTGTTGAAAAGAATGAAGGCAAATTTTGACTCACATTGAATACTTTACAACAGAGCTAAGTTTGAATAAAGATTTTAATATTAGAGTATTTCGAAATCTTGTAAGACTCTAATGGGGTTGTTTATATTTTAGTACATAGGATTAGTAAAAGCGTACATAACTGTTGTTGTGTTGTCTCGAGACTTCTTGAAACTTTCATTACCATATATCATTGTCATGCACATTTTTCTAAATTATGGTATACTGTTGGAGACATTTTGGACCCAGTCTCATTTTGTTGTGCTGAGACTTTTGTTAAATTTTAGAAGACATCTAGGGTGTAGGGTCATTTTGTTGGGAATTGCAGGTGATCACACTTTTGGCATATGCTTTTTATGTGCTTTCCCTTGTCCTACATTTCACGTAGTATTAGGTCATGAAGAGATCAGTATCTTATATGTATGATATCAATACTTCTATCGAGTATAATTTTCTACATTGTTAAGGTGTTTGTAATCCCATTTTGGTCCAATGGTCAGAAGTGCTTCCATTCAGTTGACATTTTATGTGGCCAAATTAATCCAATGTATTGTTTTGTTGAAAATAAATGTCTATGCTGTCCAAGTGGGAGATTGTTGGAATTTTAATCCTATGTGGATTAGCATAATATTATTTAGCATATTTTAGTTTTGCTCATTTATGATCACTTTTGTTATTGGGCTTTTATAAGCACTAGACCCACTTTAGATTGTGGTGATATGTTGGTTTGGTATATGGGTTTGTTATGATGGCTAGGTCAACATATATTCTAAACACAAGGAGAGTCCTTGCTCTCATCCTATATGTACTATGGTTGCCTCATAAAGAGCATAGGGTTTCTAAGCATATGGAAAATGAAAGGAGTTTCTCTCCCTCACTTACTTCAACTTCTTGTCATTTGATTTTGTAGACAATGTTTCCTCTTGGTAAGGGTGGGCAAAAAGAATTAAAAACCAAACCAAACCATTAAATTGAATTAAACTTATCCACACAAAAAATTGAACCGTTAAAACCAATTTACAAACCAAATTATTTTTTTTATCAAAGTGGTACAGTTAATTACTAATGATATGAGGTCTGGTTAATCAAAAATAACTAAACCGAACTGCCTTGTCTAAAACAAGAAAATCAAAATTGACCATTCCAATTTGGAAGAGTTCAAGCTTCCATTAGACCCTGATAATGAATTAACCTTGCAATTTTGAAGGAGAGAGGAAGACGACTTTGGACTTATCGATGATAACTGCTAGAAGTCTTTCATCTTCACGATCAAGATCTAAAGCTTTATTGGTTTTAGTCATCAACAAAACCTATTGGCTATTTAGAACAAAATATGGCTATAGGCTATGGACTTCATAATTTCATTATACAAAATATTTTTTTTTGGTAAATTAACAGTTTGGTTTTTCTTGTGCAATAGAATACTCTTCGTTGGAGGCATATCTTAGCAGACTACGGTAATAACAAGCTTGATGTAACACCTTATCCAGAATAGGTATTGTGTTACGTGTTAAAATTAATTATTAAATTTAATTAAGTTAAATTAATGTTGAATTTAGTTTAAATTTATTATAAGTAAGATTATGTGTTTAATAGGTGAATAAAATTTTTAAAAATATTTAATACATTATTTTGGTGATCACATGTCTGTATTAAATTCTAAAGAAATAAAATATTAGTCATATATCGAAAAAATTCAGAATTTAATCCAGGAACACAAAACATTACTCATGGAATAAAAATATTACCCTAACACGAAAGAATATACAATTGCTTGTTATCTTCTACAAAGAAAATTTATCCGATTTAAGCTCTTAAGTGAAATCTCTCCATCAAAGAGATTCTAAATTCTCTACATGCAACTACATTCCATATCAACCATTTACGTCATAAACAAAGAACTGTACACTATTATACATATGTGAGATTTCTAAACTGTATACACACACACACACACACACACACAGACACACACACACACACACACACATTACTATACATTCAAAAGACTTCTAACTTGATATTTTTGCCTGCACTCTAACCTATATACATATGCACATTAAAAACACCAGGGTCAATATCCTACACATGCATACTATATTCCAGGTTGATTCTCCCTAAGCTACTAATAATTACTACTCAAAATAGCCAAAACAAACTGATTCTCCTAAGAAGAGACATCTAGCTAATGTCAATAAATAGAGAGATGTATATCCTCATCTTCAACCAGCTGCAGGAGGCTCTATAAATTTCACAATTTATAGGGGTGAGAAATAAATTCTCAGTAGGTACTCAAGTATATAGAAATAAAAATATACGTTCGATAGCATTTCTAGCTGTAATAAATACAGAAAACACAGTTCTATGGTTAGTCAATAATCTCAAATATGCAAAACAATTAACATTTACAATTCCATGAAACTTTACAATATGTTACATGCTCACTAAGCTTAAGCTAGGACTTAACCCCTTTTAAATTTCTCTTTTGCCTACATGGTCCAAACTTTAACTGGTTGAGAATTCTCCCTTGGCATAGGGCATCCTCTAAAACTAGAGTGGCCATTCCACATGTGCACTGGTGGATCCCATTCCACTATCCATACCTTTAGTGGACTTGTCCATAAAGTGGACTTAGACACGTGTAGGACTTCTCATGAATTTCTTCCATGACATTTTATTAGAAATTTTGTTCTAATCTTTATGGATTACTTCAAATTCATTTTCTTTCTCTAGAGGATCACATCCAAGCTTAGCTCATTCTTTCTCTTCAATTAAAGTAAGCATGTAACATATTTAGAGAGAACTTCTTAAGGCATCAACATATCAAAAAGACATTATATAAGAGAATACATCTCTAAATCACCTCAATTTCATTATCTAACATCTTGTAACATTTTTGAACCCTTAGTTCACCTCAAGATTACATGACTAGGTAACCTTGACTACACAACCCCTCAAGGCCGTGGATTAGGCTTGGTTTGCTAATGGTTTGAAAATTTATCTATTCTAACTCCATATACACTCAAGTTAGTCTTACACACTAGAAATTCATTCAAACTCAATATCAAGCCCTATCCTTTCTTCTTAACTCTAACATATGTATAACTTAGTAAAATATTCACTATGGTCTCAAATTCCATTCTTCTAATAAAATACCTACTCCACTTCTCATGAAACACTCTAAAGTGACTACTTAGCATCTAAATCACATGACTTTCACTAGAAATCCCTACATGGCCAAAACCTAGTGAAAGATAAATATCACTAATATAGATTATTTATTCTCAAATTAATACCACATCATGAAGCCACACCTAAAATCATCAAACTTCCATTACCTACTAAAAAATTATATCCAAACAACTTGTTCATCAAACTCCAAAAAATTCATACACATGGCCTGAGCCACACACATATACATAGACATAGATTTTCATTCCAATAAGCAAGAAATGTCCATAAAATAAATACACCATATTTCTATCAAGAATACACATTAACAATAAAAATAAACAAGAACACCCCCAAGAATCCTAGTATACAGTGAGTTAGGGGGGTCCAAAATTTAAGATTTCAAGTGATTTTCACCATATTTTACCATCAACAATGATTTCAAATCACCTAATCAGGCTCATAACCATACAAAATCCTCAAAATCACATCTTAACAAGATTTTAACCCAATAGTCCTAAGTATGGCAACTTGAGGAACTTAACCTCCCACTTGAAACTAGGTTTAGAACCTTAACCTAAGTGGTTCACCTAACTCCAAACCATCCATAAACACTCCAAAAATACGAGAGAGAGAGTAGCATGGATTCAAGTCATTAACCACCATGAATTATGGTTTTCAAAGGAAAAAGTTACGTTTGAGTTACCTACCTCTTGAAGTTGAAGCTTAGGGAGGGTTTTGGCTTGTTTTTCTTGTTTCCTTCTCTTTCTCTCCTTCTCTTCTTCCCTTTTTTTGTCCCAACCATGAGCTCCTCTCCCTCTTTCTCTTTCTCTTTCTTTTCTTTCTTTTTCCCTTGTTTCTTTGCTTGGCCGAGAGGTTAGGATACAAAGGAAATTTGTTAGTTTGTTTTTATTAGTTTTTTATTTGCTTTGTCTTGTTAGGAAACTAATCAAAAGCCTTGTTTTTGGTTATGTTAATCCTAATAATCATGATTCGTAGTTAGTTTATAACTAAATTAGTTAGATGGAAACTAAATGGGAAGGATTAAATAATAACAAATTTAATTACTCTAACCCAACAGTAATTATTTCTCCTATCTGATTAAAATTGTGCACTCATCATAGTATTATTGTTTTATTTAAACTAATTATATTTTTATTTATATTAATCTTTATAAAAATATAATTTTTAATTAAATTAAAGAATGATAATTTTACCTATTTTAATTTTTAAATGCTTAGAAAATAATTAATAATTTATAGAATAAATTTAGCTAATTTTTGTATTTAAATATTTTACTGAACAAAAATACCCTCATATAAAACCCCAAAATTACTAAATTACCACTTTGTAGTTTTTACTATTCCTTCAGGTGTTTCAACTACTTCTAGTTTCTCTTAAGTAATTTTCACTATCTTTTTCTATTTAAATGCTAAAATAAAAATATTAAAAATCAAATGAAATATTTACTAATGATAAATAATAAAATAAATAAACTACTTAAAAAAGTTTAAAATTTATTTTCACTTAAATGGAGATGTTACACTTGATCTTTGTGTATAAAAAAAATGGATACATATTTTATAAACTGATCAACCGAAGCCATAGTTTTGGGTTCAATTATGTTTTCTTACATAACAGATACAATTTAACAATTTGTAATTTTTTAAACCAAATCATATTTCAAGTTTGGTTTAGTTTTTTAAAAAATCCAAACTGAATTGAACTATGCCTAGGCCTACCTCTTGGTGTTAGGTAAATCTACACTTCAAATATAATTGTTAATTTATATATCTACATACATGCTATAGATAGAGGTTAAAATGGATTTATTAATTTTTATCTTAGCATGTAGCTTATGGACTATTAGAGAACATGGCATCCAACAATTATCAAAGGCCATCCAAGAGATTTATATGTCAAAGAATTGGTGCCAATGAACCAAGATGATGAAGCAAAGGAAAAGAAAGTTCAGAGTACATAACCATCACCCTTCTCTCAATGCCTTCGAAAGCATAAACTAGACAAGCAATTTTAGAAATTCTTAGATGTGTTCAAAAAGCTCCATATTAACATTTCCTTTGATGAAGATATGGAGCAAATGCCTTGTTATGTCAATTTTAGAAGGACATATAGTCTAAGAAGAGGAGATTGAGTGAATTTAAAACTATTGCACTTATTGACGAGTTCAATGCCATCCTTCAGAAAAAATTTTCACCTAAGCTCAAGGACCTAAGAAGCTTTACCATTCCTTGCACTATAGGGAATCAATTCTTTGAAAGGGTTTTGAGTGATTTAAGGGCTAGCATAACTTAATGCCCCTATTCGTTTATCAAAAGCTTGTTTTGAGAGAAGTCAAGCCCACTGTAGTAACTTTGCAACTAGTAACCAATCCTACACTTATCCTAGAGGGATTGTTGGGGATGTGCTTATGAAGGTGAAAATTTTCATATTTCTTATAGACTTTATCATTTTAGACATGGAGAAGGATTAGGGATACTTATTGTTCTTGGTGGACCCTTCTTAGCTACTAGTAAAACTCTCATTGATGTGCAAAAAGAAGAATTAGCTATGAGAGTTTAAGACCAAGAGATAACTTTTAATGTCTTTAAAGCTATGAAGCTTCTTAATGATTGTTTTACAGTTAGTGTGGTAAATGATCTCATTAGTGATACATTTTTTGAGAATGTCCCTATTGATCCTTTGGAAGCACCGTTCATGTGTCTTTTTGAAAGAAGGAGTGATGCCTTTATCGATTGTGTGAATTTTGCTTGATCTACACTAACCATCTTAAAGTCTAAATCTCAATTGTCTTCTAGCTATATAAAGGTAGCCAAGCCTTCCATTGAAGAACCACCAATATTTGACCTTAAACCTTTACCAAATAATTTGCGGTATGCTTTCCTTGGTAAGACATCTACTTTACCTGTTATTATCTCATCTTCTCTTTATGATGAACAGGAAAGTAAACTCTTTAGAATGCTTATAGAGTACAAGATGGCATTTGGTGGACCATATTTGATATCAGAGGGAATAGTCCTACCATTTGTACGCATAAGATCCTTCTTGAAAAGAATCATAAACCCACCATTGAGCACCAATGGCAATTGAATCCTATTATGAAGGTGGTAACGAATGAGATTATCAAGTGGCTTGATGCAAGTATTATCTTTCCTATCTCATATAGTTTATGGGTAAGTCCAGTTTAATATGTATCAAAGAAAGGAGAGATGACTGTTGTCCCGAATGAAAATAATGAATAAATCCCAACTAGATTTGTGACCGAATGGAGAGTTTGTATGGACTATCAGAAGCTTAACAGGGCCACTAGAAAGGATAACTTTCCCTTACCTTTCATTGACCAAGTGCTTGATTGATTAGCTTGTAAGGAATTTTATTGCTTCTTTAATGGCTACTCGAGATATAATCGAATTGCCATAGCCCCAAAGGACTAAGAAAAAAACCATTTTTACTTGTCTCTATAAAATTTTTGCTATTAGAAGAATGTCATTTGGACTTTGTAATGCACATATAACCTTTCAAAGGTGTATGATGGAAAATTTTACTGATATGGTTAAGCAATGTCTAGAGGTTTTTAAGGATGATTTTTATGTTTTTGGTAATTCTTTCGACAATTGTCTTACTAATCTTACTTGTGTTCTTAAAAAGTGTGAAGAGACCAACTTGTCATGGTCCAAGAAGGTATTGTCCTTGGTCATCAGGTCTCAAATAAAAGAACAGAAGTTGATAGAGCAAAGATTGAGGCAATTGAGAAGCTACCACCTTTAATATCAATCAAGGCTATTCAAAGTTTTCTTAGTCATGACGGTTTCTACTGCGTCCCATAAATGACTTCTCCAACATTTTTAAACCACTTAGCAATCTTTTGGAAAAAGATGCTCCGTTTTATTTTGATGATGCATGCCTCTCGGCTTTCATGGAGTTAAAGAATAGATTGGTGTCAACCCCAATTGTTATTGCTCTATATTGGAACTTTCCTTTTGAACTTATGTGTGATGCTAGTTGATTTTATGATTGGTGCAGTTTTTTGTCAATGCAAGGGAAAAAATTTTCATCCTATTTATTAATGCTAGCAAAACACTTTTTGAATGCTCAACTTAATTATGCACAACTACTAAAAAATAGTTACTTGTTGTTGTTTATCAAATCTTGTTGATACTAAAGTTACTGTGTATACAAATCATTTTGTCATCAAGTATTTGATTAACAAGAAGAATGCCAAGCCTTTTCTTATCAGATGGGTTTTGCTTCTGCAATAATTTGATTTGGAGATTCTAAAGAGAAAGGGGGCAGAAAATCAGGTGGCTGATCACTTGTCAAGACTTGAGAATGAAGGACATAGTAAGGATACAAGTTTCATTAAAGAGACTTATCTAGATGAGCAAATCTTTCAAGTAGCTCCTCAAAACTTACCATGATATGCTCATTATGTGAACTATATTGTAAGTAGTATCTTGCATTTTGATTATAACTCACAACTAAGGAAGAAATTCCTTCATGATGTCAAATCTTATTTTTGTAATAACCTAATTTGTTCAAGAAATGTGTAGGCCATATTACTAGAAGGTATATTCCTAAAGAGGAGGTAGAGAACATATTATACCATTGCCACTCTTCTAACTATGGAGGGCATTTTGGAGGAGATAGGACTGTAACTATGGTTCTTCAATAAGGTTTTTATTGGCCTACCCGTTTGAAAGATGCTCATTGTTTGTTGTAAAATGTAACAAGTGTCAAAGAGTTGGTAATATCTCATGGAAACATGAGATGCCTCTTAACAATATCCTTGAGGTAGAATTGTTTGATGTTTGGGGAATTGATTTTATGACTCCTTTTCCATCATCTTTCTCTGAACCAATTCATACGAGTTATAGTTGATTATGCATCAAAAATAGGTAGAGGCAATAACAACACCAACTAAGGATGCTAGGGTTGTAGTTAAGTTCTTGAAAAAGCATATCTTCATTAGATTTGGAACCCCTACAACAATAATTAGTGATGGTGGTACTCATTTTTCTTATAAGCAATTTGATTCTCTTTTGAGCAAATATGGTGTCACCACAGGGTTGCTACTCCCTACCATCCTCAGACTAGTGGTCAAGTTCAAGTATCTAATAGGGAATTGAAAAGAATTTTAGAAAAGACTGTTAATTTTTCTAGGAAAGATTGGTCATGGAAATTATATGATGCATTATGGGCATATAAAATTGCATTCAAGACCCCTAGAGGTATGTCTCCTTATAAACTTGTGTTTGGCAAGGCATGTCAAGTTCCAATTGAACTTGAACATAAAGCTTTTTTTGGGCAATTAGGTTCTTGAATTTTCATTTGAGAGTTGCAAGTGACAAAAGGTTGCTATAGATGAATGAGATGGATGAGCTCCAAAATGAAGCCTATGAGAATGCCAGAATCTATAAAGAGTAAAGAGTAAACAAAACACTGGCATGACAAGAAGAGTAATTGGAAGCCGCTTTAAGCTGGGTCAACAAGTTCTTTTGTTCAATTCCAAATTTAAGTTATTTCTTAGCAAACTAAAATCCAGGTGGTCAGGTCCTTTTGGCATAACAAGAGTATTCTTTCATGGATTTGTAGAGATTAAGGACATGAAGGAGGGGATGTTCAAGTCATTGTATATTTCGCAATCTAACATCATTGTGATGATACATTTTTAAAAAAAAAAAATAGAGAAAAATTTTAAGATAAGTAAGAAAAAAAAAGGGATAAGTTTCGAAAAAAAAGAAAGAAAAAGGATTGCTATTTAAGTCCCACATCAGAGAAAAATATTTTATATTATTTTAGTTTTTAAATCACATATCGAAAAACTTGTAAACTCCATCTCCTAGGAATTAGTATATTTAGACCATAAGATAAATAAGTATAATTACCTTTCCCCTCTAGGCTCTTTGTAAAAGAGTAAGAGGTTCTAATAAATTTTGGGAGCAAGATTTGATGTTGATTCAGATTTCAAAATATCCTGGCTTAAGCTAGGTTTGTAGATATTTTATTTAGTGACATTTTTTTTATTTTTTTATTTTTATTTTATGCTTTTCATTAGGCAATTTTGGGTAGTGAATTTGGCTTTGGTATCTAGAATTATTTAAGATTTAGGGATTAAGTTGGATAATTAAATTGCCTATGACTGATATATAGATTACTAGTATTTTCTATGGTTATAAAATGGTACAGGAAACCTCCAGTTCACCAAAGAAAATCATTGGAGGAGAACCTAATTAGAAATCACTAAGTACTAGTGGTTACTATCTGCTACATATCTATTTATGATTTTTATGTTTCAAATAGATTTTATAAATTTTATTTTAAATATATTAGAGCCTTAAGTACTCTTAGGAGAAGCAAATTTTGAAAAACTCACATTTAATTTTTGAGCATGGTTATAATGAATTGTTAGTTGAATTGATTGTTTTTTGTCGACAGAAAATATATTAATAATTGTCTTAGAACAATGATGACAATTGGTTCATATATCAATTTTGAACCAACGATGGTCATTGTTACATATAATGGTTTTTGGACCATTAATGCAATTGTTTCGGATTATGATTTGGTACTATATTGATAGTTGTTACCAGCATTGGTCGCTTATGAAAAGCATATCTGAAAAATATTTTTGAGTGAGTTTTCTGATGTTAAGAAATGTTCTATTTGAATGAAGATTTATTTTAATAAATTAGAATTTTTATTTTCTTGAAAAAATTATTTTCTTGAGGAATATGATATTTTTGTATTTTCTTGAGAAATATGATATTTTTGTAAATTATTTTCTTGGGAGAAAATTAGGTCAAAACACTGTGTCAATAGCAATAAATGTTAGCAGTGATGCACCTAGGATTAGACTTTACAGTATAACACTCTACCTTATCGGTATTGTGTCACAAGCTTACTTAATCCATTTCCTTGAGTTAATCATTATGATGAAGTTAACTATGATAAACCATATTTTCAATCAATTCTTACCCCTTTATCTTATAGTCCTAAATCCTTAACTTTAAACTTAATTAATAGCTCCCACTTAACACTACTTGATTTTTCCTACAAGGTTTGTTTATTTCTTATAAACCTTAGCGTTTGAACTTTAAACATAGGCTAACATCATGCTCAATGCTATGCACAATTAGTGAGATTAATGGTTAATCATACTTGTCAAAACCATTCTAGGTTAAAGAAACAAGACTTAATTAACCAAAACTCATTCAAATTCATACCATAACTCATTTGGGTTCATAAACTTGGCTTCTCTTTCTAGGTAAAACATCAAGTACTCTTAGTCATTCCACTACCTGGGAGTTGGGATTTCACCGCCTAAGCACCCAGGGCACAGAAACAAGCCCTGTTCTCGGCCAGGCCTAGCGCTTAAGCGCTGGTCTCTGGGTGGCCAACACATTGCCTAGGCACTCAGAGCTGGCGCCTAGGTGCCCAGATGGCCGAGAAGGCCACTTTTAATTCTTGTTTCTCTTATTTCCAATTACTTTAGCTTATCAATTAGAGGATTCTTTTACACATATTTAGGCATATTCTTAACTTCATTTTAGAAGTGTTAGAATACCTTAAATTACCTTCTTGAAATTAATTTCAAGATAAAATCATACACAATTACACATAATCACATAACAAAGCATACTTGTTCATTGACCATTTAAGAGTTAAGGTTACAAGCCACCTAGTTAACTATCATACATTCAAAATGAGGGGTGCTAAAGTAAGTTATTTTTACAAACCCCTCCAAAAGGTAACTTATACATATTTTACATCATTATATCATAACCCTAGCCCTAATCATGGATCTTGATTGTCGAGTTGGACAATCCTAAAGCCTTGGATGGCCTTTACGGCTCCCACGTTGGGAATGTCCACCCAAAAGTACTGAATTTCCACCACAATGTGAAGGAAAGACATGGTTCTTAATCTAAAAACATTAAAAACAATGGTGAGATAAAAATCTCAGTAAAGAGTAACAATAATTAAATTTCAACTATAATATTTTCAGCTGTATATTCATACAGAAAATATATTCTCTGTCACATGAACTCTCATTTAACAAGTTCCTTTGTTCACATATGTCTCATTACCAATCTTACTTTCATGAAAACATCATAACATGATTCTTAAACTTAGGAATAGAGCTCTTTTCGCTTGCAAGGACATCCCCTGGCTATTGCCACCGAAGTGACCTTAAGTGAGTCATAAATAGTAAAACATTCAATAAATATACATAGAAACACATTAAATAAGAGTGGTAGAGAAGAGTTATCACTCCCTACACTTGATTAGATCTTAATGGCTTGATTTCTTCTTGGTGATTCATGAACTAGGGTTGTAGTTTTACTTGAGCAAAGTTTTGGTAAGGTTCAAGTGTATGTGTGCATGGAATGCATGAGCTGAGGTATGTATAGAGCTCTAGGATAGGTGTGTGTGCATGGTCATGTGAGAGAGTGAGGGTGGGTTATGTGGATGAGTGAGTCTTACTAAGTGGATTAACTTCTTGACCAAGTACATGTGAATAAATTCATGTGTTAGCTAGGATGGTGCCATGTGGCATCCTATCTTAATTGTTAATGATTGCTTAGTTAGGGTTTGTAACTTAGTTACTTCATTTAGTTTCATCTCAAGACTCATGACCCTAGCTAATGCCATTGGTTTTGGATTGGCTTATGTCATCTAGTTTCTTTAAGTCACTTGGCCGTGCAAGGTGAAAGCTTTTGGGATTTCTATTCCTTTGTGGCTAAGTAGTCATAATGACTAACTTTACTTACCCTTGCAAGTTACACCAAGTGTATTTGATTTGATAACTTAAATCACTTATGCTTCAAAATGCATGGCCATAGGTTCGTGTAGAGTAACTAGGGATATGCTTTTTCTTTTCTTTTTTACTAAGAAAGTAATATTCATTTGATAGTTACTTGTTCTTTAATGGGGTAAAGACACTTGGCAATTGCTTAAACTATTAGAATGGAGAAGTTACTTCTTGATAAAGGCATGGACATGCGTGCATGGAATGTATTCACTTAGTTGTCTTCTAATTCCAAGACCATGTGTCTAATAGTAAACTTGGTTTGAATGATGTCATTTAGCATCTTATCCTTTTATCTAATCATTACCTTGTTGATGATAGTAACTTAGTTAGTTATCTAGTTTCTCTGTTTCAAGACACATGACTTCTAACTTACTCTAATTAGTTAAACTAGGATACTTGGTCCGTGCACTTCAATTTCTTTGTGGAATTTTTAGCTTCTTCTACTGATTACTTAGAGTTATAACATCTCAAGCTATTCTCCTCCTAATCACATGTGTACCTTAGACTTGGAAGAGTAAGAATCTTAGCTAAGTTAATTTGCATGTGTTAGATTACTTGGCATGCTAGTGAAGGCTTTTTCCCTTTTTTCTAACCAATGAGGGACTTCCAAGTAGTCTCTTATCTCTACTTTCATAATGACTTAGTTACATAAAGTACTAGGTGTGATTAGTTTAGTTACTTTTTGACTAGATTTTCTTAGTTGACTTAAGGGTTGAACTTAGGATTGACTTGGTTGACTTAGTTACTTTCAAACTTTTTCCTTGATTTCTAACTAGATTCTTGGCTTCCTAGTTAAGCTAATCATTATTACATGTCATCATAGTTCCTTATTTCATGTGGGGTCCCCTTTCTTTTGCAAGAAGACTCATTTGTCTTTTTGGTAATTAAAGCCTAGGTTTATTCTTGGTATATTCTAACCTAGCTTTTCTTCTTGTCTTGCTTCCTCACATGAGGCCCCGTTAGGAAGACAACTTGTTTGTCTCCTTCTATGCATCATGTATGCATCATGTAGTTGGGCTTTAGGTTATTGGGCCAAGGTTGTCTATGTACTTAGGGCTATTAGGTCATATGGCTAGACTTATTGGGCTTTACTTAGTTGGGTTAGCCTAGGTTTAATTACTTAACTAATAGCCCTAATTAATTTACTCTTGGTTTCTATCACCGTATTAAAGTTTGCATTATAGAGCTTGGACTCTTTTCTAAAATTCTAATGGGTCTGTTACAACCATAACAAGCAATAATGCATTCATAAATATAATCAAAGTATGAGATATATTCCATAATTTTAGGGGATGTTAAAGGTTATGTCAACTCTGTGTTAAGCTAGTACACATGGGTTAGTTATGGATTTGGAGTGTAATGCTCATTAGTTCAAACCTTGGATTTGTTAAATTCAGTTCAAGCCGTGTGCTCGTCAGATTGGTCAATTTACTTATAAGCTGTGTGCTCGGTCAGTTC
This sequence comes from Castanospermum australe, assembly GCA_019955255.1. NCBI lineage: Eukaryota > Viridiplantae > Streptophyta > Magnoliopsida > Fabales > Fabaceae > Castanospermum > Castanospermum australe. Next base: position 242,555 of record NSJW01000593.1, on the reverse strand, counting down.
AGTTTAAGTTTTGAGCTCGTCAAATTGGTTAGCTTATCCACGAGATGTGTGCTCGGTTTATTTTGATTGTATTTGGTGAATTATTACACTTGGTTGTTATTCTAATTAATTTTATCAATGTTACAATTTGTTATTGGAAATTGTTTATTGATTTTAATTTTTTATTATATATTTTTTTTATAAAATTTATAATGACTATGATTTAGAACCTATTCAATTTTAGAAAGAATTATATATACGCTTGTTATATTATTTCCTAATATTTTTATTTAGTTTTATTTGTTATATACTATTTAGAAATTATTTTTTAATTACTCATGGAAAAACTTGTCCCCCCTTTGTCTCGTTTCTTATGTAGCAGGTATTAATTCATCCAAATTGTGATTATATTTTTTTCATATAAGGGCAAAGAGATTGCTTCTTATTTTGCTCCTTCAGTTTGATCAAGAGAGTTTATAGTGGTTTTGGTAAGCTCAACGTATTGTTCATGTGGGTAAGTTTTAGTATTTATTTAAGTTTATTTAATATTTTGATTTGAAAGCCTTGTAAGCTGACTTTTAGATGTGCTCATTATTTCTACAAGTAGAATCTATGTTAGTATCATATATGTTAATTAGAGATTGAATTTATAATATTTGTTTTTGAGTGAATTGTTGATGATCATAATTTACTTGTCTGTTATTTTGTAAATCTGAACTTATAAAGTATAAGTTTTTTTGGAATAAAGTATTTATAAGGCCTTGTGGTAGCTATTATGAATTGTCTGTTTAGAGTTACAATTTTGCAGTTTGTATAGCTTGGCTAAGCCTATGGTAACCTCTTGTCATATGCTAATCATGGACCCCTAATTTGGTTTATGACAAAGTTGGTATCAGAGTTTTAGATTGTCCTTGTAAATAATGGAGCAAGTGTTCTATGATAGTGTTAAAATTATGGTATAAGCCCGGGCATACTCATAATTGAGATGCTATTAGAAACTTATTAGGATGTCTATCATTTTTTTTTCAAAAATTCTGAATCACTAGATTTCCTTGATTGTCTATGTTATAGGAGGAGTCAAAGTATGATATGCTTATGATTGCAAGTGCAAGCATGAAAACTTACGATGGATTTTTTTATCATTTAAGTATGATAATCTACGGCTAGTCTGTGTCATTTGTTTGATTGCTCTATATCCTTGTAAAGTAATAGTTGGAGATGAACATGGTTGCTAAGTATATAGGATATGTTTCTAGTGAAATAAAATGGAGGCTAGTAAGGTCTAAAAGTAGAAAGGCTAAATCTAACAATTTAAGATTACACGATATACATAGTATATATGCGGTTTCATAATGAACAGGGTGTCAACTTAATATACAAGATAAATTTGAAAAAATATGTTGATAGTGATTGAAAGTACTTAAATGATAGAAACAATTTTCTTGTTCATCTAATCTATGAGATAGTCTTAATATGAATATGATTTAAGTAATACATTGATTATTTGAGGAATAAGAAGTAAATGAGTACATTTAAGGAAAAGTTTACCATGTCTTATAGTTTGAAAATGATATTGACTTAGAAGAAAAATGTATTAGAAATGACACAAATAATGTACTTATGGTTACATATGTTAAAATGTTAAGTTATGATTAATGATTGATTGGAATCATCGAAGAGGCTTATTTAAGATTGCTAACTTAAGATATTATGTTTTGCTATGATATAGCAGCTTCTGTAAATTTCCAAACAATGAGTTAGGGTCTAACTTGGGTAAATATATCAGCTCATAGTCTATGCTTTGTTTGTGACAGATTTGAAAAATATTAAGTATGTCTTTGTTGGGAAGGCCATTTTAGGTGCTAATATAATGGATTTGATAAAATATTATGGTAAACATGAGTACAATTATGCTATAGATTGAAGGATTTATTCGATTCGAATTTTAGTAATATGAAAGATCCTGAACATGCTACAAGTGTTTGGTTTAGTTTAAATGTTGGATAATTATGTAAGGATCTAAATGTCAATTTAGTATAATTTAGTATATCAGGATTTAATATGAAAATTATATTAATTTTATACATTCTTAATTTTGAAGGTTTAGTTGATGAGTTGAATGAGTACCACTGCTTCGGACAACTTGAGCAATTAGTCAATGGTTTTGACAAGAAAATAATGATTGGTAAAGCTTTCTTCTCATAGAAATACTACTATTTTAAGACTTAGTTATGAAATTGTCTATTTGCTAAGGAGTGAAAAATGTTTCAATTAAGAGTAGGAATTTTAATTGATATACTATATCGAATTAGAAGCTTATAAATGAGGTAATTGGCTTGTGTTATTAGAATGTCACAATGTGGTTTTTGTTCTGAATCCTGTTGGGATAAATAAAAGTTAGAAACTATAAACTTATCATTTTTGTCCTTGGATGTTCAAGAATGAGGATTTGAAACAGTCTCTTTTGGCACAAGAGTAGTTAATTAAGTGATATTAGTTACCATATAGATGATTGTTAAAGTTATGACTAAATAAAGTTCTGGTGAAAATATACTCATATTAAATATTGAGGTCTATGAAGGAGACTCTTTGTTTATATTTTTAGATAAGGTAAATGTTATAAGGTGATATATTTTTAACTCTTGGTATTCAAGAATTGTGGAAATGACATACAATAGAAAGATGTTACTCACTTAGGATTTAGAAACTCAAGAATTGCTAGAGGTCTTTAGATATATAGTCTTAGTTGACCACACCTGGAAAATCATAAGGATCAACTGAGCATGTTATATTTTTTAAAAAATGTTTGGAAATCATTGTAACTTTGGGATGATTTTGTTTGGATTATATTAGGCTTTTGTTGGAAATATATGAATTATTGGTGAGTAAAATAGGAGGTTTGATCGATACAAAATTTTAAGATTAATAGCTAGATGATATTGTTATCAGTGATGAATAGCAAATTCTTATGATGCTTGGTTTTATCGCAAAATTGGCCTAAGAATGAAGAAGGTTTACCTTGGGATTTATAATGTTTTGAGAAGTAAATAGATACTAATATATTAGCATCATGATTTCAAGTGAATGTCTTGGTAATACCTTAAACTACTTGTTTGGATGGATTTTGATTTGGTCTTGGTTAAACAGTTATAATGAGGATTACAACAGTTATAATGAGGATTACATAGTGATTATTCTATTTTTGAGTTTAAAGTTTTGACCGATTACTAGTTTGGTATTATAGAAAGTTTGTTAGATTTATTTGAAGATAGGACTATAAATCGATATGAATGTGCAGATGGTTTATGCACTTTTTGATCATGAATAGTCATGTCTCGAGCATAAATTTAAGTATGTTGTATTTAAGGTGTTTTGAATGTCTTGTACGAATGTTACATATACCAGTTAAGGCAAATTTGATATACTATTAATAATAGATTAAATTGATGAGTGTTTGGTGTAATACCTACCTACGTGTTACTGTGTCACGTACTAATACTTAACTTATATTGATAAATTAGAGACGAGCGAATTCAAACTGAATTTTATAATTAACTAAAATGATTAATTACGTAACTAATTAATTACATGTCTGTTAAAATATCAGAACATAAGTAATTATTTAAACTACGTAATCATTAAAAGTTGAATGTGGCATCACGATTACATGACTAAAATAAGAAGATATCTATTTTTGATTTAAAACAAATGATTACATTATCACATTATTTAAGTAAAATTTCCTTTTATTTGATTATGTGACATAAAAGAATATTTATTAATAATTTATAACTAGTGATTAAAATTAAGTAATCACATAACTAATTAAATCACATATTTTAAATGGGATACCATGAGTACATGACTAATCTAAAAATACAAAGAATAATAAATAAAACTATTGATTACGTAATTTTATTTTTAATTGAATTACCTTGTTAACTTTAATTACGTGATTTGTGATTTGGATGGATTTATTTCTTATCTTTAACTTAAATAATCTACTAAATGATCTCACAATAACTTTAAATACTTTTCACTAAATGACACACATTAAAATACATATTAAAATACTTATACATAAATTTATTATTAACTTCTATTCATACACCATAATTTATACACATCTTTTACTTATATCATAATACTTTAAATGGATTATATTTAAACACTATTAAATTAAAGCATTATCTTCCAAAGCAACCAATACTACTTCCACCTCATTCATCATATAAGCATACACATTTATCCAAATCCTATAAACTCTGGAAACATCACATTTGAAAGGGGTAAAAATTATATATTCTCAGTAGAGTTTTAAACCATATAAAAATAATTAAGAAAACTATGGGGTTTCCAACAGTATCTCATATAGAAAGCGGTTTCATGGTTAATGTTAATAATAAGAATGTGGATAATTCATTACTAGGTATTTTGCATTAGGCTTGCTAATAGCTTCTAGGCTTTCTATCTTATCTTAGCAAGCACTAGATTTCTTACCAATTACATGCTCACATGTCTTAATAACATAGAGTTTTAATCTTCTTTAAGTCATCTTTACTTACATGGTCTCATATCTTGGGTCAAAGACCCCTTTAACTTTCTTCATTATTGACCATTATCATGAGTGAGAGCTCTCCCTTGACATAGGGCATCCCCTAAACATAAGTGGTTATATCACACCCTTTTAGTGGATTCCACTCAACATATCCATGCCCTTTTGGTATACCATATCCACAAAGTGGACCTTAGACACATGTAACACTTTCATAGATCACATGTCTTTGGATCATCTCTATGGTGTTTTCTTTCTCAGTTCTTTTCTAATATTTCTGAATCACCTCCTTTTCATTTTTATTTTCTTGAGGATCATTTCTAAGCTTAGAATATTTCTTCTACTTTACTTATAGTGAGCATGCAATTGATATAAGTGTAATTTCAAGACACTTTACATATTCATGGGCAATTCATTAAGCATAAAGCTTTACTATCATAATTTTACTTAATGGTCATACATCATTGACTTACTTTCATTGGTCATACATGTTCAAGCCCAAGGCTTTAATCTCATAATAGCATTCCATGGCCAAACATCATTGAGATTGATACTTAAAGTCTTATAACTTACCTTGAAATCACTACTTGAGTCATAGTTAAACAAAAGAGGTTTCTTAAATCATAACCCCATAATTTAGCCCTCCAATGATCATTCTTACTTTCTCAAGGCTACACATTCATAGCACTTTTTCCATCCTTAAATAGAATATATATCTTCTACCTTAATGTCTACTAATCCAAGAAAGAACATTAGCCTAACATTCTAAACTATCAATTTAAATGTGCATTCTTGTAAGGTTACACTTACTCTTAACCATTTCAAATCACTTAAATTCTTCTTCAAACTAGGTTTACTTCACATTCCATAGTAGAAACTATCAATAGTACTACATGCCCTAGTATAGCCGAAAACTCACCACCTTGACACATCCTAGGTTTTATTAAATCTTTCTACTTAAAATACATTAAGATAGCATTAGAACACACAAGTCTTGTTCCTTCTTAAATGACTCATCTATAATTCTTGTTGAATATAATATGGCCATGCACACACTTAAGGGACATTATGGCTTTCTTTTCATATTTTCACTCTAAATATCTCAAGATGACATTAAAATATCTAAAAGTTCACTCACACCTTATTAAATCATATTCTTCATCATAAAAACCCAACATGAATGTGAGTGTGGGTAAGGTGTTTCTAGTTGTTTTCAAGTCATTTACATATAGTTTCATCTAAATTAGCAACAAGATACCTTAAGAGCTCCATATGCACATGAGAACTCAAATAGTTCCTCCTAGAGCACAACATAGCCAAGCTCACTATTTTAGAGTCTTGTAACATTTTTATTCAACCTTTTTCACTTAAACTATATCAAGATCCCACTAAAACCTCCAAATCTACTTATAAATTATATCAATCACACAAGACCATTCTTAGACTCTAATAAGGCCGTGTCCCTCTTTATGGTGCATCAAGTTATTTTTAAGCTATTTAAACATAGCTTTTCCTAGATCAACCTTAAAGCTCCTTTAAGAAAGCCATAAACAATAAATCAAACACTTAATTTCTCTTGAAACCCCCTAGGGCTGTGCACATCCATAGAGTGATCTATCTTGCCTTTCAAGCTATTCAAGCATAGAACTTCACATATAGATATCAACACATCATAAGAACATCACAATGATGGATCCTTGACATGATTTAAGTCACACACAAGAAATCACCATACAAACCCAACACAAGCATCATAGAACAATCAAGTAAGTCACACACCCATACACCATAGATCTACATAATCTAATCTAATCTTGTTACAAATCATCCATATTCAAAATTATATCTCAAGAATCTCAAACCACCATGGATTCAAGACTATCAAAAGCCATAGATTCAGCAATCAATCTATCTTTATTTGTTGTTATGACTCATGTTTGATCAAGTTGTTCTTGAAAAACCATTTGACACCAATAATATAGGATGATCATTGCGTCTAGGAACAAGTTTCCAAACTTGGTTCTTTAGAAACTGATTAATTTTTCATGAATTGCCAAAATCTAATGTTCGTGACTTATGTCCTCATTTGTGTTTTTTGACGTCTACTTGAGATACAACAGCCAAGTGATTACATATATTCTAAGAGAGTTTCGAGTGGGTAATGCTTACCCACTCTCCACTCCTTTGGAAGATCATGTCTCGCTTCTTCTTGTCATAGAAGGGCCACATCACTTTCTTCTTTATCCTTGGGTTCATCTCCTTCTCTTTTGTTTTCCAAGAATGTATTCCTCAAAATTTTTTCAATGTTATTATAAGCATTCTTTCTTAGCCAAAGAGGATTAGTTTCATCAAATGTAACATGCATTGATTCTTTAATAATCATAAATCTCTTATTGTAAACTTTAAAGGTTTACTAGTAAATGAATAACATAAAAAGATACCCTCAATAGATTTTGCATCAAACTTCCCAAGTTATCCTTATTATTATTCAAAACAAAGCATTTACAACCAAATATATAAAGATAGGAAATGTCATGCTTCCTTCCATTGTAAAGTTCATAAGGGATTTTTTTTTTTTTTCAAAACTGGCCATATCAAGGATATATTCATCTCATAACATGCAGTATTTACTGCATTAGCTCAAAAATACTTTGAAATGTTGCTTTCATTGAGCATTACTCTTACCATTTCTTCTAAACTTGTATTTTCACTTTCTATAACTCTATTTTGTTGTCAAATTCTATGGGTTGAAAAATTGTACTCAACGCCATTTTTATTACATAGCTTTTCAAATTTCCCATCATGATCATTTCTTATAGTCACAATGCTTGTTCTTTTTTACTTTGAATATACTTAGCAAGTTTGGAAAAAAAAAAGCTTTAAATGCTTCATTCTTAGTAAAAATTAATGTTTGAGTGTACATAGAGAAATCATCCACAATCACAAGAGCATAGTAATTCCCATCAAATATCATAAATTTTTAGGGTAAAAAAAGATCCATGTGAAAAAGTTATAAAGGTCTAGTAATTGAAACAATGTTTCTAACTTTAACAACGATCAAAATAATATATATAATAAAACAAAAATAGAAATAACACATCAGAATATATAGATAGTGAAAATATAAAATTATTGAAAAGGATCATAAACTTACAGAGAAATATTGAAGAAGTTTTTACACACACACACACACACACACACACACGAGAGAGAGAGAGAGAGAGAGAGAGAGCACACACTTTTTACAAAAAGAAATTTGAGGGGATATTTTTTCCTATGCCTCCATCAGAATGAAAGGCCTCCTTATATAGAGAAAGTCTCGACTACTCCGAGCATCTGTTAACAGTAAAAATAATAATACACCCGACAACATTATTTACAACTTCTCACTCTTGAATTTTACTTTTCTAAAGTTGATTAACAATCCGATGAGCATCTTCTAGCATGTGATTGAATAGTCGATTGTCTTTATAAAAGTAGAATATTTTGCGCCGAAAGTAACCTCCTTTTGAATAATGCAATGCTTTGTCTTGACTTTATTCAAATTGAGACAAATTATTGAGGTTGATACCTAAACAATCATCTTCATTGAGTGGCGTGTAACTCTGGCTTGATTCGACTTTATCTTTATTCTCTTGGTCTTGTCTTTGAGAATGTGAGACAGCACATCCTTCAACTCTTTTGAAAATTCATTTTTTGATAAAAATGAGGCTAATTCTGCTATAATCTTGGATTTTTCTGCTAAGAAAAGGGCTTCTGCAGAAATGATCTATTTTGAGTCGATTCTGAGATATTTTGAATTTTTCTGGAGCTAGCCTGTAACTTTTGGAAATGGATACTAGACTTGTTTGAGGACATATTGAGGTTTGACCATGTTGAATAGTACTTTTGAACTAAGTTTTTGAACATCGCTTACTTTCAGAGGAGAGCCATATTGATCTTTTGATACGGGTTTACTTTTTGTCTTCATGGAATCTCAGTTGGAGATTCTTTTTTCTTTTCTTACAAAAATTCTCTTGTAAGAAAGTCAGGCAAATAATTTTGTTTTCCTTTAATATGAACAATATCAAAATCAAAATAGGATAGTACAGTTTGCCATCTAGCAAAAATATATGAAACTAGATTTTGAACATCTTTTTGTAAAACACTTGGAACCGCTTTGCAATCAGTTCATAATAAGATTTTTTTATTAAATAAATCATCTTGAAATTTTGTAATACATAGTACTATAGATAAAATCTCTTTTTTAACAGTACTATACTTTAATTGAGCTGATTGTCAAATACCTGAATGACACCTAATAACATGTTCTCTTGAAGAGTCTTTAAGAACTTGTTTTAATATACCTCCATACCCTAATTCTAAAGTATCTATTTCTACTATTAAAGAAGCCTCAGGGTCTAGAGTACCTAAACAAGGGAGATTTTTAACTAGGTTTTTTATTGTGATTATAGACTCAGTCATAGAATTGTTCCAAAAAGGGGGATTTTTCCTAAGTCTTTTATATCATGGGACACAAATAATTCTAATATTTGGGATGAAATCATATACATAATTAAAACATCCTAGAAATCTTTGTAATTGAGTTTTGTCTTTTACTTCATCAGGAAATTTATTAGCAAATTCTATTGATCTAGTAATAGGTGTAATTGTTGCTTGATAAACTTCAAATCCTAAAAATCTAATTCTTGTTTGGAAAAGTTTCATTTTTCTTACATATACTACTAATCCGTTTTCTTTGATAATATTCAAAAATTATTCTAAATGCGATATATGTTGAGTTATTGAATTTGAAAATACTAATATGTCATCGAAATATACTATAGTAAGTTTTGTACAAGGATTAAGAATATTATTCATAATATTTCGAAATTCACTGGGGGCAACTTTGAGACCTTGTGGTATGACATTCCATTAATAATGACCAAAGGGTAACACAAAAACAGTATTGTATCGATCTTTTTCGTCAACTTGAATTTGATAATATCTAGATTTCATGTCAAATTTTGAGAAAATTAATGCATTATGAACTGTTTTAATTAAATCTCTTTTATTGGGGATTGGATATCTTATCCATTTTAATACTTTATTTAGAGGTTTATAATTTATTACTAATATTGGAGAACCTCTTTCTAATTATGATGAATTCATAACATAGAAAGTAGCACAACTCCAGGGAGATTTGCTGGGTCTAATTAATCCTTTATTTAAATATTCTTGAATTTCTTTTTTATAATACTCTAAATATTTTTGATTCATTTGAATTGATCTAACTTTTGTCGGAATATCTTTTTCATTGAAATGGTCTTCATAAGGTAATGATATAGTGTATTATTTTCTTGACCAGAAAGCATTTGAGAGTTCGCTACAGACTTATTTTTCAAATTTTTTATGTGTTTCTTGTATTATTTCTTTAATTCGTGGTATTTGTAATTGTTGCTCTATCCTTTGATATTAAATATCTTAATTTAACATTTTTATTTGCTTTTGCTTATTTTGAAGTACATTAATTTCTGATATTAATGAGTTTTTTGGACTAAATTTAATTCTATTATTTGAGGAGGCTTAAGGAATTCAAAGTGGACTTTGGTTCTAAGGCTTTTGACACTAATTCTTGATTACTAACCGTAAAGGGATATAATAATGTCCAAAATGGAGTTCCTAATATTACTTGTTCAAAAATATTTTCGACCATCAGAAATGAGGTTTTTATAATAGATTTTACTTTTATAAATCTTCACATTTGATAGTTTATAAGTAATAACTAATTTTGAACCATTAGCACTGCTTAATGACTCTTTAATTTTTTCATAGTATTTTGTTAGAAATAATTCTTTTCTAATACAATTCATATTTGTTCCAGAATCTACTAAAGTAATTAATTGAAATCTTTCTTCTTTGATTACTAATTATATTGGAGACCACAATTTATGAACTGTAATTTGACTTAAAAGGTTTATATAAGAATCCGGATCCAAAGAGAAAACTTCTATTTGTTTTGCCTTTTTAGTTTGAGATGAAATTATCTGATTTTCTTGTTATGTTAAAAATTTAAATTCTAATTCACATTCTTTTTGTTTTAACTGATTAATTTCTTGATTTTAAATTTTTTATTTCTTGCTGCAAGTCTTGTAAAGTAATAACTTCTCTTTTGGCAATTTTAAATCTTGGTAAAATATTTTTCATTTCAATTTTTTCTGTATAATTTTTCTATTTTCTTCTTCATCTAATAGAGTTTTTAATTGTTGTAAGAATTATTGTTTTAAGTTGGAATCTTACATTTTTTTTATTATTGATATTAACGTGGAGGCTTGATCTCTTGTTATTATATTTATAAATTTAGAATTCATATTTTTCGAACAATCACAAGGTTTTGGCCCTAATCATTTTTCTTTTATATTATTAGACTCGCTATCATATTCTTCTTGAATGTTATATACTACTTCTAATTCTTGATTAGAGTTTTCTTCTGTTTCTGATGTGGAAGAATATTGATCGTTAATCAAACTATTGATTAATCTCATTTCTAAAGGTTTTCCCAAATTTAATTCCCTAATTTTTTATTTCATTCTATAATATTTCTTATAATGTCCAAATTATCCACATTTATAACAGACTACTTTATTTTTTAATCTTTTATATTTTTTAGGTGTTTTGGCTTTTGCGGTAGGTGATGAAGTTTTCTTTGAAATTTATTTCCTTTTTAAAAGTCTTGATGGGTTTTTGAGTTTGTGATTTAATACATTTAGAAGGAACCTTAATTCCTTCTATTCCAATTTGTTAACAGAATGTTCCTATTTCTCTTCTACTTTCTCTTGACTCACTTCTAAGTGTATTTTGCATTTTAAAGTCGATACAAATTTGAAGTCTTGTCTCTATAACATAACTAGAAATTTGGCCAAAGGTTAATGAATTATAAGATATTTATCCATTAAATTATTGAGTTACATGTGTTTTGACCTTTTCAGTAAATAATTTAGGAAACTATTCTTTCCAGTAATCTGCTGCACCATCTGGTCTTAAACATAATTTTGATAAAAACATATCTTTATACCATCTATAGATTGACATAAAAGGACAATAAAGATTTGCTAGTTGATCTCCTGGTCTTGCTTGGAGTTTTACTAGGTCTCCTATGAAATGTTTGATAATAATGTATAATAGTGTGGTTATTGCATCTTATTCAAGTAGTCCATTAGGTTCTTGTTTTACAGCATTTAATATTGTCTCTCTTTCTGTAAGAAGGAGGATGTTATCCCACCATCCTTTTAATTGTCCTGTGAATCCTATTACAAGTAATGTTACAGTTTTCTTATCAAAGTTCCCTCTAGTTTTGAAGGTTGTGGCTGTCATAGCCATTAGTTGAATAGTATCTAATATTTGTTGATCATTTGCTCCATCAATATTCCATTCTACAATGGATTCAACTGAGTAAGAACTATCTACAAAATTAGTCAATATCCGAAGTTAAACATAAAGAAATATATAAACATAATACGTTCAATCTTAAGTGTAGAGACATTGTTCAAACAATATAATCTTCTCATAATATGAAAAAATTATGTGAAACAATACATTTATTAAATGAAAAGTTAGTAGATCAACATGTTAAAGATAGATTCAAATACATTCATATAGAATTTATTCAAGTAGCTACCAAAACTCATAGTCGGTTAGGAGTTAATACCACTATAATGATTTTATTAAGAGATACAAGACTTTTAAAACCCAACAATTCCATAATAGGAATATTAGAATCAAACCTACATGATGGTCCTGTATTTTTCAACTATTATTTGAATTTCTCAATGGTATTAAAAAATCCTTATACATCAAAATCCTTACTATTAAATATTAAAATACATGAAGGAATATTTGAAGGAGCAATAGAAAATATTTCAATTATTTATAAAATTGATTATAAAATTACTACTACTGATTACAACTTTAAAGCTCTAAGATCATCATTAAAGAATGAAACTATTATCATGGAAGCAAATTTAAGAAAAACTTCAACAACAATCCCTAAAAGATTGAGTCATCAAGAAGTAATCTCTAGGATGCCCAAAAACTAATTATTGAAGAAGAATGTTTAGAGTTAGATCCTTGTGATTGTTCAAAATGTATGAATTCTAAATTTATAAATGTAATAACAAGAGATCAAGCCTCCACGTTAATATCAATAAAAGAAAAAAATGCAAGATTCTAACTTAAAATAAGAATTCTTATAGCAATTAAAAACTCTATTAGATAAAGAAGAAAATAAAAAAGATTATATAGAAAAAATTGAAATGAAAAATATTTTAGCAAGATTTAGAACTGGCGAAAGAGAAGTTATTATTTTATAAGACTTGCAGCAAGAAATAAAAAATTTAAAACAAGAAATTAATCAGTTAAAACTAAATATATTGAATTAGAATTTAAATTTTTAACATTACAAGGAAATCAGATAATTTAAATTGAAAAGGCAAAATAAATAGAAGTTTCCTCTTCAGATCAAGATTCTTATATAAATCTTTTAAGTCATATTATAGTTCATAAATAGTGGTGTCTAATAGAATTAGTAATCAAAGAAGAAAGATTTCAATTAATTACTTTAGTAAATTCTGGAACAGCTATGAATTGTATTAGAGAATGATTAATTTCAATAAAATATTATGAAAAACTGAAGAGTCATTAAGCAGTGCTAATTGTTCAAAATTAATTATTACTTATAAACTATCAAATGCCAAGGTTTATAAAAATAAAATCTGTTATAAAACCTCATTTCTGATGGTCAAAAATATTTCTGAATAAGTAATATTAGGAACTCTATTTTTGACATTATTATATCCCTTTTACGGTTAGTAATCAATGATTAGTGTCAAAAAGCCTTATGAACCAAAGTCCACTTTGAATTCCTTAAGCCTCCTCAAATAAAGGAATTAAATTTAGTACAAGACTCATTAATATCAAAAATTAATATACTTCAAAATAAGCAAAAGCAAATAAAAATGTTAAATAAAGAAATTCAATATCCAATGATAGAGCAACAATTACAAATAACACGAATTAAAGAAATAATACAAGAAAAACATAAAAAATTTGAAAAAGAAGTCTGTAGCGAATTCACAAATGCTTTTTGGTTAAGAAAACAACACACTATATCATTACCTTATGAAGACTATTTCAATGAAAAAGATATTCCGACAAAAATTAGACTAATTCAAATGAATCAAGAATATTTAGATTATTGTAAAAAAGAAATTCAAGAATATTTAAATAAAGGATTAATTAGACCCAGCAAATTTTTCTGGAGTTGTGCTGCTTTCTATGTTATGAATTCATCAGATTTAGAAAGAGGTGCTTTAAGATTAGTAATAAATTATAAACCTCTAAATAAAATATTAAAATGGATAAGATATCTAATCCCCAATAAAAGAGATTTAATTAAAAGAGTTCATAATGCATTAATTTTCTCAAAATTTGACACGAAATCTGAATATTATCAAATTCAAGTTGACGAAAAAGATCGATACAAAACTTCTTTTGTGTTACCCTTTAGTCATTACGAATAGAAATGTCATGCCACAAGATCTTAAAAATGCCCTCAGTGAATTTTAAAAATATTATGAATAATATTCTTAATCCTTATATAAAAATTTACTATAGTATATTTAGATGACATTTTAGTATTTTTAAATTCAATAACTCAACATATATCTCATTTAGAACAATTTTTAAATATTACCAAAGAAAAATAGATTAGTAGTATCTGCAAGAAAAATGAAACTTTTCCAAACAAGAATTAGATTTTTAGGATTTGAAGTTTATCAAGGAACAATTATCCCTATCACTAGATCAATAGAATTTGCTAATAAATTCCCTTATGAAATAAAAGACAAAACTCAATTACAAAGATTTCTAGGATTTGTTAATTATGTATTTGATTTCATCCCTAATATTAGAATTATTTGTGCCACATTATATAAAAGACTTAGGAAAAATCCTCCTTTATGGAATGATTCTATGACTATGTCTACAATCACAATAAAAACCCTAATAAAAAAACTCCCTTATTTGGGTATTTTAGACCTTGACGCTTCTTTCATAGTAGAAACAGATGCTTCAGAATTAGGGTATAGAGTTCAAACAAGTTCTTAAAGACTCTTCAAGAAAACAGGTTATTAGGTATTATTCAGGTATTTGGCAACCAGCTCAACTAAAGTATAATACTGTTAAAAAAAAGATTTTATCTATAGTACTATGTATTACAAAATTTCAAAATAATTTATTTAATAAAAAAATTTTATTACGAACTGATTGCAAGGTGGCTCCAAGTGTTTTACAAAAATATGTTCAAAATTTAGTTTCAAAACATATTTTTGCTTGATGGCAAGCTGTATTATCCTGTTTCAATTTTGATATTGTTCATATTAAAGGAAAATAAAATTATTTGCCTGATTTTCTTACAAGATAATTTTTACAGGGAAAAAAAAGAATCTCTCACTGAGATTCCATGAATACAAAAAGTAAACCCTCAAAAGATCAATATAGCTCTCCTCTGAAAGTAAGCGATGTTCAAAACTTAGTTCAAAAAGTTTTGCACAGACTATTCAACATGGTCAAGGCTCAATATGTCCTCAAACAACTCTAGTACCTGTTTCCAATAAATTTACCCCTTTAACACCCTTCTTCTTCAATAAGATCTTCTTTACCCTCTACTCAAACTCCTTCCCAAGAACCTCAATTATATTATGAAAAATAAGATTGTTTCCCTATTATGATTATTGAACCTGAATGGGTTCAAGATAATTCTACTCCTTGCCAAATTGCTCAAAAAAATTTTCCTTCATCCTGGCACTATTCTCCTCAAGATCTTTAAAAGAATAGACTTTTTTATGAATTCATCCTAGTTGACACCGTTTCAATAGAACTTACTCATACCCTAAATAAAAATGATTTATTAAAACTTTTATTTTCAAAAATCAAGATTGTTAAGGTCTATTCTCCTTCAGATTGGCCAGTTCAAATGTTTACTCTTCGATCTTTCACAAAACAGTTCACCCTCAGTATTATAATTATCAGGATTACATAAATGCCTGGTATAATCTTTTCTATTACCAACCCTATTCACATTCCTGATTCATTTGGTTCAAACAAGGAATTTCTCTAAATTTTTCAAAATGGTTTATAAAATGGTTTCATGATCTTGGACTCATTGTCCAAATCCTCCCCAATTATGCAATATCATCTTACTGTAAATTCAAAGATCAAACTACTTTTTCACACTGGATATAGACTATTATCTTTTGTGGCATCAATTAATATCAGCTGGATCATAACTTGGGACTATGATATAGCCCAACAAGATAAAGATGCTGATATCAGGTGGCTAGTACGTAATATCAAAATAAAGTGGTGAAATAAATTTGATCGTGAATTATTATCTTATCAAAAGTTACAGACTGGTTCCAGAAAAATTCAAAATATCTCAGAAACGATTCAAAACAAGTTATTTCTATAGAAGCCGTTTTCTTGGCAGAAAATCCAAGATTATGGCAGAATTAGCCTCATCCTTATCAAAAGAAGAATTTTCAAAAAAGTTAAAGAATGTGTTGTCTCACACTTCTCAAGAGCAAGATCAAAAGGGTAAAGTTGCAAGTCGAATCAAGCCAGAGTTACATGCCACTCAATGAAGATGATTATTTCGGCATCAACCTTGAATAATTTGTCTCAATTTGAATAAAGTTGAGACCAAAGCATTGCATTATTCAAAAGGTTACTTTTAGCTCAAAATATTCTGGTTTTATAAAGACAATCCATTATTCAATCACATATCAAAATATGCTCATCGAATTTTCAATCAACTTTAAAAAAGTATAATTCAAGAGAAAAAAGGTAGTAAATAATGTTGTCGGGTGCATTATTATTTTTACTATTAAGAAATATTCAGATTAGCCGAGACCTTCTTTATATAAAAAGGCCTCTCAAGAAGTGTCGAATACATACCCTAAAGTCTATGACAGTTGCAAAGAGAAGAGCGCTGCAAAGAGAAAGGAGAGATAGCAACTCTTAATTTTCTTGGCTGCAATTAGCCACAGTGTATTTTGTTAGACACAAATTTAGGGAAACAACGAATATGGATCATGCTCATGAAAGCATTTATATGCATTTTTTTTTTAAAGATGCTAGGGGATGGGTCCAAGAAGAAGTAGTGGAGTCATGACTCATATTAATATTGTACTAATCAACTAGAATTTTATTATTCCTCTTATTTATTTTTTTTTTATTTATTTTAAAATAATACATACACAATAATTTAAATTTGGGTAAAATACAAAAAAATTATCTCAAACTTTAAGTCAAGTGTGATTTAACCCTTGAGTCTCAAAATGGTCAAGATCTATTCATTCTTTCCTAAATATGTAACCAAAAAAAAAAAAAAACCTATCTGTCCAGTAGACATCAGTCTCGGTAATGGATAAAATAACATAAACTCTCTCAAATTTTGTGTCATGTGTGATTTATTCCCATGTTTGAAAAATGATGAAAAGGCATGATCATTATTTACTACATGTGCAAAAATGTCCCTTCGGCCAATAGAAATCAATTTGGCTAATGAAAATCTTTACAAAAACGTCACGTGCTGAACATAAAAGTCGCTAAAAACATTGATATCACAGTTACAATTAATCACTATCACTATCACTACTTGGTGTTGTTCCTTCAGCAACTTCTTGTAAATATTAATACCCAACTATTGCAATTAATCACTATTATTATTATTTAACTATCACTTCATGAAATACAAAATTACTTATAGTCTTATACGTTCTTTGACCCTACTTTTTATATGACTTATAATTCGAATTTTGTGACCTCTTGCATGAATTTGCATTGCATAAATTTGCATTGTGTCCTCACTCCTCACAATTGTCACACTTTGTATTATATTCCTTGCTATAATTCATTTTTTAAAACCCCAAAAGTTTATATCTTTAAGTCATAAGTCTACTTCTATATTATGTAAGTTGACTTCAATATTCTAAGTTGAAATCTAAGTGGTGTAATTCCACTTTTAGTAAGTGCAAGTCTACTTTTGCTATCTAAAAGTGAATAAGTTGACTTATGTAAGAGATAAATTGACTTTGAGGTGCAGTAATGTTAAGATAAAACATGTTAGTACGTGATGCACATATGATGATTTCCGTTAACGATTTGAATGTCTATTGGACAAATGAATTTTTTGCACTTTTAATAAAGAATGAATGGGTCTTTTGAGCATTTTTTAAAATTCAAGTAAATCATACATGATAAGAAGTTTGAGTTTTTTTTATCACATTTTATTTTGTTAGCCAGATGAATGTATGATAGACAGAGATTTTTTCTGCACATTTAGTAAAGAATAAACAAATCTTTTAATTCTTTTCGAAATTCATTGGATAAATCGCAAATGACCCAAACGTTTAGATTGTTTTTTTTTTGGCATTTTACACTTTAAATTTTAGTACTACAAATTAATTAAACTATCATATTTTGAAAAACTTTGGCATAAGTCTTTTCATTTGGATCTTATAATTTTCTATTAATTATGTGATCACTAATATATTTGTTATGACATAAAAATTTTCTTTTGATAAAATTAATAATTATGAAATTCTTTTTATATTTCATACTTAAAAGTTGAAAATATTTTAATTTTTAATGTGAACAAATCCAGTAATTGTATTAATTGTTACATAATTAACAAAAATTGTTTTAAAAAAAAAGGATAAAAAGACCTATCGTAACTTTTATCATAATTTAGGAGTTCAATTGACAGATTTAAAAAGTTCATTGTAACAATAACTCTAAAGTTTGAACTTATAAATTATGATAAAACTTATGATAGGTATTTTTATCCTTTTTTTTATCAATTTTTGTTAATTATGTGATTATTATGTCAGAATTAATACACTTCTTATCACTTTATCTCTTCATTGCAATCCTATAATTCATAGAAACTACTTACAATAACTCCAAAAAGGTCTGTATCTATTTTTCATTTTGTCCCTTTAGTTTTTTAATTACACTAAAATAGTGACTTTGGAATTTTTCCTTAACCCAATACATTATTTCTTTTTGTTTGGTGATAACCCAACATGTAACTTGAACTGGTTAAATTTCAGCTATAAATATCTTAACCAAAACAAAAACAAAAATATTTATGCAGATAGACCTCAGACTAATTTCACAATCTTTGTTCATCACATATAGGCAGGCCTAGATTTGGATGAACACCATATATTTTCTTCATCCAACCTTTTTTAACTCTGAATGTCACTTCCCTTTGCAAGTCAACCTCAAGCAAAACTTACACAATTAAACAGGAAAAATTACAAAGTTTTATAATTATTTTTTAAACAAACTTAGAAAAAAAATTTCAAAAAAAAATTTGTAATAGTTAAAAAAATTGTGACTTTCGCAATATGAGAAAAGAGTTGTCCCCCATGGAAGAACTCGCAATCTGCATTAGAATAGCAAGGCTTTTACTTACACAATTCCTCTTTTTTTAAAGTATGCGCAACTCAACTGACATAATTTGATGACATTCGTTACAATTTTTTGACAATAATTGTCTAATTTAACGTGGAAAACATTTCTCACCATTGCTGATATAAAGGCGGTGTAGCAAGATATGAAATGAAAATCGGACTTAAAACAATAATCAATAACGTAATTATCCAAATAAGTAATAATCATTCTTTATCTCTAGTTTAAGGGAAATACTTTTTTCCCAAAACTTTGTAAACTTTTAATTTTTTTCTTTTGCCTTTTGACCAGAATATCCCTACATTATTGTCAGACCCAATTGCAATTGATTTTTTAACTAAAAAAACCTTACCCAATAAATGCTTATTCCAAAGTTGGAACTTTAATTAACTTTTAAGTTTAATACTTTAAAAGTAAGTGATTAAGCATAATTTACATTACATATATTACCAAAACTGTATTCTCACTCCACATTTGAAGATATTGATACATCCATTTACAGCTACTCTGCTTTTAAACAAGGGACTATTATTTCTCATTTCATTTCACTTTTTTCCAAAACAAATAATGCTTCTGACCAAAAAACAAAAAACAAAAAACAAACAATGCTAAATAATTTTGAGAACACCACAGGGATGAAAGGAGAAATAAGTAAAATTCAAGTGAACCATTGTCTAATTTAAATTAAAGGGAGCAAAGATACATTAGCTTGTCTTATAAAGGGCATGTCAACTATGTACACATCTCAAACGAAGTTTGTTCGATATCCAGACAATCACATGGCCATAATTTACATGACATGCACACTTACTGGGTTGCAATAACATGAATTATACGCAGTTTTTAATATGTGCAGAAGAAGAAAAAAAGAAGATTGAAAGTAGCTAGTGCACTTAAAATAATGGAAGACAACAGTGAAGAATATGCCCGTGTTATACTTTAAAGTGTAAAACTTATTTTAGTCCTGAAAAATATATTATTTATTAATTTTATCTCTTTTCAATATTAATTTTATAAATTTAATCTCTCAAATTTTAAATTTACAACAATTTCATCCTTTTGAAAAACTAAATTAATAAAACTCCAAAAAAACAAAAGAATAAAATTTGTGAGTAACTTGAAATTTGAGAGATTAAATTGATAAAAATAATCTCTAAAAAAAAAATTAATAAATAAAATATCTTTTAGGGAACTAAAAAGTAAATTTTACTCCACTTTAAATAATGCAGCTACCATCTGAAAAAAAAACAAAACAGTACAAACAATCATGATGACAATGTAATGGAAGAGCACACAAGAATCTATCAGCGTCCTAGTAAAGCCATAATTATGCTAACCAGGCAAAAGCACACTCTGCTAGATCCACAAATGCGTATCTTTAATAATTAACCAATTTCATAAATCTTGTACAACAACATGGGCTAAAAGCCTTTCATCCTCTTTACTAACTAGAGTTATGTGCTTTAAAAATTGGCAGGGCCTAAAAGAAACAACACTAAAATGGATTATTGGGAAAGTTGTACGGAGTACCAAATATCAAGTTTCTACTCTTCTCTCGTGCTAGAAGGTCCTCGTTGATAACTAGTTAGCAACTCTTTAGGTAGCATACCCTAAGAGACCAAAAAGTACAGATAAACCAATCTGAAACTTATAGGATATAAAACCATGGTCACCTAATGTAAGGATCCCATGAAGACAAATTCTTACCATCTAATAGTAGACATTGTCCCTGCAGTCACACTGTATTTCTAGTGGAACTGCAAGACTATATTTGGGCCAAGACAAGAATCCCACTTCCCAGGGCCTTCAACATTCTAAGAGTAAGCAGTTGAATGAAATATAGTCAAAACTCGAGACTCTTCAGATAGCCAGGGAAGGGATGTAAACTCCACGAAGTGTGACATGATAATTTTGACCACGACGACCTGTAAGAAATATACCATATAGATTTAGGGGTTCGCTTCATGTTTAGCTCGGTTGAAAAATGACCTTGGCCTTACGACCTTATGGTCATGTCATATACCATGCTTTAGGGCCCGGGAGCCTCCACCTCAGCGATTCAAATCCTAATTGGCAAAATGTCCTGCCCTTTGTCCCCCAATTAGTTGCAGCAAAGAAAACTTTTAAAAAGGCAGGCACAGTTCAACCCGTAGTGGTAACAAGACAAGATGCATGTTTGTGATGTAAATTTAACCAGCTTGAATCACCATTCTGGTACCATATTGATAATTTGTTTAAACAACAAATTAAAAGACATCTACGAGAAGCTAAGAAAATGTAGTACTCGAGAGATCATCAACAATAGCTGTTGAGATATGCATACATGGAGGAGAGAATAGGTAGAATGCCACTACAATTATACGAGTTAAAGACGGCAAGGGGCAACCACACTTGTCATACATTTAAAAATAGGAACTATTACTGAACTTAAATGATAATTGAAAAATAATCACAATTACCTTGTCAATTGCTGGAGCTACCAAGATCAAAGTCCATGGTGTAATCATACTCAATTGTTGGAATCAGAGAGGCCATAAATTTCAAGAATAAGAATAGGAACCTACAGAATAAGTATATGCAATTATATCACTTCATACAAATGAAAAAGGTCGAATGATGAAAATCATTATCATTTATACTCACTACTGCTTCTATACTTCTGCAATTATTGGCAGTTACATGAGTCAAGAATGACATCAAGGACTTATTAGGTAAAAATTATTGCACCTCGGACTCACAAACTAGTTACCTTTTTCGTTTTGAACAGGTGTTTAAAATTTTAGTAGTTAAAATCACAGTTCAACATCAAGTCATCCAAATAACATTCATGATTGCCAAATTATTAAGCTCTCCATCAATGGATAAAGCGTCATTATACTAAGTTAAGCCTTAATATTTCAAAACCAGACCTCAGATTAGTGGGAGCATATATTTATACAAATTTTTAAATCTGTATCTTAACACAATATCAAAAAATTCCAGAACATAAATTTATTAATGACAGCTTAATAGATTAATTGAAAAACATGATAACTAAAATTGACTTCTACGTGACTTCATATCTTATAATTGTTAAATAATTAACTCATAGAATATTTCTATACTAATATGCAAGCCTTTAGAAGATTTGGTGTCTTTAGCATCTCTATGAGGACACAGACATTCTCAGACAAGATTGCATATGGAGAAACTACAGTTTACAATTATAATTTAAACTTTCTCCTTTAGAAAAACAAAATACTCACATCCCAACGCAATAGAACTATTATCCTTGATAGATATCTAAATCTAATAGGAGTCATGTATAGTGGTTAGTTATTTAAATTTTTAAAACCTCCCCTGTTCACTCCATATTTTTCAAATAAAAATATAAAAAGTCAGATTGATTTGTTATCAGTTCATGAGAAATTGCTAGCTTTAATGTATTTATATTAAAAAAATCTATACAAAGAGGTAGAGCAATTTGTTTGCTAACTAATTGTGGCTTTCTTGTCCTAGGAAGAAGGGGGTTTTGGGTCTTGGTAATTTGGTGTCAAAGAACATTGTTTTGGCAAGCAAATGACAATGGCATTTTCCTTCGGAAGTCGAAACACCTCTCCCTTTGACATCAGGTTATCCGAAGTAATTACAGTTTAGACATAATGAGTGCGACAGCAATACAACAATTCAAGCTTCTCCTTTTAGTCTTTGGAAGTTTATTATACAGGGATATGCTAACTTAAGGTCTTTGCTTTCCTTGAAGGTGGGTAATGGTTCTCATCTTAAATTTCAGTAAGATTTTTTGGTAATTTGAGTGATAGAGTTTTATTGAATTGGAGTCTGTTTTAGGTCTCTTTGGTTCTATTCATTTGTCTTCTAATTCAGATAAAAGGATTTGATCTATTGACACTTCTTGGGTGTTTTCGCGCAAATCAATTTTCTAATTTCTAACTCACTCATTGAATAGAGCTGCTTTCCATCTTGTAAACCCTTTTAAAAGTCCTAAGCTCCTCTAAAGCAAGTCTTTTATTTGGACTATGATGCTTAAAAGAGTTAATACCAATGACACGTTGCAGGTTTGCAAGCCACAGAAAGCTCTTTCCCCTTATATTTGTGTGGTGTTTGTTCAAAATTGGTTCCTTCTCTATTCCTACATTGTTCTACTATTGTCTCTTTATGGAATAGATTGTTTGACCTTTATGGTGAATGCTGGGTGTGC
The DNA here is from genome assembly GCA_019955255.1 of Castanospermum australe. Lineage (NCBI taxonomy): Eukaryota > Viridiplantae > Streptophyta > Magnoliopsida > Fabales > Fabaceae > Castanospermum > Castanospermum australe. The sequence continues at coordinate 219,309 of NSJW01000593.1, read as the reverse complement.
CCTAGGTCCTTGATCCAATTTTTGTTGACTACTAGCTATAGTGGTTTTGCTGGAAGTAAAGAGGCTAAATTTTTTGGCAATGTGTAACCTATGCTACTATTTGGTACATTTGATTGGAGCCGTTGAAATTATAGGGTTTGGGTAAGAGAAAAGAAGGAGGAGATTATATGAGATTGATATTTTAATGTGACATATTACAAACCACTACACCTATTTATACTAATAATTAGGTCAAGTACTGAATATAGCACTACTATACTAGCCTAACCCAATAAGACTACCAACCTACCAAGACTCCTAAAAAAGTAACACCTATTCTAACAAGAGTGTAACACTTGTATTTTTAAGGACATTTAATTTCCTCAGCAGTTAATTTGGTATAAGATTAGGCAATTGGCTTGTTACCTGGTGTACAGTACATGGTCTTTTAAGGGGGTTTCCTTAACAAATATGCAGAGGAATTGAGCAACTTTGATTTATTGATGTTTTCTCTTGTTCTCTGTTAGTTTTATTTTCCCTTTTATTTCTTCGCAATGGAGGATCCCTTATCATCCATTTTCCTTGTACTTTTCTTCTCTTCATCTTATTGAAATTCTTTTATCAAGAAAATTGAGGCTCTTATTTTTGTATTTTAAATTTTTAGTTTAAAATATACTACTTAAATGAGTTATTTAACACAAATAGATTCCTTACACATTCCTCACAACTTTCTTTGTGAGCTACTAATTAACAATTAGATCCCACTTATTCTGAATGGTTTATATTCTATAGAATTTTCTCACAAGGTTGAGAAATATATAAAAAATAATAATAATAATGAGAATAATAAATATAAAAAATTGAAAAAAAAATAGAAGATTAAAAAATGAGACAAAAAATACTGTTAAATAGAAAGCAAAAAATAAAAGAACACGAATAAGGAAAGAAGGAAGAATTCTGAAAGATTAATTAAAAGGTTTGACTCAAGGACTTCCTCTACGTGAGAATTTAAAACCATGACCTATAAACTATTCCCTGAGACAATAAATACATATTAAAACATCTAAGATCCACATCAGCATTACTTACAATATAACTATTGCTTATTGGAGCCAAATGTCAAATTTTTTTTTCCATACGATAGAGTCAAATTCAACATGACAAAGTTAAACCACAATTCTCTTTTTAAATATTATGTTAGATTTTCTCACAAGGTTGTATAACAATCATTTACACCAAAAAAGGTTTCTAGCTAGTATGATTGTATCTCACTTGCTTAACTTTTAGAAATAAGAAATTAAAATGAAAAAACAGCCATTTCATTATTTTAGTGGGGTTAAACTTAAAATAGTAGTGTAGACATTTTGAACAAGACATCACCACATCTCACAGGATTTTGGAAATGAGGGTGGGCAAATAATGTGGCTCTGCCACTGGGTTGGATAATTTTTGAGTTCTCTTAAACTCAAGTAACATGATTAATCATGCATGTTGATTATGGGTAAAGTGGTAAACCAAGTATTAAGTCAAGTAAATCGGTTGACCTCTTCAACGAAAATTAAAGGACTCCAACCATGTGTCATCAAAATCTACTGCAGGCTATCAAATGATTGATAGCATTATCAATTCATCAAAACACACTTAAAGCACACTAGCAAAATGGTTGCACTGGTACTCAAGACAACTCATAGCAATTGCAATTAGAGACATGAAAGAAAGATCAAGAATGTCAAAATAATATAAGGCAATTAAGTAAAGCAAAAGATAAATGATTAATGGGGGAAAAAACAGATAGATATACTTGACAATAAGATTCAAAACATCAGGTTTGATCTTATCTCATTTGTCAGATCACCTAGCTCATTAATATAAGATATGGACTATTTTATCTCTAAAGAGGCCAAAACTCAACATCCAATACCCTTTGTGAAGCTAATAGTTAAGAAATATTTATATGGATGGTGTCACAGCATGTGGTTTCGTGTTACCAGTTGTAATAAGATAAAATGCCAATTTATATCTTATGGATTAATTAAATCTCAAAATGACAAGAAGTCAGCCACTGATATAAGGGACCAAATAAGGGTTTTACTTGTCAACTTCTGGTTCAACCCCACGTGACATCAAAACATCAATGATTTTCTTCATCACTGCTCCATGTCGACATGGGTGAACAGATGCATGCTTCCCAGGCAAGTGAGGGTGGTCCTCAATCGTTACCTACATATATACTAAGTTAGAATTAATTATGTATTAACATAAATTTACAGAATTGAGCAAACACCAAAGTATGAAATAGAAAAATAAAACAAGAATATGGAAGAAGACAACAACCATATTACTTTTTGAGCATGTAACTAACATCTATGCCTTGAAGGATTTACCCACAAATAAACATCATATTGAATTCTTATAATATATACGTCAACAAAATAAATTCATATGCCATATCTTACCGTCTTTCGTGCATGGTCCTGACTAACATCTTCAAGGACAAGTTCTGGTTGCAAAAGCATCCTTGACTGCCACAAGACAGAAGATGGAATCCATAAGGTGAAAGAGTTGAAAGGCATTAACATATTCCCACAACCACCTATTTAACATTAATAGTCAACAAGAGAATATATTATAAGACCAAATTTTCTTGCTTTGCAAGTATGGTGAAAGATAAAGTGCACGAGGCTCCCATCATTGAGAGGTCTGGAGAGGGTCAGATGTACGTAGCCTTGGTAAAAGGTAATTGCCAAAAATCACAGTGAACTCAAATTTCATAGAGCTCACAAACAGAATACTCAGTAAAGCATTCCCAAAGCTAATAATTTATATTAGGTGCTGCATCCATGGAGTTCATAAGCTCATTTTAATGTGTGTGCATCGGAATTTGAAGCAACTGTGATATCATATCCAACACAGATATGCAAGCACAAAATAATAAATAAATAACAAATAAATATACATCTTTTTACCCCTTAAACACTTATATCACATAATGACAACAAAATGTGGTTATAGTACAGGAGATTCCGGAGCTCATTAAACAGTGTAAACAATCAAAAAGGTTGATTTGGAAAAACAAAAGCAACATCTGCTACAAAACCAGGGCGAACAACTTAATTGACTACAACAGCATGCTCAAAGTAGAAAACCAATCCTAGGAAATGCTGCTGCAGTTTGACTATAAGATAATTATTTCATTTCCAAAATTCAATGCATTAATGGCATATCAGTAAAATTGTTATAATCCCAGACAAATATAATAACACAAGTAAAGATGTCAAAATGGGCCAACCTGCCCCGGCTTGTCATAGGTTAGCATTAAAAGGGACAGGTCAGGTTAACTAGAAAATTTATGACCAGAAAAATTCAAATAAATAAAAAAAGTCATCAGAGTCAAAACGTGATAGCATGTTTAAGCTATGCCACAAAAAACTATTATGGTTACAGGACTTGAAGTTTCCTCTCAAATAAAAATATAAGTTCATGACAGAGTAAAACAAGATTTGAAAGACAGGCTACACGGATAGCATAGAGTGCATCAGATTGCCTCCAGAATTACATTTGGTTAGGGACTAAAAGCTTTTTGACACTATATACATCTGTATGCAAACTGAAGCACAATATTCGGACACCAAAGGCAAAAACATTAGATGCATATAATTATTGAGGGGATAAAAAAACTAGTATGTCCATCTAACATATAGGACACTTTTCCTTTCTCCCCTCTATTCATCATATCAAGTACAGTATACAATTAACTTCCAAATATAGACATGGAACATGACATGGACACAGCAAAATCTTAAGTGTTCGGTAATTTTAGAAGTGTCACATCAGGTCTGACAAGATAGCTCAACATGGACCCTGTTTTGAATTGGCCAAGCTTCATAGATGAGAGGAAAACTGTGCAAATAATTCCTCCTTATTCATCAAATTAGGAAAAATTATTTTCATTTTGTTCATCTACATCTAAGTATCAGGTCTTTTTTTTTTTTCATTTTTGGCTGGACATATCCGGTCATATTCACTAGTGTAAATTAGTAAATGCAAGTTCGGGCAGTGACAAGGGTGAAATGTAAAACTAACCTCATCATATCCAGTGAGCCATATTCGAGGTGTTTGATAATATTTATCACACCTGCAAAATGAACAAAGTCTACCCTTTTCAAATTATTGCCAGAGCACTATCTAGTTTCTAATATGAAGTAGGCAAAAAATTGCCCACGATTATAATCAATCGATTACAAATTCAAGCCAACATCATTGCAAAATAGCATGATAGATTCCAAAATCATAACGCATTTGTTAGAGAGAAAAAATGTACTAAACCAAGGCGAGAAACCAAAGAACAGGGTAGCATTGATCAAATGACAATCAAGAAAATTTATAGTGCAAGTAATCTTACGTGATGCTGACATCATAAGTTCGGGTTCGGAGAATATTATCATCATCAGGTTCATGAGCTACTAGATATGTTGACTGGAGAGTGGCCTCCATTTAGCATAACATATAAATGACAAAAATTAGATTTCTTAAATCAGTACCAATCAAAGAGCAATTAACAAAGGAACATTGTTACCAGAAAATCAAGCTAATGCAGAATTATATGAAACATTGGAAACAAAATATGTCAATGAACAAAAACCTTCATAAATTTTAATGCATATCGATTTAAGGCTCTAATTCAGGTTATGTCATAGCCTGCTCACACGTATTAACTGGTAACCTTTTTCTTTTGACTAGTAATCATGGTTGTCAAAGTCTTGAGTTAAGAGTTTACAATCCTAGGTCACCCAATCATGTTAACTCAGATGAAAACTCAGATATTGACAAACTTGGCTGAACTCACATAAATTCGGACAGAATCGGTAAACTCTCGATTCTGCCTACTACTCTACAAGCCTGAAATGGAAGCCGTTTTTAACTCAAAAAGCACAACATTTTTCCCTCAACATTGTTCTGAAGTGAATAACTTTCTAGCCTAGTCATAGCTGAGACATCAATAATGCAACTGATTTAAACAATCAAATTCCAGTTAAAGAAACATAGAAAACCTCCTGCAACTCATCCATCATTATAAATTTTTCTTTGGATATAAATCAAAATGAATTTTTGTTTCTAATGAATGTAATCATCACATGAAAGCTTAAATAACCTATTGGAATGAGAAAGCAATATATCAATAAATGATTATTTTTTTATAGAGGCCTCCAATGAATGTTGTCAATAATGTTATCAATAAACGATTACTTACAGGATCTGTTCCAATAATGTTGTCAGCTTCATCAAACTCTGCCATATCTAGGAATATCCTCTTCCTCCTCTCCTCCCATGTAAGAAGGAATTTGCTTAATAGAACTCATTTTGCTGATCTCCAGGCTTTCCATAGAAGGTAAATTCTCATCCTCATCAGATTTAGTTTCTAAATCAAAATCGCAAAGGTATAAGATCAAAGGAATAAAGCAAAAGCACAATATACATGACTCCAATCAGATACATACCCTTTGGTTTCCCATGAGTTGCTAGCCACCCATCATTATCCTCATTATCAAGTAGAACTTCCCCTCCCACGGCTTCATATTCTTCTTCGACAGATGCAGCTCTCCTTAGACAAGGCACTAATAAGCAACTTCAAAAATCAGGATTAAACAAGAGAGCAATATTCATTTTTGGGGGGCCCCGGGGGGTGGGGGGGGTGGGGGAGGGGTGTCAGGGAGGACAGAAAAGAGAAGTGAATAGACTAAAGCTAATTCAATAATGGATGACATAATCGTTAAAACAGAAAACAGGTTTCTGATTCAGCCTCTTCTAACTCAGATGACCCCATATCTTACAGAGCCTACCTCTCTGTCACTGTATCTTACCTGGCACACACCAGAAAGCAAAAACAAAGAAAATCAAAAGGTATAGTCGTTTTGTGAAATGATCTCCAACCCAAAGTTCACATAATCAAAATTTCATTTCAATATCTTCAATGTCATATATAGCTTTGTTCACACTATAAACCTCAGTGGCTTAGTCAATTGCCAAGGGTCACTCATAATAATTAGTGAACAATTAAACCAGCAGCATGAAACATCATATGTAGGAGAGTACTCAGTAACTCAGTCAATTGCAGTTTGTGATTTCCAGCATCAAATTAGACAAAATGTGGACAGGAGAAATGTATCATTTACCCAGATTCCTAAGTATTGCAAGTTCAGTCTAAAATGAAGCCAGGTAAAAAATAAATCCCACTGGAAATATCTGGCAAGGAGAACATGACCCATGAACAAATAAGTTTAAGCTTTCATACTCAAAAACATTACCCATTATCCATATAATATTCTGCAATGTTTTTACTGGATGATAACATAACAAAAGAGTAATCATCTTAATTTTGTAAAATACAATGGAAATTATGAAATCGCCATATTTTCCTGGTGAGTGCACTGAGTAACACCCCTACATATACATGGCTTGATAATTAAATTATTGACTGTATGCTAAATTTACAAAATTAAATTATTCATTATAAACTACTTGCTTTACCAATATCACTAACTGCAACTACTTTCTGTAGTCAAGTATAGACAAATACAACAAATCCACAATAATTATGCGGCAATACAATTAACATTAATGCTTCCTGAAAATAACAAAAACAAAGAAAATGCCCAACAAAAATGCATTTTCTGGCCTTACCATTTCTAGTAATTAAGAATTGTTTCTCTGGTGGTAAATAGGGCTTCCTCTTGCTGGGCTCTCCTGATTCCCTATGATGCAAGGTGCAAAATAGAACCAAATAAATCAACAAATTAAAGAACACCTCTTAAGTTTCAGCTTTTGTACTTGTCACACATGAGCAATTTCGATGTTGGCTAGTAGGTGGTGAACATACATCCACCTCAAAGGTCCCCCAACTCTTTGTTACACCCTCAACTTCATTCTAATTGTTGAGGAGGTGCCATTACAGTCAGCAGTCAATGATTAAAAGTTAAAACTTCTCCTCACCATAGTTCTTTTTAACGTATGAAACCCAAGTTTCGATCGTAATCCCAATTACTAAATTCAAAAAAAAAAAACACTAACTAAAAATCCCAAAACCCCTTTTGCTTGAACAAAATCATTCAAGCTGTACTGGCATCAACTACCCAGATCGAAATTTCCTCTGAAAGGTAAAATTTTCCACGCAAAAGCCAAAAAAAAAAAAAAAAAAAAGCTTCAATTCTGAAAATACCCATACCCAGTAGAGAAAATATCCTAATTTTTGAATAATTTCCCGAGAAAGCATATTGGGATGGTGGGGAAAATTACCAGGACCAGGTGGGGCATTTGGCTACGAGATTATCGCCGGCGATGATGAACTCGGTGACGCTGAGAAGTCCTTTTTCTTTGAAGGCGGAAACGGTTCGAGGGCCTGTGATTCTCTCCACAGTGCCTTTGAAAGCTTCGTGGAGCTTCTGAGACAGAACCATCTCTTCCTCCAACAATTGCCAACTTCTCAAAGTGACTCACGCAGGAACTCAATCAAAAGAGTTCCCTATACTTTCTACCAATACAAATCTCTATCTGTTCGTCGGCGTCATGGGTATAGAATGGATTTGATTTTCATTTAAAAATTTATTTCCAATAAGCTCAAATAAAAAAGCTCAAAAAAACTTTATTTGAAACATTATAAAAATTAATTTTGAGTTATTTTATAAAGTAATTTTTATGTTTTAAACAGTTCGATTCCTCGTAGTCACATTTTGTGATGAGGGCTTTACTATAATATATACCTTTAATTTAGAACAAAATATATAGCACTAATTATCTTAATAGTTAATATAATAATTATTACTATTTTCTACTTTATTTAAATTTTATTATTGAAATACTATTGTTTTAAATTTTATTATTGAAATACTATTGCCCAAATTGAAAATAACATTGAAAATTACTTAGAAAAACTAAGCATAAATTGAAATATTTAATGAAATAATGAAAACTAAATAGTAATAATTTAATAATTTAGGATCTATAAATAAGGACATTTTTTATCTAGTGAAAAGTTAGATATCAGTAATTAGATAAATTGATCATTAAGTCCATTAATTTATTTCTAGTCATTTATAATCGAATTAGATGAGAATAGTATAACTAAATTAATAGAAAAGTAATTCTTATAGAGTGAACCAATGAGATAGTACCACTTGTAAGAATTCTATAGGTTTAGAATAAACCAATTAGGTTATGACATGTGTAAGTATATCATTAGAGAAAATGAGCCAATGTGATATTGACATATAGAGGCCTATGATTGACTAAAAAATCAACCAATAAAAATGTGACATTAGGAGCTACGTAATTATCCAAAGGTTGGCCAATACAATTATGACACTTGGCAATGTGTGATTGGTTAAAATCTTAACCAATAATATCTTGCCATTTGAAAGCATGAATTGGCTAAGAGTTGGCCAATACGATTGTGGTAAGTGGAAGCATGTAATTAGTTAAGAATTGACCAATAGACTTGTGACATTTAGAGGCCAACCATTAGTCAAGAAACTAGTTAACGGCATGGTAACACTTGGAAACTTATTATTGGCTGGAAAGCCATCATTACTTAGTTAGATCAACTAAACTAGATTTTATATAATTCTTCCATTTGGTTTCATTTGAATCAAATTAGTTAGATTCTAACCAAGTCATCATTAGTAAGATGACTCACCAAGACAAACGAAGGCTACCTATTGGTTTGCCTAATAAGACAACAAAGCTTCGGTCATCATAAACAAAGCCAATAATCTAGAAATCAAGGAGAAAAGCTTGTTTTCAAGAGGTAGGGGTTTAAACTCAAGTTTTTTTCATTTTTAAAATCTATAGTTTCATGGTGTGTTTTCATGGTGGATGTTCTTTTAAATGCATGGAAACCTGTTCTATATGCATTCTATGCTTGAACATTGATAGTTTATGACAAGATTAGCCAACCTTGTGTTGATTTCAAGCATGATTTTGATGTTGGTTGCTTACTTTCTCTATGAGGTTGCTTACTTTATGTTTGTAGTTACTTGTCTCAACTTAAATCTTGTCAAGAATCTATTGTTGTGATGTTCTTATGATGTGTTTGATATCTATATGTGAAGTTCTATGCTTGAATAGCGTGAAAGTGTTGTATTGAGAAAAGTTATATATGTAGGGTTTGTTTTTGTAATGAATTAATCTTAATTTTTATTAATTTATGTCTTTTTTTAGTTTTGATTTGTTAATTGTTTCTTCCTAGCATACTCTTTGTTTCTTTATGATGTTTTCAAGGTTTAGAAATGTTTTGAGGCAATACATTTGAAAAAAAAGATAGTTGATAGCTTGGAGTCAAGTTTTGAATGTTTAATCAAGTGCAATATGACCTTTGCAAAGTAATTTCAAGATATCTTGAGCTACACTGGTCGAAATCACATGATTCCATAGCCTATGGTTAAATAAGATATAGGGCTACAACTTTTGTACTCAAGTTGAAGTCTAATTCTGCTTCGAAAGAGCTATACAGCTAAGAAGAAAATTGTACGGCCTATGTAATTAGTTAAAAAGGAATTTGAAATAGTTTTAAATACTAACTGGCCCTGACCTTTTTGAGTTTTAATACCTAAAGCTCCTAATCCTAATCGAAGAGACATACTATAATAAAAGACTTACTTTAAGAAACTAGAGAAACAATTAGAGGTCCAAAGAGAGAAGCTATCAAGCATGCAAGCAAGAAGATATTGAAGACTTGAAGATTGAAGATATTTTCCTCTTTTCTTCTTCTACTCTTTCTTTTTATTTTGTTTTGTTCTTGATGGTAGAACTTATTTGGTTTTTAGTTGTAATTTTTTATTAGCATAAATTAATTTAATTTCCTTTTTTTAGGATTGCAATTGAACCCACATGTAGTTTGGATCTTTTGATTTTTTTCTTTCTTATTTTAATACTTTTTGGGTTGTTTATTTTATCTTGATCTTAATGCTTCTAATTGCTTGATCACCAATTACATTGATTAGATAAAATCTGAATTAAACTTGAGAAAGATAATTTGGATTTAAGCCATAGATAAAATAACATATGTTCAAATCATTTGAGTATCGAATGAGATGATTCATTTGCAAAATAGGGATATATTTGTGAACCATATATAACCATAATTAGGACATGTAATTAATGCTTTCTTCCTATATTTGTTCTCATAGGAATATAGAGAATAACATAAAAGGGATAATTTTATATAACTAATGGGAGATGCATATAAAAGAATTAGATCTCTAGGTTAACAACTTATAATCATTGGATAAGTTAAGAAAGAATTAAAGAATTTCAAATGAAGTGCTAAGGAAAATTGTAATCCTAGGCTTATTTATTAATTTCTTACTTCTTATTTTTCTTTTGTTATTTTCTTGCATTTATTTTCTTTTTATATATTTAGTTATTCGGTTTATTTGGATAAGATTAGATTGGGATAATTTTAGTACTTAGCATTAGTATATATAATTCTCTATAAGAACGATACATTTATTCATCACTTTATTACTTCTTGCGATACGTACACTTGCATGGTTAAATCCAACAACAAAGAGCAACATAGATCACCCTATGGATGTACACAACCCTAGGGGTTTCAAGAGAAATTAAGTGATTAATTTTATGTTTATGACTTTCTTAGAGAGGCTTTAAGGTTGATCTAGGCAAAAAACTATGTTTAAAATGCTAAACAAAATAAATTGATGCACCATAAAGAGGCACATGGCCTTATTAGGTTCTAAGAAGGGTCTTGTGTGGTTGATTTAATTTTTAAGTAGATTTGGAGATTTTAGCAAGTCCTGATATAGTTTAAGTGTAAAGGCTAAATAAAAATTTTATGAGACTCTAAAATAGTAAGTTTGGCTATGTTGTGCTCTAGGAGGAACTATTTGAGTTCTCACGTGCTTATGAAGCTCTTAGGGTAACTTGTTGTTAATCTAGGTAAAACTATATGTAAATGACTTGAAAACAACTAGAAACACCCTACTCACACTCACGGTCATGTTGTGTTTCCATGAGGAATAATATGATTTAATTAAGTGTGAGTGAACCTTTAGACATTTTTAATGTCATCTTGAGATATTTAAAGTGAAGATGGGTAAAGAAAGCCATAATGCCCCTTAAGTGTGTGCATAGCCATATTGTATTCAACAAGAATTATAAATGAGTCATTTAAGTAAGAACAAGACTTGTGTGCACTAATGCCAACTTAATATATTTTAAGTAGAAAGATTTAATGAAAACTAGGATGTATTTAGGTAGTGGGTTTCGGCTATACTAGGGTATGTAGTGCTATTGATAGTTTCTTCTATGGAATGTGAAGTAAATCTAGTTTGAAGAAGAATTTGAGTTGATTTGGAATGATTATGAGTAAGTGTGATCATGGAAGAATGCACATTTAAATTGATGGTTTAGAATGTCAAGATAATGTCCTTTCTTTCTTGAATTAGTAGACATTAAGGTAGAAAATGACATTCTATTTAAGGATGGAAAAAGTGTTATGAAGGTTTAGCCTTGAGAAAGTAAGAATGATCATTTGAGGGCTAAATTGTGGGGTTTTGATCTAGGAAAATCTCTTTTATCTAAGTGTGACTCAAAAAGGTGTGGAGATGATCTAAAGGCATGTAATCCATGAAAGTTTTATGTGTCTAAAGTCCATTTTGTGGATATGGTCCACCAAAAGGGTGTGGATATGTTGAGTGGAATCTAATAAAAGGGTGTGGATATGTTGAGTGGAATCTAATAAAAGGGTGTAGTATAGCCACTTATGTTTAGGGGACACCCTATGTTAAGAAAGAGTTCTCACTCATGATAATGACCATTAATTATGAAGTTAAAGGGAGCTATGCTCATAAGATATAAGACCATGTAAGCAAAGATGATTTAAAAAGGATTAAATCCCTATGCTATTAAGATATGTGAGTATGTAATTGATAAAGAATTTAGTACTTGCTTAGATAAGATAGAAAGCCTAAAATTAGTTAAATGGCTATTAGCAAGCCTAATGCAAGATGCATAGTTATGAATTATCCATATTCTAATAATTAACATTAACCATGAAATAATTTTCTATATGATATATAGCTAGAATTCTTATAGTTTTCTCAATTGTTTATATATGGTTTAAAACCCTACTAAAAATATATAATTATCACTTTCTTTAAATATGGTATTTTTAGAATTTACAGGATTTGGATAAAGGTTTATACTTATACAATCAATGACATGGAATTATAATTGGGTGTTTTGGAAGATAATGTTTTAATTTAATATTTTTTAGATATAATTCATTTAAAGTTTTTTGATGTAAGTAAAAGATGCATACGAATTATTGACTATTAACAAAAACTTTGTAGGATTGGTCATGGATTTTCTATTGAACCATCCTAAAAAATAAGTTAGAGAGACTTATTCTTCAAAACTTAGCCATCCTGAAATATTGATTAGGAAGACTTATTCCTCAAAACTTTTTAACATGCTTATTTAATTATTACTGAAAACCTTATAGGATTGGATCATGGATTAGTCACAGAGTCATCCCAAAGATAAGTTAGGGAGACTTTTTCTTCAAAATATCTAAACATACTTATTTTAATGATTAAAAAAATTACATTTAATAAAATTGCCATTTTAATTATGACCCAATAAACATCAATAACTCATTTCTAAAAATAAAGATAAAAAAATTCAAAATATCATATAGAACAAACCACCTCAAATCCATTTAGACCCAAACAATAATGCGACAAAACGTTTCTAATTAGCAAATATTAAGGCAACAAATAAAATTAATCCAATTTAAGTACATCCAGAAACATTGAACAAGCCCAATGAACCAAAACATATACATTGTAATATGAAATAAAAAAAAAAGCTAAAAGAGAGATGAATAAACAAAGCAAAATAAAAATAAGGATAAAATAAAGTAAAAAACCCATGTGATGGTGTTGTGGGATGTGCTGCACGTGAGAGTGAAGGTGAGGTGCTGGTGTGACTGGTGCGGAGGTATGTGATGGCTTGATGTGCTTGAAGTGGGGACCAAACTATGCGGTGGAGTGAGGGTGAAGGGCAGGAGCCGAAACAAGGGTGTGTTATGCGTGGTGCCTGTGAAAGTGCAGGTGCGGTGCTGTGGGAGAGATGTGAGTGCTTCGGTGTTGGTGAAAAGTGCAGGTGGGTGCTCGCGAGAGCTAAGTGCTGTGTCGGTGCTGGGATGGTGCGTGAATTTGTGATGGAGTGTGTGAAAGGAATGGACAGTGCCGTGGAGGTGCAGATGGGCATGGTGAGGCTGTGGTGTGGTGAATGTGAAATCTATGAGTGAAGAAACAAAGAGTGTGTACAGGGCTTTGGTGAAGGCGAGCGGGAGATGTATTATATTTGAAATAACTAGTTAAATTTTATTTTGATTCTAATCATATTGATAATAAAATCTTGATAACTAATTGATAAAAATTTAAAAGTTGAAATTATAATCAATTTTGAATATTTCTTTAAATATATTTTATTATATATATGATTACATTAATAAAATAGATGGTAAGTTATAAATATTATAAATTAAAAATTTGAAATTATAATTAATTCTAAATATTTTCTTAAATATAATTTATTATAAACATAGATGTTAATTTCACGTACCTTAATGTATTATATAATCTTTTATATCAATGATAATACAAAATTATGCATTTAATATTAATTATAATCAATATTTATTTAAAAAGACATGAACATAAAAATATTTGTAGCATCGTAATTAAATAGAATTTTATGATATTTATGAAGGGCTAATATGGTATTTTGCATATAATAAAATAGAAATTTAAAAAATTTAAAATTTATTATCAATAATGATTATTATTTTTTTAAGTTTCTCTATCCAAAATATCATTCATAAATGATAAAAATTATTGTCAATAAACAATATAAGTTATGACAAGCATCAATCAAAGATGTCATTACCATTTGAATTTATCGAATTTACTACAAATGTTTATCCATCCACTATATATTTTTTTTAAAAAAAATTATAGAATCAAATTAATGTTCAGTTTATATTTTCCAAAATGATTTTATTACACACTATTACATATTTATGTGTGTTAGAGTATTGTTATGTTTTTTTTAAATTCAAGAAGTTTTATTTTTCTGCTGCAACGTATATACTAGCTTAACTTACTTTTTACTCTTAATGGTTATAGATTCAATGACTCATAGTTATAAGATATAATACATTATTATTGTATTTTTTTATAAAATAATACATAGTTATTTTAAAATTATTAAATGAGATTATTATAATATCTTATTGAACAATTAGTTTATTAATAATTTATTTATAATATATCACTTTTATATCTTTTTTATTTTTTATAAAAATTTATCAAATGTAATGTATGAAATATGTTATGGCAAAATTTTGATTTTGTTTCATACTATAAGAGCTTTCATAATTTACATTTTCACAGCACAACACTCAAACATATTTAAAAACAGTAATTAAAACAGTAACATTTCTAACTATATAATACACAGAAAAACAGTTTCATAGATAGAAAACAATCAGAATATGGATGAACTATTACAAATTGCCTTCTAACATTCCTTTCATTAATTACATAGTCACAGAAACTTTTACTTAGGGCTTGGCTCTCTTTCAATCATCTTTATCTATATGGTCCTATAACATAATCATTAATCATAGTCATGACAATTTTACATATTTGAGAATTCTCTCTTGACATAAGGTATCTCCTAAACTTAAGTGGTCATATCACACTCTTTTGGTGGATTCCACTTAACATATCTATAAAGTAAATTCTAGACACATGTAAGACTTCTCATGGACCTTTTTCCATGATATCTTATTAGAATTTATTTTCTAATATTTCCGGATCACCTCTAATTCTTTTTATTTACTTTGAGGATCATTTTCAAGCTTTCCTTGTTTCTTTCACTTGAATTAAAATGAGCATGTAATTAACTCAAGTGTGAACTTAATACACTTAATGTCTAATTCTTGAAGTCAAATCTCTAACCATCTCATTTATCATAAATTTACTATATACTAGTAATGACATAGGCAAAAGCCAAACTTTCTTATTGGATCTCATTGTTTCTTAAGGAAAGTAAGATTGATATGATCTTTTAATAATCTTAAACTCCCTAGCTTAGCCATGAACCTCATTTAGTGTTTCTGGGGTTTTTGTCTTCACATTCCATTTGAAAATGCTCTAAGGTAACCCCTAGAATACCTAAGGATTATTAAGTATAAATTTGGTCACCTTAATTTTCCTTCAACCATACATGGCCGTGCAGTATGCCTAAAACTTCTAGGGCATTTATTTCTCATTCTTCATTTGTATTTCATCAAATAACTCTAAAATTATCATTTCACAATAACATGAAATTGCTTTCATCTTAATCACTCCTAAGTATATATATATATATATATATTCACTAGGATTCTTTATCACATTCTCAACTTAAGTTTTATTAACATAATCTTGAAATGTCTAAAACTTAATCACACCTTATTAAATCATATAGTTTCCCAATTCACTACACTATGGCCAGGAGCCCTAGATAGATACCTCAAGTAAGTTTTCATGTTATTTGACCAAGGCTTGACCTAAACTATATTAAAACATTAAGAATAGCCTTCAATCACTTAAAATCTCAAATAACCTTATCAAAAAGTCATCTTGGCCATGGCACCATAAGGACTCCATATCACTTTTTTTTTTCAAGCATTTTAAATATGATATTTCATCAATGGACATCCATTCATCAAAGAACCTTAGAAACACAATTACTTAATAAGATTTAAATTTACATGAATAAACTAAAAATTTCTCACCAAAAACCCTAAGTTGGCCGTGGGCTAACTTGATCCTTAATATGGGATTTTGAGTTATTTTAATATAGATCCAACATATACAAGCACCAATCACCTCATAGATCACACATCCATAAATAATCATCAAGATTAAGTCATGGGTGAAGAGATTTAAATCAAATCCTAACTATGGCATCTTCAAGAAAACTCACTATTTACTTCGGCCAGAACATACTGTCAAACAATGAGTATAAAGAGTATCTTCAGCTTAAAGCAGCCCAACAAGCTTCATCTTTAGCCACTATAGCCCATATTAGTAATTCTACAGTTTGCCTCTCTCATTCTTCATATGTTGGATCCTAGATTTTGGATTTTAGTGCTTCCGATCACATAACTGGTAATCTTTATCTTTTCTCAAAATTATCATCCTCAAAGACACCACACCACATCACCCTCATTGATGGTTCTAAGACAATAGTCACCGGCATTGGTCAAGCTACACCTTTCTCATATTTATCTTTGAATTCGATTTTGTTTATTCCTGGCTGTTAATTTAATTTCTATTAGTCAATTGACCTGCATTCTTAACTACTTCATAACCTTCACTGCTGACACTTTTCTCATCCAGGACCGGAGTACGTGATAGAAGATTAGCGCAGGATCTGAATTGCGTGGACTTTATTATCTCCAGCCTCCATCCTCTACCATATGTGCTGTCACCGAGTCTCCTAGACTCTTTCATCGCCGTCTAGGTCATCCGAGTCTAAATAAGCTAAAAAAGGTGGTTCCCCATCTCTCTCATTTGCAGTCTTTAGAGTGTGAGTCGTGTCAACTTGGAAAACATGTCCGTGCATCCTTTCCAAGTAAGATCAATAATCGAGTAAAGTTGCCTTTTGATATTATTCATATTGATATTTGGGGTCCTAGTCGTGTCAGTTCTATTTTGAGGTATAGGTACTTTGTTACTTTCATTAATGATTTTTCTAGATGTACTTGAATATTTTTTATGAAAGATTGTTCAAAGTTTTTCACTATTTTTTAAAACTTTTGTAATGAAATTCAAATCCAGTTTGGACATTCTATTCACATATAGCGCAGTGATAATGCAAAAGAATATTTTTCTGCTCCTTTCAATTCCTTTATGACATCTTATGATATGCTTCATCAGTTAACTTGTTCACACACTCTACAACAAAATGGCATAATAGAGAGAAAATATCGTCATATTATTGAGACTGGTCGATCTCTTTTGTTACATGCTAATGCACCCTTAAAATTATGGGATGATGTTGTTCTCACTGCTAGTTATTTAATCAATCGCATGTCATCTTCTATTTTACATAATGAAGTTTCCCACTCTCTTTTGTTTCATAAGGACCGTCTTTATAATGTCTCCACTTATGTTTTTGGTTCTACTTGTTTTGTATATGATCTTACTTCAGGTCTTGATAAATTGTCTGCTCATTCTATTAAGTGCATTTTTCTTGGTTATTCTTGGGTTCAGCAAAGGCTATCAATGTTATTCTCCTTCCATAAATCGTTTTTACATATCTATAGATGTTACCTTCTTTGTGAACAAATTAAATACATTTTGAGGTGATAATTATTTTGCACAATTAGCTTTAAGTTAATAGTCTTATGATGAATGTAGTAGGGATCTAGTAGGATTAATTTTCTACCTTTTCCTGTGCATAATTAGACTCCAGACCTAATATCATTTTCAAAAACTAATTTTCTTTTAAAAATGAGCTTTTTCAATTATTTTTTTATTTAAATAAAAATTAGTAGCGGCTCTTAAATTTTTTTATAAATTTAATTATCTCTCGTTATAGACTCTCCATATATGTTGTGATACTATCAAGTTTTAATTATTTTTATCCATAAACCAACTACATAATGCACACTGCATAGACTACAAAGAGAAGAGGGAAACCAAGAAAAAAAAAAAAACAAGAAGATTAAGACAGAAGTTAATATGTGATTTACTTTTTCTTAAAAAATATATATAATAAAGATAAAAGGGGAGAAAATGACACAGTAAATGAGAGAAGATGGGTAAGAGAAGAAAAGAAAGAAGAATTGAGAAAAGTGAATTGAGAAAATGTTGATAGAAATTGATGTGAGATTTTTTAAAAAAAAAATTATTTTTTAAAATTCTTAATAAAATTTTAATTATAAATTATTTTAATTATAAAATAAAATAATTCAAATACATAAAAAATAATAAAATAATAATATAAGAGTCGTCCTTTGTCTCTCAGTCTCCTTTTTCGTTCATGTTTTTATTTTCTTTCCAAAAATCCCTTTCCTCAAAGATTTCAACTCTTTTTCTTAGTCAAAGTTTTAAGGTGTCGTGTATCAGTAATTGTGGCACTCAACGGGATCCAAATCTGTTGTTCCCATTTTCTATCCTTTTCCCTGTCCCCCCAATTATAATGTTCCACCTGTAAAACACATTTTAAAAAGGAATAAACCTCTTAACGTCGTTCACTCTGCTGCAGCGTCTCTTCCGTTTAAACTCAATGATGATTGTTCTCATGATACTACTTCCCTCAAGGATTGCCATTGCTCCCTGCACCTTCCCTGGGCTGTTGCTCCCTGCAAGCGAAGGGCCATTTGGCAGGGACAAATCCTATTGCTCCTCCTCAGAAAGACCTAATTGACCCATCATTGGCCAAACCATCTAGTCATGTTTAATCAAAGAATCAAATAGATTTAATTGCTGGAGGTGTTAGCGGAGGAGTAGTTTTAGTACTTGCCATTGGACTATCCGTTTTTTTTCATCCCATCCGCATTCATAGGTTATAGGTATGGTAATTCAATATGGCGATTCTACCAAGACCAACACAATAGGGAGTTATGCGTCCTCTCTCCTCCGTCAAACCTTTCTCGTCATTTCTCATTTGCTGAAATCAAGGCTGCCACAAATAACTTTGATGAGGCTTTGTTCCTTGGTTTGGGAGGATTTGGTAAGGTTTACAACGGAGAAATTGATGGTTCAGCAACCAATCAAGTAGCAATTAAGTGTGGGAATCCACTCTCTGATCAGGGGTACATGAGTTCCAAACTCGAAATGCTCTCTGAAGTCTGCCGCCACCACCTAGTTTCACTGATTGACTACTGTGAAGAAAACACTGAAATGATACTGATACTTGTCTATTATTATATGGCTCACGTAACACTTAGCTCCTCTGCCATGGAGTGGATCGATATTGAAACTAGCAAAAACAATCAGGCACAAGAGTAGATGGCGCCAATTATCGTTTATTTTTACTAAGATGATGGGGTGTTATTATTTTACAGGTGGCGCATTATAATTGGGAGGACAGAGAAGGGGATAGAAAACGGGACAGCAAATTTGAATCCCTCAAAGGGTGGCTTGTGCGCAGAGTGTTAGTAAAGTGCCTGTATCGATGAGATGCAAAGCTACGTAATAACAAGAAAGGAAAGGAAAAAAAAAATCAACTTAGTTATAAATGAATATGAAAGGTTCACTAAATCATAATGTATGCAAGTAACGAGAAATGGAAAAAAATAGACAAAGAAATAACAAAAAGGCAACGGGTTGAAGAAGAAAGTAAAGCGTCAAAATAAGAATAGTTTTCTTGAATGTGAATATGAAATAAAATGAATATTAAAAAAAATAGGTTCAAATGAAATGGGACTTCGAGGGAAGCCCAGCAATTCATAACATCATTGACTTCACGTGAAGCCTTCCACAATTGCTCCATTTTTTAAAAAAAATTTTCATTATAATTATTTCTTTTATGTTAGGTTTTTTTTTTCTTTTTTAAAGTATGTTTTTAGTCTTATCACTTTTTAGTTGTATGTAACTTTAGGTGAACAGTTTTGAAAATATTTTATTATCTTTTCGTTTTTCATTATTATGTAAATATTTTAATTTAATTTATCATCTTTTTATTTTATAAATATTTGTAATTTGTTTCTTTAGTCTTTTATTTTTATTTTGATTTTGCGAAATTAATTACATTTATTTAGGTTATTGAGTAATTATACAATTAATTTTAAGATAACTATTTTAATACAGATGCATTAAAGGTGCAGTAAGATTAAATTTTCACACTTTCCTTACATAAATCAACTCCTAAACTTGATTTTCTTTCACAATCTTACACAATGTAGCAAATAAGATATGGATTTTACACTTATTTTATGGACAATCTAAGGAGTTAACAAAAGTTTACAATTATTAATTATCATTTTCACGGTTGAACTTGATATTTGTAAGCTTAATCGTTAGTTCATATTTATACATTAAGCACTATTTAGCTATGAATAACTCAATGTTATAACTCTAACTTAATGCTGTAACTCTTTACTTTCAAATTTTTAATTTTTCAAAAAATCATTGATAACTAATTGAACACAAATAGAAAAAGGAGTAAAATTATAAACACAAACATTTTTTGACAATTATATTCTATAATTACAATTTCTTTAAAAAAAAATTCTCAAAATTATTTTTATTTAACTAATTAATTTATAACTATACTAAAATTATAACTAATTAATTGATAAAATAATTATATAAGTAACAAATTAAAAAAATGCGAATTGGGAGACAGAAAGTGCCATTCAAAATGTTAGTACCTATAAAGTAAGTATATTAAGCTAGCACCAATCAATGAGTGATTGTAAGACATTAAATTTATACTTTATCCTAATTACATACTAATGAGTAATTTTAAGTACTTACAATAGCCTACACATAGTAAGTAGGTTCTTTAAGCACTAATTGATCAATGAATTGTTATCACAGTTCTTAAGTGAAATTCTCCATTTCTAAAATACATTTTGAATATAACTTGTGATACAACACTTTTTTTTATGCAATGAGTTTTTTTTTTCTTTTAGAACAAATTATCTTAATATTTTTAAAACTAAGTTGATATATTTTTAATTAACGTTTCAAAGTTACTCATCTTTTTTTTTTTTAGTGTTCAATTTCTTTTAAAAAAATTGCATGCTTAAAAATTAATCCTAATATCTTTTTCAATATTCAAATTGGTTACCATGCTACACTTTTCTCTAAAGTACATTTCTCACTTTAAAGCATCCAAATCATTAATGGATTTAAAGCTAATTGATATTGACCTCTATCAAAATTGTAGTGTAATGTATTAGGAATTCAATTCTACCAATCTTCATTAATTTTGATTGAAATAAAATCCTTAAATTGATTTTTCAATAAATTATAATCAATGATAATAGCCTAAAATTACATATTTTTCATATAAAAAATAGGCTTTATTATGTCTTGAATTAAATTGGTTTTAATAAACTTGTGATATCATTTATTATTTTCTAATTAAATGTGGTATCTTATAGGATATTAAAGATTTGGAACAGAGTTAATTGGGTATTAAAGAAATGGAGCATATTTGATGCTAATTTTGTTTTGAATACATATACAATCCAAAAGAGATCCTATAGTAAAATGAAAATATTGCTTTGAATATGGACGTTGTGGCCCACGGTTACTTATTTCAACAAGGAGACAACTAGTGTGGCTATAAAAAGAGAACCAAGGAGAGCAAAAAAGGGGATTCAGAGATTTGGGAGAATTGAACATAGAGAACCAAGAAGGAGAGTGGCTACAAGGATTGAAGAGCAACAAAGAGGAGATTCAACACCCTTCTTCACCTAGTTTTTTCTTCTCTTTAATTTTCTAGTTGAATCTATTCTATGTTATTAATCAATTTCTTGTATTTCATGGATTGCTTTACAACCATGAAAGGCTAATCCCCTTATTTCTAGGATTAGGGAAGTAACACATCAATAATGTGATTTGATTTAATTCTTTTATTAGTTAATGGAAGATATTTGCTTTTAATTTAATTGTTAGTATTCTTAATGCATGTTACATGTAGGATTCCATGTATAGCTTATTTCTAGATCATGTATAGCTTATTCCCAAAAATTCCTCAAGGGATTTAGCTTATTTCTTCCTTTTGACTAAGAAGAGAATCTTCTTTGATGATTACATACCTTTTGATAGGGTGAAGACACTTGGCACTTATCTACTTAGGTTAATGATTACTTAGTTAGATTTTTAACTAACTTAGACATTTAGGTTAGTTTTCTAGGCTACATGGCCGCGTGACCCTTGTGCCTTAACCAATTTGATGTCTTTTCCATTAATTGCATGTAATTTTGTGACTTACAAGTTACCTCATTCCTATCCCACGTATACTCGAGCTTGGAAGACCATGTGTCTTTACCAGGTAAATTTGCATGTGTTTCAGATTATGTCATCCTTAAATGATGACTTGCTTCCCCTTTAACCAACAAGAAATCTTCATGTGGTGCTTATCTTCTTACCCATGCGACTTAGTTACATAAAGTAACTAAGTTTGATTAGTTTAGTTACTTTTTGACTAGATTTCTTAGTTTGATTTAGGATTAACTTAGTTACTTTTTAACTTTTCATTGGTTTCTAGCTAGATTCTTTTCTTCCTAGTTAGTCTAGCTATCATTACATGTTATTATGGTTCCTTATCTCTTGACTTAGATTGCTTAAGAAGACTTCTTTGTCTCCCTTGAGTCTCTCACGCAGGCTTCCTTGCTTCTTTACTAGAAGACTCACTTGTCTTCTTATCATTAAATGCTTAACTTAACTTAATTAACTTAAGTAACTTACTTGGCTTTTCTTAGTTGACTTTTCCAGTGATTTCATAGGCATTCTCACGTGAACTTCTTGGCTTACTAAGATAAGCTTTTGTCTCTTATGCATGAATGTATACAAATAATTTTTAGAGAATATTCTTACCTTACTTTTAGAAGGAAACTTCCTTTTCTTCTCTCTTCTATTTATCTCACGTGAAGTGCTCTCTAGGAAGACACGTTATTTGTCTTCTTCTAGGTTGCTCCTTAGGTTAGAATCTTGGCCTTTAGGTATTTGGGCTAGTCTACTTGGGTTGGGCTTAGTCTAGTTTCTATAACCTAGACTCTTTGGGTTTCTTAATTAGGCGTAATTCCAAGACTAAATTATAATTAATTAGGATTAATTATTATCCTATACTAACTTTCGTTATATGACTTAGATCCTTTCTAATATTCTAATGGGTTCTAAACACACAAAACACATAATATTATCTTAACAAGCATAATTATGTACAAAATATTTTTTATGACTTAGGGGATGTTACAAGTTAAATCATCCGACTCAAGAAAATGGGTTGCATTGCAACATGAACCCAGCCTCCTCCCTCCAAATTTTTGGCAGGTTAAATGGGTTGCCCCGTCAAGTCAAACCCATTTTTTCATGTCTAATTTCAGACATTCTACTTGCATCCTAACCAACAGTATTACAGTGCCCTATCCTTACTATCATTTTTAATACCAAAAAAAAATCTTAATTGCTACTAAGTATCTTTTTAGGACTAATTAATCTTGAAAATCGAATTATATAAAACCGCTATGTCTCTATTTTTATGATGGTGATGTTATTTTTATATGAATTTATAAATAATTCAAAATACTTAAAAATTGTAGACATGTATAAGTAAGAGTAAAGCATCAATTTAGTCTATATACCGAAATTATAATTAAATCATAAAATGATGGATAATATGTTTAAACAATTATTAAAAAAATCATACCATATGTGAAATGGTCAATTCTTCTAACTATCAAGTAGAGGTTAACATCTAATTGACATAGCATCAAAGTGTGAAATTATGAAAGATATTATGAATTATTGTCAGCACCCAATTTTGTCTAAATCAGAAAATTTATCAGAAAAATACAAAAAAATAAAAAAAAATATTGACTTAATCTCATGGTCCAATACCTTGAAAGACCTAATTGATCTAATTGTATTTTTAGAGTAGCCTAATAACCCCAATCTAATAAAGCACAAGCTCAAATCTCTAAGAAATTTTTTTTTAAATAAGCTAAATTAATCTAATTCATAGGGAATTAATGTTGATTGATTAATTGAGTCAAGGATATTATTGTTGACTAATATTATTAATTATGGGCAATTATTGTTTATTAAACTAATTGATTGTGGAAAAATTAATATTGATTCAACAGGGTTGATTAGGCTAGGTTTATAAATAATAAAGGAGCAAAAACCTAAAGGAAGGTTAGAAAAAAGTGATCTAGGAGGCAATGGCAAAAGGAAGAGAATTATTGAAAAACATTAATGTGACGTTTGGTATACAGGAATAGTGATTCCATTCCAAACTCATTCCATGGAATAAGGCATTTCTATATTTATTTGTAAAAAAAAAATCATGAAATATTGATTCTATTCCATACTCCATTCTATAAAATTAAGAATGGAGCATAGAATCCATTCCTTTCCTGGAGTGGTGAGATTGGAATTTCATACTCCATGGAATAAGACTAAAATTATTTATTCTTAATACACCCTTAAAATTTTTATAAAATTACACCTATTGTCCTTCTTATATATTTTTTTTATAATAAAATATTATCCTTCTTACATTTTAGTTTATGGTATAATTTTTTTAATGTCAAATTTTATGTATTTGATTACATATTAACTTTGATGGAATTTTAGTTTATCATATAATTTTTAGACTCAATGTAGATGTCTATCTTTGATTTAAAATCTTATTTATATATAAAAATAAATATGAAGTATTTACTTGATATGATAATATTATTTTTTAAAAAGATAACAACATTTATTTTAATCAAATTATAAAAAAAATTGAAATTAAACATTATTGTTAATGTTTAAAAGATTTTTTCTTATAAAAGGTATTTATGTCATTTATACCAACTTTAATTTTATTCTACAGTAATTCTATATATCAAATAGTAAAGTGGCTTGAAAAGATATTTCATTTCAAAAGTTACCAAAATATAAATTAGGAATGATCATTCCATTCCATTATATTCTATTACTACTCCATTCTGATTTTATAAAATCATCATTGCGTATACCAAATATTACGTAAGATAAAGACTTCAAAGAAAGAGCTAGAAGTTGCACGTATAGAAGAGAGAAGAAACACGAAAAAGGTTCTTTGGCTTCCAAAGTTCAAGGGGAAGATAAATTTTCCAAAGCTTTGGCATTGCATTGCATGCATCTACACTTGAAAGTATGAAGCCATAGTCACACACTTTGCACTCAGTCACTCACCTCAATTTCATTCTCATTCATCGAATCACTCCCGAAACTCACATTCTCACATTTACACACTCTCAAATCATTCACCAGCTCTCACTTTCGCACAGGCTCTTGCACACATCTTCACACACACGTCCTCACACTGACACTATCAATCACTCACAGCACACAATTGCATTCACCTCCACATACACGTCACTCATATATTCACACTCCCACAAATCACGGCATACACCTGCACAATAGCCTCTCCATCTTGAGTCTCTGATCATCTAAAGGAGCTTAGGAAGTATTTACTCATTCATAACTATTGTAGCCTTTGAGATTGTAGGAATTTTTACAAATTGCTTTGTTAAACGATTGTCTTGATTTGATCCTTAATATTTACTTATTATTTTTTTTCTTTTTTCTGTTTTTCTTAAGATGTGGTTGTTGTTTTGCCTTGGTATCCTATTTAATTGATTGTGATTGATGTATTAGGACAACATCTTAAATTATTTTGGTTGTTTATATTATTTGATTTATGGTTTATCATTAATTTTAATGAATTTTATGAAATCTTTGGTAAATAAAAGAATAAATTAATTCTTAATACTAATCTTTATAAGAAAAAATTTACTAACTTCTTCGTTAATTTTTTAATGAGGAGTAAATTTGTCAATAAATTAATTAAAATCATTTGTTTATGATATGATTATAAAGCTAAGTTGGTTAGCAATAATTTAAGTTTATTATTATTGTTTACCATCTACCATTTGTAGTTCCATATTGACTAATTAGTTTCATTCTAATTAGGATGTTCATATTTATACCTTAGGCACTATTTAGTGATGAATGAGTCAATGTTATAACTCTAACTATTAATTAATTAAGCATTTATACAATTGTATACTTACAAAGTAGGTATATATATTAAGCTACCACTAATTAGTCAATGAATGATTATAGGTAACATATTAAGTTAGAACAAATTCTCTTAATATTTTTAAAATCAAGTTAATATATTTTTTTTATTAAACTTTTCAAGTTACTCACCTTTTATTAAAAAAAAAATTGCATGCTTAGAAGTTAATCTTAACTAAATGTAGACCTGCGTGTAGCACGATTAATTTGATTATGTTTTTCTTATCCTTTTCTTTTGATCATAATCTAGTTTTTGTTTAGATACATATTATATATCAAGTTAATATCATGAATATTTTTTAATATATTAATATTGTATATAATATGTTGAATGATGTTATAATACAATCAAAAATGAAATTAATGACGTGAATATTTTTTAATATATTAATATTGTATATAATAATAAGTTGAATGTTGTTATAATACAATGAAAAATGAAATTGAATATATATAATGTGCAAAAATTCTTTCACTTGTGAATGCCAAAAATATTCTTTATAATAAAAAATAAAATGAAAAATTCTTTCACTTATCTTGTTCAAAATATGCACCACACTTTTTCTTTTGTCTTTGGATTTGAACTTTGGTGTTAGTAGTTCCTTTACTATTATATCCAACACTTATTAGTACCACACTTTAAATCTATGCAAACAAAAATGATTAGAAATAATGTAATACAAAAAAATTGATGTAAGTTAATAATTCTTGAAAAAAGACTTCACAGCAGATACTAATTTTTAATTAACTTTAAATTGTCTTTTATTAACTTCCCTTCTTTTTTTTTTTAAAAAAAAAAACACTATACTCAAGATAACTTAAATGATGCACGTGAATTCATATGGTTTCAATTGTAATAATAAACCTTCTGAAAATACTTGATTGGTTATATAGGCGTATGGAACATTCTATCACAATTTTTGTTTAAATTATTATTTATATATAGAAGTCTATTGCTCATGTGATATGAAAAAGTCAAGACTCAAGCTTATGTGCGTAAATAATTTGAACGAAAAAGTTTGTTAGAAAATATAGAAAACTAAGGGGGTCAATAACTTAATAGTTGCAAATAAAGTCACATGAAAATGAAAATATCTGCACTTTATTTTGAAAGGAGTAATGTAGAATTCATTGTTCTATTCAAATTGTGCCCCAAAAAAAAAGTAATTTATATCCTAGTTTTGAGTTTCTTTTTCACATTTTCCAAGACCATCAAGCCATAAAGCCCTCTAGTCATTTTTGTTAGAACATGGAAGATTTTGATCTGTTAAAACCTGGTTCAGTAGCAACTGTGATCATCCTCTCTTGGCTTGTATTAAGTTCGGACTGTGAAGCCTTGCAGCTGTAGTTGTGGATAAACATGCAAAATGACAGTCAACATTAGAGCTCTACTTGGAACTATTGGTTTTATTGCTGCCTATCTGCTTATTTATCTTTGCTATTCCCCAATCATATAAGTGAATGTATATAGGTAAATTGAATATGACACTGACCAATTTGCAGTTGTGCTGCTGCCACAAAACTTGTGCAAATAGCAGTGTCATCAAGTAATCAAAACCTTAAAACACTAAACCGTATCAGTATGTAGTTGTCAAAAAAAGTTAACAAAGCAAGCTTACTTTTGTTAATTAAGCCAATAAATAATGATCAAAATGAGTTTTTACTCACAGCCTCTGCTTTCACTTGTGCCTCCACCCATCAACGTCATTGAGTAAGAATTGAATTAGGTACCTATAATTCCCCTTTTGTTCTCACCTAACCGGACTTATTAGAATTGATTCCATGGGAAAAAGTGAAAGAGATTCCATGAGAATAATTCTAATTAATTATGATTAAGATTTCATGTAACCCAACCCTGAACATTTGGGATAAAAGGCATTTTGTTGAGTTTGTTGAGTCAGCCACTTTAGAGCCTAAAATGAGACATAAAATATAAATCAGCTCAGCAACTCGAAGAAAAAAATACCTCGTAAGACCCACTTTCTAATTTCAATTCCTAGTTTTATTAAGAAAAACAGAGACATGAAAATATATAACTGTAATCTAACATAACTCGAAAAAATGTAGATCTTAAAAAAAAAAAGAGTAAATACACTTTTTAATCCCTCAAAAATATAAGTTGTGTGACTTTGGTCATTGAAAGTATTGTTTTGTGTAAATATGTCCCTGAATCTTTGAAATGTTTAACAACTTAGTCCTTCCGTCCAATTGGTTAGACCAACCTTAACGAAATAGATGATCTGGCACGTTAAGTGCTGTGATGGCACATTATTTGTCATGCTGAAAAGTTAGCTATCTAATTTGTCATGAGACACAGTTGGAACCGAAACCCTTCCTTCCCAAATTCATTCCCAAAATCGGTGCTCCTAACCCTAAGAAGATGAATATACTAAATTATTCAATGAGTAGGTATGGTTCTAGTGGGGATTTAATGACAATGAACCTTTGTTGCTGTGGTAGGAGGTTACTGTTGCTGACTTGCAATTGGGGAGAGAATAGAGACATAAAGTTTTTAAGGTATCTATTCTTTAAGGTAAGGTTCTTCCTTTTTTCTTTTTTGGGTCTTCAAATCAATGAGGTAAGGTTTAGAC
The DNA here is from genome assembly GCA_019955255.1 of Castanospermum australe. Taxonomy (NCBI): domain Eukaryota; kingdom Viridiplantae; phylum Streptophyta; class Magnoliopsida; order Fabales; family Fabaceae; genus Castanospermum; species Castanospermum australe. The sequence continues at coordinate 190,865 of NSJW01000593.1, read as the reverse complement.
TATAGTTTTTAATACTATGTGTATGGTTGCAGAGGTAGGAGTTGAATTGTGGCTATTTTGAATGAGTTGAAGAAACATCCTCATCTACATCCATTGTAAAAAACATACAGAGCATTCCAAGCATCATTCACTGATAGTTGAAATATAAAATAGTCCTAAATGTTTTAACTAATTAAATGTAATAAATAAAATGGTCGCTAAAACAAATTAACACGACAATTAATCAACAAATTGGTCCTTGACCAAGCTTACTTTTTATTGATCTGTGACGAATATCCAACCATTCTACCTATAGTCTCTCTATATTTTCATGGCAATGAAACCTCTATGGCTATGGTAGAAAGTTACTGTTGCTGACTTGCAATCGGAAAAAGAATAGAGATAGATAGTTTTTGAGGTGTCTATTCTTTAAGGTTCTTCCTCTTTCTTTTTTGGGTTGTCAAATCAATGAGGTAAGGTAGAAACTATAATTTTTGATAATATGTGTATTGTTGCAGAAGTAGGAGTTGGATTGTGGCTATTTTGAATGGGTCGAAGAAACATTCTCATCCATATTCATTATGAAAAATATACAGAGCACTCCAAGCATCATTCACTGGTAGTCAAAATATAAAATAGTCCTTGAATGTTTTAACTAATTGAATGTAATAAGTAAAATGGTCCCTAAAACAAATCAACATGATAATTAATCAACAAATTGGTCCCTGATCAAGTTACTTTTTGTTGTTTTGTGATGAATATCCAACCATTCTACCTATAGTCCCCTGGATCTTCCAGTTGTAATCCCAAAAACTATTTTCATGTCTCCTCGGTCTCTGAATCGAGAATTGCACAAACAATCATGAAAAAATAGTTGTTCCCATGAAAAAAGAGGCCTGCAACCAGCAAGAAGTCCCTTCTTACAAGCATTGAAGCATACATAAAGCCTATCAAAACAATCTTCTATAGAGCACATGAATGGGGATGGATTCTTTACTAAGAAGTGGTGAAAGGGTGAAAACAGAGGAAAAGTAACAAAAGAGAATGGAACGATTTCTTATTAGAGAAAATTTTGTGATATATTAAGGCTCACTCAAATGACATTATTTTTGTGCAAAATCAGAGCCTCCCAAAAAAAAATATATGAGGTTGTTTTGTTTCAAAGCTGAGCCTCTCTTATACGCATTTTACATGACTTCGACATGGCAGATAACATGACAATAGAGCACTTAACGTTCTAAATCACCTATTCCATTAAGGCTGGTTTAACTAATTGGACAAAAGGACTAAATTATTAAACATTTTAGAGATTCAAGGACTAATGTGTACAAGATATACTTTCACGGACCAAAGCCACACAACTCATATATTTCAAGCACCAAAAAGTGTATTTACTCAAAAAAAAAATCAAATGAAAAAAATACTCAAGACCTTAGGAAGCTCCAAATAAGAAAAAAACAACGCATTAGAAAAACCTATTGCCTCTCTCATCAACCGTTCAGGAACTCCAATAATAATCGGCTTCCGAGCCCACATAATCAATTCCATTGTCGTTCTCCTCAATATCAAAATCGTCAAGGAGCCACGATGTGTTTATTTGCCTTTCATCATGACTGAGAATGTTGGTTCATGTAGTAATTTAGAGAAATTTGCCAAATAAAATTGTAGAAAGAAATAATGACACACGCAATAGAACCCAGTATAAAGAAACAAAAAGAAAGGAGGAGGTTTATTTAAAAAAAGAAAGAAGCATGCTTTGTGCCCATTACGGTTCAGTTGCTTGATTGCAACATCCATCTCGGAATGGTTAGCATCGTCATGGTAACCTGGAAGCCTTGGAAGACAAGGAGACAAGGAGAGTATCTCATCACATCGAATTAAGGGCAGAAAATAATGAATAGTAACTCATCATCAGGCCTGTCTAAATGGCAAATGTAAACCGTTTTCAAGCACCATTGACGAAGTCAACATCTAAAAATGGATCCAAAACAAATGAGTTCCCAAATCTTGAAGGGGATCAACAGCATTTTAGAAACAGAAATACACAGAGAACAACTCTGGTCTAGAAAGCGTAGCGAAGAGGCACCGAAGTAGAAGATTAAGAGGAAGAATATTAACGGTTTGTTTACCCTCATATTTGCAAGAGCTATTCGTTTTCTTGAGGAGTAACTTGCAAGAGCTATTCATTTGCCTTATGAGTAACGTCAAATTGAGAGGTGAGAAGATAACGGGAATGTGAATCCTGAATTAATGAGAGTTTAGAGCTGCGAGTTGAGAGAACAGGAGGTGAGATTCTTCAGAAATTGATTACGTGGCTGAATAATAGAAGTTTTACATGCTGATGTGTCAATCATATATTTAGCGTACATCTGATGTCGATCACATGTTTATGTCTCAAAAATTATATATTATGAATAGATAAATAGATATGTTTTTCAATCCTAATATGTTTTTCAATGTTCAAATTGTCACTTTAAATCATTCACTGATTGATTAGTGCTAGTTTAAAATACCTACTTTGTAAGCATACAATTGTATAATTACTTAATCAGTAGTTAAGTTATAACATTAAACTATTCATAGCTAATATAGGTTGGCTCAACTGATTGAAGGAATTCAAAGAAGACTTTGCATTCGCTTACATAAAATTTATACTTATTGTAGTTACATATTAATAAGTAAGTTCAAGTTTCTACAATCTATAGCTTACATGTAGTAAGCAGGTTACTTAAACAGTACTGATCAATGAATTGTTCAGTATACACATTAAATTTATGCTTATCATAATTCTTACAATGAAATTATATGTTTCTAGAACACATTCTGAATATAACTTGTTACGCAACTCTTTTTTTATACAATGGTTTTTTTTTTTTTCTTTTTAGGACCAATTCTCTCAATATTTTTAATATACTAAGTTAAAAAATTATTTTTATCATGACACATTTTTTAATTTTAAAATTAAGAAACAACTGTCTTCTTAATGGTGTAATTTGAAGGGTGATTATATGTGATTGGAAAATCAATTTCGGATTTGATTTCAATCTAAATTAATGAAGTTCGGTAGAATTGAATTATTAAAAAAGGTCCATTTCAATTAGCTTCAAAAATATTGATATTGTATATATAAGATTTGAATACTCTAAATTGAAGATGTATTTAAGAGTGTAAAGTGCAGCATGTTAACCGTTCAAATATTGAAAAACATATTAGGATTAGCTTTTAAGCATGCAATTTCTTTTGTAAAAAAATTATACATTAAAAATAGGATGAGTAACTTCAAAACTTTTAATTAAAATTATATTAACTTGATTTTGAAAATATTGAGAGAGTTTATTCTATAAAGACAAATAAACCATTACATAAAAAAAGAATTGCGTAACAAATTTTATTTAGAATGTATTATAAAAATAGAGAATTTCATTGTAGAAACTAGAGTAAGTATAAATTTAATGTGTCACACAAAACGATTCATTAATTAATTAGTGCTTGAGAAACCTACTACATGTAGGCTATATATTGCATGTATTTGAACTTACTAATTAGTATGTAATTACAATAAATATATATTTGATGTGTTACTTTAAATTATTCATTGATTAATTAATGCTAGCTTAAGATATCTCCTTTATAAGTATTCAATTGTATAATCACTTTATTAATTGTTAAGTTATAACATTGAATCATTTATAGCTAACGAGGGTAGTAAGCTCAACCGATTGAAAGAATTCCAATAAGATTTTGCAATAATTAAATCATAAAATGATAGATAAGACTTTTAAAAAATTAAATAAAAAATTAATATCATATGTGAAATGGTCAATTCTTCTAATTATTAAGTAGAGTTTACCATATAATTAGCATGACACTAAGTGTAAAATTATGAAAAATATTATGAATCATGGTATATGCATATATTTTGCATTTAATTAGTCAAAATAAAATATAATTTAGCACTACAATTATGATAACAAAATATCACTGCTATTGCAGCTAATATTTTTTTTATCCTGTCGTCAAAATCTTAATCAATTATTAGAAAAAAATGAAAATATAAAATAATATATTAAAATTTTTGTTAAAAACCAACACTTATGCCAAATTAAAGACGATATTCAACATTTTGAAAAAGTTAAAATATCGCTACAACTATCGGTAATTTTGATCATTCTCTTGTAGAAATCTTAACACATATTTAATAATAAGATATTAATATAAATTAAATGAGATGAAAGTAAATATGAGATAAAATAATAAAATGGCTCAAAGACCAATTTACAACTAGTTTAAGTCTCTAAACCAATTTCATTATAAGCTTAATAAATATTGTTTTACATTTGTAAAGAATAATATAAACACACTGATGCAAATGAAGTTACGACATTAAAAGGATCCGGTCCAAGTCTCAATTGGTCCAGGTACGAGAGTTCGGACAAAGAAATTCAAGGAAGCACTCAACGAGCTGATTGAAGAAATCTGGTCTCAATCAAATTTACGTCCCATTGAGCATAACCCATGTTTTCAACAAATAAGCATCAATGTGATTCAAACCTAACCTAATTGCAGCAGTAAATCTGCATGATTTGGGGACTAATTGCAGCAACAAATCTACATGATTTGGGGGCTAATTGCAATAGCAAATCTGCATGTTTGAAGGCTGATTAATTCAATCAGATACTTTCCTTTATTTAGTAGGGCTGATTGATTTAATCAGATACTTTTCTTTATTTATTAGGACTGATTGATTTAATCAGATACTTTTTTCTTTATTGTAATTAGCTTATTTAAAGGTGTACATGAATGAAAGAAACAACACAATTTTATTCACAAAAATTGAGAGTTTCTCTTTGATTCTTTGAAGAACTATTCGAACTTATCGGAATCATTCCGTGGCGTTCACAATTCGACTTATCAAACAAAATTTCTACTACCGTTTATGGCGTCTTTCAACATACCAAGGTTCTTACCTTTACATAGGTAACGGGTCGAGGTTTTCCATCTAAAAAATCTGATGGTAGACGGTCGTGGTACCTTAGTTGTTGACGGGTCTCGTTATTCTTGGCGAGGTTCGCATCAGTTGGTATCAAAGCTTTGGTTCTAAATCAGGTTTGCCTATCATTTTTTTTTTCGTCTTTCCATTGATTTCCGCTTAGAGTTTCAACAAAAAAAAAGAAGAATTCAAAAAAAAGAAAGAGAGGGATCCAAAAAAACAAAAAAAAATCGTCCAAAAAAAAAGAAAAAAAAATTCTTCCAAAAAAAAAATTTTGTCCCAAAAAAAAATTCATCAAAAAAAAATTCGTCAAAAAAAGTTTCATATTTCCGAAAACTTCATTAGTTGTTGTTTCTTCGTATTTATACTGTCCTTAGTATTTTTTACTTTTGAATTACTACAAATAATTCGATATTGTCTGATTAGTTTAAGAAGAACTGAAAGAGAAATATCGAGTGAAAAAAGACAAGAATGGTGAGCATATTAGAGGGTAAAAATCGAATTATTTTGAGTGAAACACGAGTGAAATTAAGTGAATCATTCTTTGAGTGAAACACATGAGAGAGAGTGTCGTGAGGTCCATTGCATTTTGTTCCTAACCTTATTTTGCATATCAACAATGTCATATAACAGTGGTGATAGTGCTCAAGGAGTGGCTAATCCGAAGTTATTCATGAAGGATATGGTGGAAGAGATGAGAAGAATGATGAGGGGTGAATTAGAGCATGTGCATGAACGGTTGGATAGGGTAGAGAATGAACGTATGGCGCAGCTGCAAAACGTTCATAATGTGCTTAGGAAGGAAAGAGTTCAACCGAGGAAAAGTAAGGGATGAGGACGACGCGTATTATGGGGCTAGTTTTGATGGAGAAGAAGATCAAAATTCAGTGGGTAGTCCTACGAGATATGGGCAGTTTAGGGAAGTTAGGAACCGGGAAGATAACAATCTGGGCAGTATTAAGATGACAATTCCTTCATTTCAAGGAAAGAATGACCCGAAGGCCTATTTTGAATAGGAGAAGAAGGTGGAGTTGGTGTTTCGATTGCCACAACTACTTCCGAGATAAAGAAAGTAAAACTTGCTATTATTGAGTTTTCTTATTATGCTATTATTTGGTGGGATCAGTTAGTGTTAAACAGACGGCGGAATAGAGAGCGTCTTGTTGAGACATGGAAAGAGATGAAAACAGTGATGAGAAGACAATTGTACCCAGCCATTACTACCGGGGGTTGTACCAAAAACTGCAAAGCCTTAGATAAGGTAACCGAAGTGTGGAGGATTATTATCAGGAGATGGAGATTGCTATGATTCGGGCTAATGTAGAAGAAAGACCGAGAGGCTACTATGGCAAGGCTTTTTGCATGAGTTTAAATCAAGAAATTCATGATAAGGTGGAGATACAACATTATGTGGAGTTGGAAGACATGGTGCACATGGCCATCAAAGTAGAGCAACAGCTTAAGAGGAGGGGTGGTACACGTGCAATACATAGTTCAGGTTCTTTCTCCATGGAAACCGAGTTATGTAAAGAAAGAAGAAAGGTCAGCTGTAAAACCCAAAACTGAGCCAAAACAAGAAAACAACCAGCCATAGTTCTCAAGGTAAATCCGACCCTTTCACATCTCAAAATCGTGACATTAAGTGTTTCAAATGTCAAGGCAGGGGTCACATAGCAAGCCAATGCCCGAACAAAAGAGTCATGGTGATACCGGATAATGGTGAGATTGAAACCGACGATGAATTAGAGCCCGACTCTATGCCACCATTGGAGGATGCGGATAAGGAAGAATATGCAGCCGAAGGAGAATTGTTGGTTGCAAGAAGAGCTTTAAGCGTGCAGGTCAAAGAAGATGAAGAGGTGCAACGAGAAAACATCTTTCATACTAGATGCCACATACAAAACAAGGTATGTAGTTTGATCATTGATGGAGGTAGTTGTACTAATGTTGCTAGCACTACTTTGGTGAAAAAATTGGGGCTGTCAATAATTAAACATCCCTGACCTTATAAATTGCAATGGCTCAATGATAATGGAGAGCTAAGGGTGACAAAACAGGTGTTAGTGTCATTCCGCATTGGAAAATATGAAGATGAAGTTTTGTACGATATATAGTTCCGATGCAAGCTGGACACTTGTTATTAGGCTGACCTTGGCAATTTGATCGGCAAGTTAAGCATGACGGCTTTACCAACAAATACTCTTTTGTGCTCAATCAGAGCACCATAACTCTTGTTCCGATGACACCGAAGTAAGTTTATGAAGATCAAGTGAGATTACAGAGAGAGAGTGATCAAAAAAAAGATAGTGATCAAAAAGAAAAAGAGTGAAAGTGAACAAAAGAAAAAGAGTGAAAATCAGAGAGAGGCCGAGAAAAATGAAAGAGTAAAAAAAAAATCAAAATTCGACCATTGAGAGAAAATCAGAGAGAGAACAAAAAGAATTTCTATGCAAAAGCGAATGAAATTAAGCGAGCAATGTTTACAAATCAGCCAATGATTGTACTTTTATATAAAAGAGGCATTTTTGAACACTAATGAACTTGACCCCGCTTTGCCTAGTTCTATTGTTTCTCTTTTGCAAGAGTTTGATGATGTCATTTCCGAGGAAATGCCACATGGTTTACCACCTATTCGAGGGATTGAATATTAAATCGATTTTGTGCCCGGTGCTTCCATTGCAAACCGACCAGCCTACCAAACTAATCCTGAGGAGACAAAAGAATTACAAAGGCAGGTTAGTGAATTGATGGAAAAGGGGTACGTGAGAGAAAGCATGAGCCCATGTGCCGTTCCGGTGATTTTAGTTCCTAAGAAGGATTGGACGTGGAGAATATGCGTTGATTGTCGAGCCATCAACAATATAACGGTAAAGTATCGACATGTTATTCCTCGTTTAGATGATATGTTAGATGAACTGCATGGTGCTTGTGTATTTTCCAAGATTAATCTGAAAAGTGGTTATCATCAAATAAGAATGAAAGAAGAAAATGAATGGAAAGCTGCTTTTAAAACAAAACATGGTTTATATGAGTGGTTAGTGATGCCATTTGGATTAACTAATGCAGCCAAGTACTTTTATGCGATTAATGAACCATGTCTTGCGTGCTTTCATAGGCAGATTTGTTATTGTCTATTTTGATGATATACTCATTTACAGCAAAAACTTAGATGACCATGTTAAGCACTTAAGATCTATTTTAGAAGTGTTAAGAAAGGAAAAGTTGTTTGCTAACCTTAAGAAGTGCACCTTTTGCACCGATAAGCTTCTGTTTCTTGGTTTTGTTGTTAGTGCACAAGGAATACAGGTGGATGAAGAAAAGATTTACACCATTCAAGAGTGGCCAATGCCCACTTCCGTAAGTCAAGTAAGAAGTTTTCATGGCTTGGCGAGTTTTTACCGACGCTTTATTCGAAACTTCAGCAGCATTGCAGCACCCTTAACCGAAGTCATCAAGAAGAATGTTCCATTCAAATGGGGAGGGGAACAAGAGAAGGCATTCAAACTCATCAAGGAAAAATTAACTAATGTTCCATTGAAATTGAGTGTGATGCTTCAGGTATAGGCATTGGAGGCGTTTTGATGCAAGAGGGAAGGTCCGGTTGCGTACTTTAGCGAGAAATTGAGTGGGGCAGCTCTAAACTATCCCACTTATGACAAAGAATTATACGCATTGGTTCGAACTCTAGAAACTTGGCAGCACTACCTTTGGCCTAAGGAGTTTGTGATTCACACTGATCATGAGTCCTTGAAACATATGAAGAGTCAACACAAGTTGAGTAGAAAGACATGCCCGATGGGTAGAGTTCATTGAGACGTTCCCATATGTCATCCGATATAAACAAGGTAAGGAGAATGTGGTAGCTGATGCATTTTCTCGAAAGTACGTGTTAATCTCTACTCTTGACGCAAAATTACTTGGTTTTGAACACATTAAAGAATTGTACCCTTTTGATCAAGATTTTTGTGAGGAATATAGGAATTGTGAGGAAAAGGGCGTGGGAAAGGTCTTTAGGCATGAAGATTTCTTGTTTTGAGAAAATAAGTTGTGTGTGCCTAATTGTTCATTACGAGACTTATTGGTAAGGGAATCCCATAGTGGAGGGTTAATGGGACGTTTTGGAGTTGCCAAGACTTTAGCTGTTTTGCAAGAACACTTCTATTGGCCACACATGAAACGAGATGTCGAGAAGATTTGTGGTAGATGTGACACGTGTAGGCAAGCTAAGTCCAAAATGCAGCCCAACGGTTTGTATACTCCTTTGCCAATTCCTAGTGAACCTTGGATTGATATTTCGATGGATTTTGTGTTAGGTTTGCCTAGGTCTAAACAAAGAAGAGATTCAATATTTGTGGTTGTGGATAGATTCCCTAAGATGACACATTTTATTCCATGTCACAAAACGGATGATGCTTCACATGTTGCTGATTTGTTCTTTAGGGAGGTTGTAAGATTACATGGTATGCCTAGGACAATTGTTTCGGATAGAGATGCTAAGTTCTTGAATTACTTTTGAAAGACTTTATGGTGCAAGTTAGGAACTAAGCTTTTTGTTTTCTACTACGTGTCACCCACAAACTGATGGTCAAACCGAAGTAGTAAATAAGACTTTGTCAACTTTGTTGAGGGCTAGCATTAGGAAAAAATATCAAAATATGGGAAGAGTGTTTACCACATGTCGAGTTTACTTATAATTGTACTGTTCATTCTGCTACTAAATTTTCACCTTTTGAACTTGTGTATGGATTTAATTCTTTGACTCCACTGGATTTATCTCCTTTACCTTTGTCTGAAGTATGTGAATTTAGATGGCGAAAAGAAAGCTAAATTTGTTAAACAGATCCATGAAAAGGCAAGACTCAATGTCGAGCGGAGAACGGAGCAATATGCAAAACAAGCCAACAAGGGGCGCCATAAGCTGATTTTCGAACCTGGAGATTGGGATTTGGTTGTACATGCGAAAAGAGAGATTTCCTTGTTCAAAGGCATTCCAAACTATTTCCGAAGAGGAGATGGTCCTTTTCAAGTCCTCGAGCATATCAATGACAATGCCTACAAATTGGATTTACTGGGTGAGTACAATGTTAGTGCTACTTTTAATGTTACTGACTTGACTCTTTTTGATGTAGATGATGATTTGAGAACAAATTCTTTTCAAGAGGAGGGAAATAATACAAATGAAGTTACGACATTAAAGGATCCGGTCCAAGTCCCAATTGGTCCAGGTACGAGAGCTCGGGCAAAGAAATTCAAGGAAGCACTCAACGAGCTGATTCAAGAAATCTGGTCTCAATCAAATTTACGGCCCATTGAGCATAGCCCATGTTTTTAACAAAGAAGCATCAATGTGACTCAAACCTAACCTAATTGCAGTAGTAAATCTACATGATTTGGGGACTAATTGCAGCAGTAAATCTACATGATTTAGGGGCTAATTGCAGCAGCAAATCTGCATATTTGGGGGCTGATTGATTCAATCATATATTTTTCTTTATCTGTTAGGGCTAATTAATTCAATTAGATACTTTGCTTTATTTGTTAGGGTTGATTAAGTTAATCAGATACTTTCCTTTATTTGTTAGGACTGATTGATTTAATCAGATACTTTTCTTTATTGTAATCAGCCTATTTAAAGACGTACACGAATGAAAGAAATAACACAATTTTATTCACAAAAATTGAGAGTTTCTCTTTGGTTCTTTAAAGAACTATTCGAACTTATCGAAATCATTCTGTGGCGTTCACAATTCGACTTATCAAACGAAATTTCCACCACCGTTTGTGTCGTCTTCAACATACCAAGGTTCTTACCTCTATATAGGTAACGGGTCGAAGTTTTCCATCTAAAAAATCTGATTGTAAATGATCGTGGTACCTTAATTGTTGACGAATCTCGTTATTCTTGACGAAATTCGCATCACACACAGTCCAAAAAATATAAACAGGAAAACTCATATTTAAAAAAAAATTGCACGATGATGGAAAGTGAATGCTTCACGTGCTCTTCACTTTGGTTCTGCCGTGTGGTTATTTGTAACAAATGTGTCATGTTGTGGAAAGTGCGTTAATAGTGATGTAGAATAAAGCCAAAATGTACGTAAGGCACCGTTGTGGGTGCACGTGTGAAGTGGAGCGGAGAGCAAATGTAGGAGCAACTCAGCATTGCCTCTGCGGTAGCTAGAAAGAAAGTGGATCATGAGTGAGGTAGAGAAGAGGCCATTTGATCTTTTTTTTTTTGTTTTTCCTAATTTTTTTTGATTTGCTGTAATAACTTATTTTATTTTATTTTTGTGAGATATTTTTTTAGAGCATTTGAATTGGTCCATTAAATTGCAGACCGCATCAATATTGTGATTGCAACTGCGACAACTGCATCACCCTGCAAATTGATCTCCATTCACCACAGCAACTGCAACGACCTCAACATTGGCGGTTTTTATATAAAGAAAATTTTAAAAACATATTTAATATATTATTTGTCAAAAAAATTTCACAGCCATCGAGACCACAACTTGCATCACAGCAGCCGCTACAGTTGCAATTGCAGTGACCATCGCAACTGTAACTTAAAATCCTGAACACACTGAAATCCCTTCCTTGTTGCTAATATTGAGAGAATATCAGTCTCAGATGGGGATTCGGTACAAGAACACAAAGGAAATCACTCAAAACCGAAAAGAAAAGTGTGGACACTGCATGCACTTCAAGGGCTTGCTTCCTCCCAATCTAGACCTCACTGACAATATTTTTACCCTTTCCCCTCTCCTCTCTTCTCCTTTTATTCTAATTCCACTACCCCATTCTGTTTCCTAGTCCACCTCCCACGTGAGCATGTAGTTACAATGCAAACCCACGTTATGCTCATCACACACCTTTCCCACATAACCCTCCCGAGCCCCAATTCTCTACTATCATACCTAAACTCTTCTAGAGTACACCTTAGTGAAACGTGGTCTAACAGATTATAAGTTTCTAACTAACATGAGCCATGGTTTGGGCCTTTAGGCTAAGGCTACTTGTACTATAATTTCAGCTTATCAACTCAACCTTCAACCACCAAACCACAACCACAAATTAACCTCAATGGCTGAGGAAAAATTTCCCAAATTCAGCCCTCAAATAAATAACAAAAGAGAAGGAGTTTCAAGAAGGTTTAAGCCTTCCTTTTCACACAGCTGATCATGAAGAAATAGAGCTGAATTTCTGGCCAGCAAGAAAGGGACTCACTTCAGTTTCAAGGACGGAGAGATGAGCTTCAATGTAGGTTTTTATGCAAGAACCCATCCCAAAACAGGAAGAATTGAAACTACCTAGAATGAAGTTCAGCTGGACCTCTTACTCTCACTTGCATGGCTGAAATGAGGTTCCCTACCTCAGCTGAAAATCACACCACAACCAGCCATGAAAGACAGTCATTTAAGGGAAATGAAAACAAAGAGGGCATTGAGCTTCCATTTCTGTTTGCAAAATGAACTCCTGCAAAACACAAGAATCAAATCCAGTAAGGAGGAAGAAACTTTAGACGTGGAAGGATCAACAAGAGAAAATTTAATTGCAGAAACCATGAGAGTGTACCTTCAGTGGACTGGAGCCCCAAACTCCAATTGGCAAACTTGAAAGTGCCTTGAATGGTTGCTATCGTAGTATCCCTGAAAATTTCATCAGTGGAGATTTAAGCAGTTAATGGGAGAGCACAACACTTAACATGCCACATCTTTTGTCAAGTCTAGACAAAATAGAGAGAAAAAAGGACTAGTGATTAATGAGTTCAAAATATTTAAGAACTGAATTGTGCACCAAAATATATCCATAAACTAAAGGGATAATTACATTGGGCTCTCTTGAGGTTAGTGCTTATTACACTTGACAACCTTCTTGTTTGGGAAATTACTGCCGCCTCCCTTACTTTATATATTGTTTTCACACTCTTTATTGTTTAATAAATTACACCTACCTTCTTTACTTTATGTATGGTTCCTAAACCATTTCCCCTTCTAAATAACAAAGAGATGTAGATGTAATTCTCAAACAAAAAGGGTGTCAGGTGTAATAAGCGCTAATTTTTTGGGAGGTCAATGTAATTGCCCCTAGACTAAATCCAGTAAACCACAAACTTATACCAGTCAATAACAAAGCTGTAGCCTCCAATAAAATACAAAGAGCAGGGGAATGAAACAAAAAGGTTTGCAAGATGCAAATGTCTTCCCAGTAAACCACAAACTTATACCAGGTCAACATGCAGATATTGAAGTGTGATCACGAGAACCAATTCGTACCATTTGAACTTCATCCAGAACCAATTTCATCTGAGCTTTTAACTTTGTTATTTGTTTTACGGATTCTTTAGTTTTTGAGTAAAATATAGTTTTAGTCCCTCAAATATGCATTATTTATCAATTTTGTCCCTTAAAAATTAATTTTATCGATTTAATCCCTCAAATTTCAGATTCACAACAATTTGGTTCTTTTGAGAGACTAAATTGATAAAATTAAAAAGAACAAAAGGATGAAATTTGTAAGTGATTTGAAACTTGAGGGACTAAATTGATATAATTAATCTCTAAGGAACGAAATTGATAAATGATGTATCTTTCAGGGACTAAAAATAGGTTTTACTCTTAGCTTTTTAACGATAGATAGAACTATTAAACACTACATCTTATTGTTGAAGGATCAATATTCAACATTTCATAGCTTTTAGGGATATGCTACAAAAATACAAATACAATTAAACTTATAAATATTTTGTTTATCTGAACAGAATAAAAAATTTAAAGATCCAAAAACCCATTAAGAGTAAAATGGGCTTGCCAAGCTAATAACACTATGGCCAACTAAACACCAGACATAATCTGGAAATATGATTTAGATTAAAGTCTCAAAAGTACCTTATGAGTAATAGCCCAAGTAATTCTGCAAATCAAAATTAATATATCAAATCATCTCCTATAAGGCTTTAAGTGATAATTTTGAAACTCTGAACCAAATGTTATGGATTCTTCATCAAGCTTCTTCTTCAATCTCCTCCAAGTTCTCAACATATCAGACTGTATTAGGCCCCTGTAAAGGGTCTCAAAAGTAACTTTCTGAGGAAGAAACCCTTTCTCTATCATTTCAACAAAAAAATGGCAAGCCTCCCTCCAATTTTGTTTCTCACATAGTCCATGTATTAAAACTGTATATAAATCTAAATCTGGTCCCACCCCAGTCTCTTTCATATCATTCCATGTTTCTTTCACTACCCCAATTCGATTTAATTTCAAAAACATCCCAATCAATATACTATATGTGTGTGTGGTCGGCACAGAGAAACCATCATCCTTCATCTTCTTAAACAATTTCAGAGCACTGTCTGCATCCTTTCTCCCTCTATACTCCTTAAAGAAGCAATTGTAGGTTGCAGCACATGGACTTATTCCATTCCCAACCATCTCATTAAGCAACTCCTCAGCATCTTCAAGCCTCCCAGAGGAACAAAGACATTTAATAACCGAAGTATATGTCACTACTGTGGGACAGATTCCTTTCTCCTTCATCAATCTTAGTTTATCAAGTGACAATTGTGACTTAAGCGCCCGGCTATAGACGTGAAGCACAATAGAGAAACTAGTCACATCTGGCTCAATCCCTCTCCTCTGCATTTCATCGAACAAGTTCTCGGCATTCTTTATTGTCCTCTCAAACCTTTCTTCTGGGTGCAGTCTTGCGCGCCTACAAATCCCATTCAGCAACACATTATACGTGACAACATTAGGCTCAAGCCCTTGCCCCACCATGTCCCCCAAGAACCCTTCTGCCATTTCAATTCGTCCCAACTTGCACCACCCATATATCAAAACAGTGTACATCTTCACATTAGGCGCAAACCTATACTTGTTTCTGTTGAAAACTTCGAAAGCCACTTTCACATACCCATACTTACAGAGGGTATCAAGCAAATAACAGAAATCTTCAGCATTCGTCTTCTTCTCCACAAAACTATCAATGTCGTCGAATGCACGTATGGCCTGGCGAGTAAGCCCAGCAGAAATGAGCCTGCGAATCAATATCAAGAAGGTGGCGGAAGTGGGGTTCAGGTTCCTCTGGTCCATTTCGACGATGAGCTGCCAGACAACATCGAATTGGCGAACCTTGCCCATGATGTCGATAACGAGGTTGTAGGAAGAGGAGGTGAGAGGGGGATGGGGAAGGGACTTGGAATAGTTGAAAAGGGCAAGAGCGATTTTGGAATGGTGTCTGAGACGGAGGAGGGACTGGGAGAGAAGGTGAGGTGTGAGGGTGATGCCATGGAGTTGCAGAGAGGACTCCATGGCGTGGAAAGGATTGTGGTGCTGGAGGAGGATCTTTGACACCAATTCGGCGTCGTTTGAGGGTTGGAGGTCGGGGATTGCGTCGTTTTGATCTGGGTATGGCTCCAAAGTTGAACACAAGCGGCGTAATAGAGGACCCATGACGGGGAAGAATCGCAGAGAAACGGAGGCGCCATAGCTCGGAGCTGGAGCTCTGGGAAACGCCATTGAGTGTCTTCGGCAAATGCGAAAACGAAATGTACAGTCAGCCACGACAGAGACTAGAGTAGAACTTATGAAGGACACTTATGTCAATGAATGTTTGGCGTGTTGTAAATAATTGCAATTTGAGTAATGCAAAATTTTTTATCATAAGATAAAATTAAATTAATTAATAATATATTTACAGTTAATCATAAGTTTGGATGAAAATGATTTGCTTATAATTCATTGAAATTTTGAAATAAAAATGACAAATGCTTGCAATATTTTATTATCAAATGAATGAAATTTTACATTTATGTGAGACTCCTTAAAAAATTGAATTTAAATTTTAGCAATAATTTTGTTGTTTAACAAAAATTTCATTTTCATCAAAAAAAACCTTTACAATTATCTTAGCATATTGATGAACTTTGAATGGTATTGAGCAGCCCGCTTCACTTACTTTTGATTTTGAATATCTATTGATAATTTTTTAAACTTTGAAATTGTCTAATCTATCTATTATAAGTTTTTAAATATCTTGCTGATATATATACTAGGTATTGAGTAGTTTAGTTGACTCATTATAAGATTTTGAATAACTCGTTGGTCCGTTAATGAGCTTTGGAATAATTTAGTTTATTTATTACGAATTTTTAAATAATCTACTGATTTATTCTTATATATTGATTGATTTAGTCAACTCATTACAAGTTTTTAAATAGCTCGTTAATTCGTTAGTTAAGTAATCACAATTAGTTGTAATTAGTTAGATATAATTTATTTCTCTTTCCCTCTCTCTCCAGTTGTATCTTGATGTATATATAGAGTTTTTTTCAGTTCAATCAATAATTCAAGTTTCTCCATTTACTCAAACTAGCCTTTTTACAATAATTCTTTTTCTTCCCAACACACCTCTTCGCCATTAACTTCCAATTTCAAACTTTCCTTCTAGTTTTGTTAACAAGGAGGATGAATACAGTTAAAAGGGTCAAAGATGTCAAAGAGGAGAAGGAATGAAGGATGAATTCCGCTTTAAAGGGCCAAACCTCTTCGTTGTTGCCATCAACTTGATTTTCAAAAATTTGCTTACTAAGAACCTCCAAGCAATTACTTTTTTTTTTGTTGCAAGGGTCACCTTTCCAAATATTTTATGATACCTGTAATATGGGTTACAAGTTTTATCCTTAAACATAGATCTACATGTTTTTAGACAATTAACGGTTTTCTTTACATAACTTATTGATGGTCCCTATCATTTTAGGTGCATGTAAGTCGTACACATTAATATGTATACAAAAAGAAAAAGTTTTTATGTGGCTACATAAATTCAAAAGTAAGTCTAATAATGTATGAAGAAGTTTCAAATTTAGTAAGTAAAATGGAGTGTATGGATAGAAAACCTCTTTCAAAGAGTAACTGTAGCTGCCCACGTCTCCCACATGACACATCTTCCACATTTGGTTTTTCTCCTTTCATTTAAGTTTCCATTTGGTTAATGGAAAAACTTTTGATAGAATGAAAATATGAATGGAATAAAATCTTTCCTTTTGTCAATGGTAAGGGTGGTTATGGTCGCAGTGATGGTGGGGTGATGGTGGCCATGGTGTTGGTCAAGAGTAGACCCATGTTCTACAGTGTGAGGGCAAATGCCCCGTTAGATTTAAAAATTTTGTAGTATAAATATCAATAGCTTGTGTTATTGTTTTTGCGTATTTTGCAATTTCCCCATTGTGTATTTTGAATTGTTTATTATAAATTGCTTCTACCACATATTCTGCACTTAGCAAATTGTATGGCTAAAATTAGAAAAGTAACACACGACTTCACCGATATGCTAGCTAATGAGAGAGAAAGTAACTATACTCATTTTTCACAACTATTTTGACCAAAAAAAAAAATACATTCATTAATTTAAATAATTAGTTTTGCCTCTTATGGACAGTGTGAAATCAACAAAAATTATTTATAATTCAAATAAAGAGTGATTATGTTAAGGTACCAAAACTAAGAACAGTAGAAAATACTGAAAAACAACATCTGTTATTCATTATCAACAGTAAACTCTACTATGATTCAGATATAGGATGTATACTTGTCTTAAAAAGAGGAAATTACTTGGCTCTCACTCACAACAACACAAATAATAAAAAAGAAAAATGAACAACAAGCCACTGCAGACTCTTCGAGGGATCAGCTATGCTTCCGCTCACAATCCCTTTCTTACAAAATGCATATCCCCTCTCTGTGCCTCCTTCTCCCCTCTTAAACGTCCCCCCCTCTCTCTTCTTTTGTAATACCCCGGTTTTTGTATAGGCGGCAAATGTCATGTTTAATTGTTCTCAAGTGACCATGAACTTTTTGGATTACCCTTAAGAAGTCACTTTATTGTGTTATTTGAGTTCCTTGAGTTAAACTTACTTTGTTGACTTGATTCAAAGCCATTTAAACATTTTCATTGATGTTCTGTCAACAAGGGTTCTGAAATTTTTTTAAATTTGGAATAGTTACCTACATGGATGGCTATATGAAATATGTATTTTCATGAAACAAAAAATTACCTGGAAATTGATTTCTTAGGCATTATAGAATTAAAGACTAATTTTTAATGAATTTTTTTAGAACCTTTAACACATCCGTTTTGAAAGCAAGAAGTTTGAAAAGTCGAGATTTTTGTAATTTTAAACTAGAATATGAGTTATGACTTTTTATTCTTAAGAATTTTAATTTTTTATATTTTATTTGAATCTAGATGGGATATTTCCTTATTCACATATATGTTTCAAAGTTAATAGAGAATAAAATAAATATAGATATTAAAAGAAATGTGAATAAGTGAACAAGCCTTCAAGGACCCATTATAACACTACCAGCCCCTACTGTCGACCAAGCTACCCAAGCAGACCAACACCTTCGTCTCCCCTTTGTTTTCCATGATCCAGCCACCACAAACTTATGTCTATGCATCGTCTACATCGTTATTGCGCTATTGCTACTGTTAGAGTAGTAAAGTTGCATTTTAAGGTGTGGGAGCTTTAGTTTGGGAGATACCCAAGTTACTCACTTCTTTCCAATTCCCTTGGGCTAGGTCTAGTGTTAATGAGGGATGTTGTGTGGTATGCTAGTTCAAGGGGTGAGATGGGGCTTGGTTAGGTGTTTGGGTATGGATCAAGTGTTTGATTACCATGTTTGGAAAATTTTCAAACGAAGTCAGCCCAAAGAATTATTATCATTACTTTTCTAATTCTTTTGATTTTTTTTGTTCTTCTTTTCATCTTCTTTTTTTCATAAAACTCTAGTTATTAAGTAAATTATTCTAAATAGCTACAAATTTAAATTTTTGAATTGACTTATTTTCTTTATTTTTATTTCATGATTTTTATAATCAATTTTATATTTAATTTTATTTTTTTGTGAAAAAATTATATGAATCGAGGCAAAATACGATGTTTACAGCTAGTATAAGAGATTTATCTGGTATGGTGACCCTATTAAGTGCCCAATAATCCATACAAAATCACTATCCCCTTGTCTTTGTTCTTAACTAAAATGACTTTGACTAGAAAAGGAGTAGTACTAGCTCTTATCATACTAGCTGAATGCAATTCCTCTACAATCCTAATTCAATCTCATTTTTCTCGTAGTAGGAATACCAGTAGGGTCAAATATTAGGTGTAATAGCTCCTTTCTTAAGTCTAATTGCATGATCCTGCTCTCTCATAGATGAAAGCCCCTTTGGTTCTTGGAACAAATCCTCAAATTCAACCAAAATTGTTCCTAATTCCTCTCCAAGTGGTTGCTAAGCTCCCTGTTTTGCCATCAAAGCCATGAATGCCACATAAAACCCTTACCCTCCATCTTGTAGAGCCTTAAACATGACCATTAAAGATGCTGCAACTTTGGACAATGAAGTTTCTCCCCTTAGAGTGACCTTCTTTCCTTTGTCTGCCAACTTAAAAGTAATTTCCTTGAAGTTATCTCTACCTCACCTAGGCCCTCTAACCAATCTAAGCCCAATACAACATCAGCATCTCTCCAATCAAAAAGGAAAAAATCATGCTTAATCTCTTGCCCCTGAACCCATAACTCCACCTCCTTACAAACTTCTCTACATTTAATGTGGTGTCCATCTCCCACCTTCACTAAGAAGGCTAATGTGTCACAAACAAGCAGCCCCAATTGATGCACCACCTTCCTATCCATAAAATTGTTTGAAGCACACAATTCACCAACAGTACCATCTCTTGGCCTCCTATCTCACCTCATAATTTTATTGATATTTTGGAAGTCATGTCCATTATACTATAAATGGATAACTGTAGAGGTCTATCCTCCCCTTGCATTTCTACTTTTCCTGATTGCTGAGTATGCTACTCTACAAATCTTTCTCTACATTCACCAACAACAAATGAATTTATTGAAATGGTAAACATGGTCAAGATTGTATTTCTTATCACACCTAAAACATAGCCCTCTTCTTAATTTCTATTTTAATTCAGCATTTGTAAGCCTTTTAAATTTTCCCTCTTTTCTATTTCCTTTGTCCTCTCCACTATACAACTATTAATAGCTGACTTAGGTAAAAAATTGAGCCTGGAAAGTCCCTGGACTAAATTTCCTCTTCCTCCATCTAAGTTTATATTGGGCTTAGGCCCAAGGTTCATTATGGTGGCTCTACTTGGTTATTGGGTTCTATATGTAAAAAAACCTCTTTGTCTAATATTTTCTTCTCTTTTCCTTAAGGCCCAATTTCTTTCTTCAATTAATTGGGCATGATCTATTAACTCTCCTAGTGAGTCCAGCCTATGCAACCTAACCACTGCCTTAATGTTTTCACGTAGCCCATTCATGAAAACCCCTTTGAGAATATCTTCATTTGCATGCGTTAAGGAGCTAGTCACCATCTCAAAATTTCTCACTATAATCACCAATGGTGCTGATTTGCTAAATACCCAGCAATATTTCGTAGGGATTATGGCCTGGGGTTGGTTGAAACCTTCTAATTAGCAAGCATGAAGGTATTCCCATGTTGCCAATGGGTTTTGCGTCTCCTACCATTGGAACCAATATAAAGCACGTCCTCTAAGTGTGACTGTAATAGCTTGGACTTTCTCAAGGTTCCTCAACCTCCATGGTATTCACCTGCACATATCTCTGCACCCAATTAACGCAACCATGGACATCTTCTCCGATAAAGATTGGAATCTCCAGTTATTACAAACAGTCCCCTATTTGGAGGTTTCGATTTGCCTCTGCTGCTCAACCCATGCCACCTCCTTCCTCCAAGTTCACCGCTAGCATGTTCTGAGGTGTTTCTAGTGCTTTCCCATGGATGTGGCACCGTAACTCCTCTTGGGCTTCTTCTCCTTGCTTGAACCAAGCTCTTTCTCCTCTTGGGCCTGTCATCTCCATTTCTCAAATTTCTCTCTCAATTCTTTAATGACCTCTAAGTTCCTTTCAAGAGCCTCTAGCCGTGCCTCCATTCTAGTATTAACCATTTACAGTTACTAAGATCAAGAGCTCTAATACCAAAATGTTAGGATACCATAAATAAGAACACTAAAAAAATACTGAAGAATAGCCTCTGTTATTGAGTATCAACAGTAAACTCTGCTCTAATTCTGATATAGGATGTATACCAGTCTCAGAAAGAGGAAATTACAAGGCTCTCACTCACAAAAACACAAATAGAAAAAAAGAAAAATGAAGAACAAGCCACTGCTGACTTATCAAGGATTCTGCTATCCTCCCACTGCCAATTCCTTTCTTATAAAATGCATATTCCCTCTGTGTCTCCTGCTCCCATCTTAAACGTCCCTTCTCTCTAGTTGTCTCTCTCTTCCTCCTTAGCCTGCCAGTTAGGATGCATTTTGTTATGATTTTGATCCCAAAATGATTCTAGTCATTACTCCTTTCCACCTCCCTTCCATTTCACATGTGTGCTCCCTCCCATCAAATTATTCTTTCTATTCTTCCTCACATACACCTTGGAAATAGTGGGCTTGGGCCTTGCAACATATTATTTTTAAAAAGATAGTTTTTATCTGAAGTGTATAAATTTAAATGATATATATGAATCATAGAGAAAAATTTAAAGTATATACAAAGTGGATTCAATTAACATTTTAAGTCAATATAATGGAATTTAAATACTAATATATATTGATATGTAAAAAATTATATGTATTTGTTTTTTGTGAAAAGGTGATGTATATTTACTAGTGGACAATTAGCATACTATATTTTACGCTTAAAAATTAACCTCACAACTCACTAGTCATCAATTCTTATGTACCATATAGTTATATTATTTTTAGAGTTTTATGTCATTTTATGAAGAAAAAATTACTTTCATCTTTTTTTTTTCGAGAATGTAAAAATTAGTTTGAAGCTATTATTTTTTTAGATAATTTTTTTAATATATTATTTATTAATAAAAATGACATCATGGTAGTAAAAAATTAAATATTTTTTATACATGTGTTGTTTCATTAATTAAATTTTTTTTTGTTCGTGACAAATAATGGTTAAGTGTGGTGGACACCTTTATCATTTCAAATAAAGACAAAATGTAGTAAGATTAATAAAGAGAATTATAGATGGAATGAAATCGTTATTTCTTACATTTTGAAGGGGTCAAATATTCCCTATTTATGATTATGAGAATGACAATTCCATTTACATGGTGACAAGACAATGTGCATTTAGCCAGTAAACCAAAAAAAAAAAAAGAATATACTTTTAGCCTATCTTCATTTCCTCCACCCCATTATAGCAAAGCAAACGTGACATAAATAATAAACTTTCATTTACCCATCTATTTCTATTCAAAGATCAACATATTGAATCTTCTCATGTAAGAGCATCACATTATATAGTCAATTTAATTAGCCATAGCCAATCATTCTTATTGAAAGCACATAATGGAGATGATATTTCTAGATTAAGGTGTTCTTTTCATCTCGAAGTTCTTTTGGTTAAAAATTTCCAAATAGTCATTGTTTCTTCTATCCACTAGAAGCTACCATGTTTCTTCTCTAATAAGTTGAATATTATCGAAAATATGTGATTTTTCTTGATTAAATCAAGGTCTTATTTTCATTTCAAAATTCTTTTGGTTAAAAGTTTCCCCTACAGAAGCCATAATGTAGATAAAGATTGCTAATTAGCGTTTTTATCTTCAATCTAGCCTCTCTTTCTTGTCATTTTGTGAAGGTGATTTCTTAGTAAAAATAGTGAACACCAAAGAAAGGTTTGTACCCCTAGTCAAGGGATTAGGGTCCTTAACTCTAATTGACTACCCACATCTTAACCCAATATAGTGTCGACTTGTTCATCAAGACAAACAATATTTTTGGTAGAAGAACCTTATAAACTCTCCTCAGCATTTAGACGGAGAGTAGATGTTGAAGGGGAACAACAATTTCCTCAATAAAACATTGATTTTTCTACCTTAACATCCCAAATATGCTCATCACTACCTTAGCATAATTCTCCATTGCGAAAGCATGTATGCGATGCTTAGAACAGGAGGGTGATAGTACCTACATAGCCAAGGTCTTAATGGAGAGGTTAGAGCTCTCGAGGTCAAGTACATTAAGGATAGAATGAGGATTGTGGGTTAGATCTACTTTGATGCTCAAGTCAAGTAAAGGTTTAAGTGTATATATGTGGAGAGGGGGAGAGTTTGAATCCTTACTCACATGCTTATAGATGTAGGGAGCCATGTAAAGGAGCCACAAGCTATGATTAGTTGTAGTAACCCTACAGTGGGGGAGGTGTTTGTTCCCTAATGGGCTCTATAGAATAGGTCGAACTTGATGGCTTTAGGGCCTGAAAGGATATGCTCAATACAGATGATGCATTCTTGGAACTAAATTTACTAGCTTGTCCAAGTGAAATTTTGAACATACTCTTCAATACGATGAACTCTCATCTCCTTTTTCAACTTCATTTCTTAGAGTTCAAAGCATAGTGAACACACACTTCTCTTATCTTAAGACACAATCGAGCCACTTCCTCCTCCAAAAACTTAAACCATCAATCTTATGTGTATAATTATACATATTTTAAACTTGCAATATCTAAGAGACGTGTAAGAAAATTGTCACGACCCGCCTTCGAATCGTGATCGGCACACAGGCTAGGCTAACATAACATCCACCAAACCTAGCAAGCCTAACATAAAAGATCCTAACCAAATATTACAAAGGCCTTAATGGGACTGCTAAAAATTCGACAGAGTCTCCCCTTAAATTGGACTAACCCGATATTTAATATAACCTTCAAAAGCTTTAATAAATTCAATATATAGCCAGACATATTAATAACTATATATATGTATATACATCCAATCTCAATTGTTTATCAAAACATGCTATAAAAGGATTTACATCATTATACTTAAAAATCAAAGAATACATTATCTATCCCCATAGCTGCAAAATACTAGAGTCTAACATCACATAAGCCACCAACACAAAACGAAGGCCCACCAAAAGACGAATATGCCTGGGAGGAAGTCTGCAATCCCAAATAGCTAGCTACTCAATTGCCAGCTGATCTGAATGGTAAAAATAAGCGGGGTGAATCACACGAACTCAGTGAACGCATAATAAACATAATGGTTGTAAGGGGAAACAAGTACTATATCAAATCTTTAACTTCAAGGTATTTGAAAAATATAATAATTTAACGAAGTAGAACTTATAGCAATAATATATTGATTCCTTTCATTTACCAAAATATACATAAACATAAAGTTTCTAAGAAAAATAAAAATCAACTATGTGGGTTTCTAAAAGAAACTATAACACAAGTTGGGAAGTTATCTCAATCTAATAGGCCAAATCTCATGATCCTTATAAGTCAGGGGCCTTGCCTCACCCGGCACAAATCTCATGGCTAAGGTCTGCTCACCCTAAAACCATGGCAATGGGCTAAGGTTCCGCTCATCCAATAGCCAAGCAAATATCATCTCAAGCCAGAGGCCTCGTCTCACCCAGCACAAATCTCATGGCCAAGTTTCGCTCACCCTGCAACTATAGAAAGGTGCTAAGGGTCCGCTCACCCAATAGCCAAATAATCTCTAAATATACTATGCACACATAGGTTGTTATATTTATTTGCTAATGGCAAACAGTGTTCTAACACATAAGCCACAATGCATATTCAAAAACATAATATCATACTTTAACTCGATGCATCAAAGATTTATAGTTCTTATTTCTCAATTTTTCTTTAAATACTTCTCATCACTTTCAAAAGGTTAGGCTAATTTTATCAAGGGGAAACAACCCAATTAAATCATGCACTTAATAAAAAAAAATAGCTTAAGACATAATTTATGTCATTGGGAACAAAGCTATTAAACATCCAAAGTGATAACTTATAAAACAAATTTCAATCATAAAATCCTTCTATACTTTCACTAAAATTTTTATGATACTTTTAAAACAATGTTGTTTCCCCCAAAGTCAAATTTTGACAATAAAAAAAAAGACTAATCGCATAAAAAATACTCTTATAAAAATTATCCCCAAGATCAAATAATCATCAATACTTGACTTAGTATACTATTAGAAGGAAATAATCATGGCAATTATATAAAAAAATATTTAAAATATGCCAAAATGAGACTAAGAGTTTAGCCAAAGTCTATCCAAAGCGATGTCGACGCTCAACCCGAAGCGAGTGGAGTGGTCTTCGAAGTGTCTAGCACCAACAAAATATTCCAATAAATTGCCATAGGCTAAATGATAGCTTCTGCAATGCCACAACCATTTCTAAAAACTTTTCACACCCTTCACTTGAAGCTATAACCTTAAAATTTCGAGTCACTAACTGAATTATCAAATTTTAAGTTATGGAGGCTTTAGAAAAATTATTTTAAGCAAGACTAGCTATTAGGAAAAAGAGTATAGATAAAATCCTCAAATGATAGGATTTAGGGCTTTCATCAATCCACTATAAACTTACAAATAAACTAAGATTTGACTTACCTATAAAGCCCAGAAGAACCCAAACTCTCAAACTCATAGATTTCTCCTCAAAATCCCAAAATGTACCTATTTCCACCAAACAAAATAGCAAATATTTGAAGGTTTTATGGTGAAATGGTATAAAGAAATCAAGAATCAAGATGTGGGAACTTACCTTAAGCTCAAATGCAAGAGAGTTGGTGCCAAACTGGAGGAGAAATGAGGAAGATTTGAAAAGGGGGTGGAGGGGAAAGAGAGAGCAGCACGGAGGAGGCAACAATGCCCTTTATCCCGATTACCCTCTATTTTTCAAGTTATGCTTACTTTTTTTTCTTTAAAAAAAAGGTAGGACCCACATGTTTTTAGAAAAATGGGTTGTTTTTTGGAATATATATTACATTCTCTCCCCGTTAAGACTAATACTAATGTACTAACCAATAGATTCAAAGATATATGGGTACACTTCACGCATGGTCATCTCATATTCCCAAGTCTTTTGCTCACTTGCCAATCCTTAACAAATAACCTTTACTGAAAACAATATCCTTAGATCATAAATGCCTTACTTGCTTGTTCTATTATGGTTAAAAGTTGCTTTGTATAAGAGAGATGCTCATCTAGTTGAATCAATCGATACGGAACAATATGAGAGGGATCGTAAACATATTTCCAAAGCATGGAAATATGAAAAACTAGGATAAACTCTGGCAAGATCTAGTGAAAGGGCTAAATTGTAGGCTACCGGTCCAACTCCCTCAAGTATCTCAAATACTCCAATGAATCTTGGGCTTAACTTGCCCTTCTTACCAAACCGGAAGACACCTTTCATAGAAAAAAACTCGTAAAAACAAATGTTCTCCCACTCCAAACTCCAAAGGATGATGCCTCCAATCTGAGTAAGACTTTTGCCTACACTGAGCAATCACCAAATGGTCTCGAATCAGTTGAACTTTCTTAATTGCTTCTTGAATTAAGTCTAGACCTATGAGCTTAGACTTTCCAATCTCAAACCAACTAATTAGAGATCAACAACGCCTACCATACAAAGCCTCGAATGGTGCCATCTAGTTACTAGACTGATAGCTATTATTATAGGCAAACTCCATCAAAGGTAGGTATTGATCCCAACTTCCTTAAAGGTTTAGCACACATACCCGAAGCATATCCTCCAATATCTTTATAGTCCTCTCAAACTAATCATCAGTTTGAGGATAGAATGCAATGCTTAATACCAATTGAGTCTCCACTGGAAGGATCTCTAGAATTGAGCAGTGAACTGAGGTCCTCGATCAGAAATGATAGACACTAGTATACCATGAAGGGATACTATCTCATCTAAATATAGCTTGGCATATTGAGCCACTGTGTAGGTAGTTTTCACAGGTAAGAAATGTGCAGACTTAGTCAACCCATCCACAATTACCTAAATAGAGTTATATCCCTTTGAGATTCTAGGCAACCTAGTCACAAAATCTATATAGATTCTCTCCCATTTTCACTCGAGTATTCTAATCTGCTGAAGCAAACTTACTGGCTTCTAGTACTCAGTCTTAACCCGCTGACACACTAAGCATCTAGATGCAAACTTCCCTACATCTTTCTTCATCCCTTTCCTCCAGTAAAACTCCTTTTAAGT
This sequence comes from Castanospermum australe, assembly GCA_019955255.1. Lineage (NCBI taxonomy): Eukaryota > Viridiplantae > Streptophyta > Magnoliopsida > Fabales > Fabaceae > Castanospermum > Castanospermum australe. Next base: position 163,787 of record NSJW01000593.1, on the reverse strand, counting down.
CTTGATACATCTTGGTAGAACTTGGATAGATAGGTATAAGAAGAATGGTGGGCTTTTTCTAGAATCTTCCACCTCACATCCTCTACATTTGGAACACATAAATGAGAACCACAACGTAAAACACCATCAAAGTCAATCACAAACTCAGAAAACTTTGCCCCATCGAACCTCTTCCATAATCTTCATTAGGTGGGGATCTTGGCTTTGTACTGCCTTAATATCATCCACAAAAGTAGAATGAAGTTACACATGAGCCAACGATGATTTTGCATCTATGACTTCAAATTGGACTCCATTCTCCACAAGATCTTAAAACTCCTTTACTACTAGCATCCTACTTTCAGCTATATGCGCAAGACTACCCATAGACTTTCTACTCTAAGCATCAATAACCATATTTGCCTTTCCTGGGAGATATAAGATTGTACAGTCACAGTCTTTCAAGAGTTCCATCCACCTCCTTTGCCTTAAGTTTAAATCTCTTTGTTAAAAAATGTACTTAAGATTCTTATGATTAGTATAAATCTCACACATCTCACTATAGAGGTAGTGCCTCCAAATCTTGAAGGCAAATATCACTGCTACCATATCTAAATCATGTGTGGGATGGATAATTCTGTTCGTGCCTCTTGAGCTGATTGGAAGCATAAGCCATCATCTTTCCATGCTGCATTAGCACACAACCTAAACTAATGCATCATAGTAAACTGTATAACCACCACCACTTGAAGGTAAAGCCAAAACTCGAGCTAAGGTCAAGCTATCCTTTAGTTGTTGGAAACTTTTCTCATATGCCTCAGTCCATTGAAACTTAACTTGCTTTTAGGTCAACTTAGCCAAAGGAGCCACAAGCTTAGAAAAAATCCTTCACAAACCAACGATAATATCTTGCCAAGCCAAGAAAGTTACGAATCTTTAACACTAATGTAGTCCTAGGCTAACTCTAAATTGCTTCTACCTTCTTTGGATTAACACTTATTCCCTTCTTAGTCACCACATGCCCCAAGAAAGTCACACTATCTAACCAAAATCCACATTTAGAGAACTTGGCATATAACCTATGCTCTCTCAAAGTTTGCAAGGCCAACCTCAAGTGCTGCTCATGTTCTTCCTTACTCTTGGAATACACCAGGATGTCATCAATGAAGACTATCACAAAGTGTTCCAAGGATGGCTTAAAGACTCGATTCATCAAGTCTGTAAAAGCTGCTGGAGCATTTGTGAAACCAAAAGACATAACCAAGAACTTATAATGCTCATAATGAGTATGAAAAACTATCTTTGGAATGTCTTTCCTCTTTATCTTCAATTGATGATACCCATACCATAAGTCAATCTTTGAAAAACATTGGGACTCCTGAAGTTCGTCAAATAAGTCATTAATACAAGGTAAGGGATACTTATTCTTCACTGTCACCTTATTCAATTGCTGGTAATCTATACACAACCGAAAAGAACTATTCTTCCTCTTTCATAAACAATACTGGTGCACTGCAAGGAAGAACAACTAAGGCAAATGAAACCATTATCTAGAAGATTTTTTAGTTGCTCATTTAACTCTTGAAGCTCAGTTGAAGCCATACAGTACGGGGGCATAGATATTGGTTAGGTGTTGGGAATCAGATCTATATAAAACTCTATTTCTCTATCAGGTGGTAACCCAGGCAATTCCCTAAGAAAAACATCTGGGTACTCACTCACTATCGAGACTTGCTCCAAGTTAACCTTAAACATATGAGTGTCTCTAATCAAAGCTAGGTACCCCTTGCAACCTTTTCTCAATAATTTCTAAGCTACAATAGTTGAAATCAAGTTACATGATGATAAAGTCTGGTCACCTTAAAACATAAAAGTTGCTTCCTCAGACACATCAAACTTTACCACTTTATTGTGGCAATTAAGAGTAGCATGGCAAAAAGCCAGCCAATTCATGCCTAAAATCACATCGAAATCCATCATATCAAGTACTATCAAATCTACTAACTATTTGTCGGCTTGCCAAAATTTCACAAGATCTATACACAGTATTAGCTGGCAAAAAATACCCATAAGCATAGCTACAATCAAAGGCTGAACTAAGGGCGAAGAATCTCTCCTAAGTTAAGAAGCAAGAAAAGGAGACATAAAAGAATATGTAGTTCTAGGATCAAATAAAACATGAGCATCTTGTGAGTAGATTGAAAGTATACATGTCACCACAGCATTTAATGCCAAAGCATCCTTATAAGTCATAGCAAATACATAAGCTTGCCCCTTTACCTTGCCTGTCCTGGGCCTCTACCACCACATTGAAAAGCTAGCAGATCCTTGAAGTACTTGAACCACTAAACTGCCTCACTAGTGTAACTGGTGCTAAAGCTCTGCTGGAAAAAGGCTGTGAAGATAATGTTAGGACAATTTCTCATGAAATGTACCATCTGTCCGCACTGAAAAACATCCACCTGAACCTTGCTTACAAGGTCCAACATGTACTTTCCCACATGTGACACGGGTAGTAGGAATCCAATCAGAATGCCTCTGACACTAAACACCACCTCGATTCTGAGGTATGCTAACTATCTGATTATGAGTGTTAGACTGCTGCTGACTCCTCATTGGCCTTGACGGCCCTGACTAACAACTTCTCTAGAACCACCGCTACCATGGCCTTGATGGCCTCCATGTGATGTCTTAGAATGTGATCTCTTACCCGAATCACGTGAGCCTCCTTCTCTCTCCTTATTCCCGTGTTCAATGGTCAAAGCCCTATTCAAGGCCTCGTTATAAGTCATACCACAATGTTCTACAATCGACCTAAATAAGTTTCCCTTCAGGCCTTCCACAAATCACTAAACTCATAACTCCTCTGTGACTACCAAGTGTGGTGCATATCTGGCCAATCGCTTAGACTGAATATTACAATTCATCACTGACATTTGATTTGACTGTACAAAGAGCCTTAAACTCTCGAGCCTTGGCATCTCTGAACACTCTGCGGTAAGAAATGAGCCATAAACATTCTAACAAACTCATCCTAAACTAAAAAAAGTGACCTAGCTGGCCTCCTAAGAAGCATAATCTCATACTAACCTCTGACCATATATCGTAACCGAAATGCTGCCAACTCAATCATCCTAACTAGAGAATAGCCCAAATCCCTGTACATCCATGCTATCTCATCAACAAAGCTCTGGGATCTTCCTAAGCGTCTAATCCATTAAAAATAAGGGGATTAAGTTTTGTAAACTCAATCAAGGAAAACCTCATTTCCTCTGGGGGGTACAGGCTGCTACTCCCTCTTCCTTGCTTCCTGATGAGGCTCCGAATCTACTTGGGATTAGTCCCCTAATTGTTGCTGTCCCGTAAACAACATTCATAAATTGTTATACCATCTGTTGTAGAATCTGCATCCTAACTGCTAATTGGGCTAGCATCAGATCATTACGTCTAGCTCTAAGAACCTTAACATCAGGTAATCCACTAATACCTCTATGCTTGCCCCTACCTCAATTGCGACAGCGACTGCGACCACGCCCACATCCTTTCATACGGGGTCTCATGAGGTGGAGTGGAAGTCTCATTAGAATTTGGCCTCCTAAGCTTGTCTAATCCTAAGCGGCATCTTCACCTAATTACGATAATGACATGAATTAAATAAGGAGACAAGAATGTCAAGGAAGAATGAACAAACAAGGATATAATTGAGTATGCAACTAAAACAAGTGATTCTAGTTCAATAAGTCGGTGATCATAGCTTCTTGCATGTAATTTGTGCCCGGGTACACAAGCTACAAATAATATTCTATAACTACCCAATTTTGCAGCTAATAGGTCTTACTATCAAAGCTCTGATATCAACTTTGTCACGACTGACCTTCGAGCCGTGACCAGGGCACAGGCTAGGCTAACTCAACGTCCACCAAACCTAACAAGCCTAACATAAAAGATCCTAACCATATATTACAAATGCCTGAATGAGGCTACCGAAAATTTGGCATAGCCTCCCCTTAAAATGGAATAACTCAATATTTAATATAACCTTCAAAAGCTTTAAAAAATTTAATATATCACCAGGCAAATTAATAACTACATATATGTATATAGATCTAATTTCAACTATTTATCGAAACAAGCTATAGAAGGATTTACATCACTATACTCAAAAATCAAAGAATACATCATCTATCCTTATAAGCTGCAAAATAGTAGAGTTTAATGCCTCGTAAGCCACCAACACAAAATAGAGGCCTACCGAAAGACAAATATTCTTGGGGGGAAGACTACAATTCCTAAGAATCAGCTACTCGAACTACTTGCTGATCTAAATGGTAAAAATAAGAGGGATAAGTCACATAAACTTAGTTAGGGCATAATCAACATAATGCCTGTAAAGGGAAAACAAGTACCAAATCAAATTTTTAACTTCAAGATATTTGAAAAATATAATAGTTTAATGAAGTAGAACTTACAGCAAGAATATATTGATTCCTTTCATTTGCCAAAATATACAAAAACATAAAGTTTCTAAAAAAAAAAATCAACCACATGAGTTTCTGAAAGAACTATAACACAAGTTAGGGAGTCATCTCAACCCAATAAGCCAAATCTCATAATTCTCATAAGAGTTTCACCAGGCACAAATCTCACGGCTAAAGTCTGTTCATCCTAAAACCATGGCAATAGGTTAAGAGTCCGCTCACTCAATAGCTAAGCAAATATCATCTCAAGCCAGGGGCCTCGCCTCACCTGGCACAAATCTGATGGTCAAGGTCTGCTTACCCTACAGCTATGGAAATGTGCTAAGGGTCCGCTCATCCAAAAGCCAAATAATCTCTAAATCTGCTATGTATACATAGGTCGTTATATCTCTTCGTTAATGATAAATGGTGCTCCAACATGGAATTCAGAATGATTATTCAAAAGCATAATATCATACTTTAATCCGATGCATCAAAGATTCATAGTTCTCATTTACCAAACCTCCTTTAAATACGTCTCATCACTTTCAAAAGCTCATGGCTAATTTTATCATGGGTAAACAACCTGATTAAATCATATACTTAATAGAATAATAGCTCTAAGGCATAATTTATGTCATTGGGAGCAAAGCTCTTAAACATCCAAAGTGATAACTTCCAAAATAAATTTCAATCATAAAATCCATCCATAATTTTGCTAAAATTTTCACTATACTTTTAAAACAATGTTGTTTCCACAAAGTCAAAACTTCATAATAAAAAAAACGACTGTCCCATAACAAATACTCTCATAAAAATTATCTCCAATATCAAACAATCATCAATACTTGACTTAATATACTATTAGAAGGAAATAATCATCGCAATATATATATAAAAATATTTAAAATATGCCACAATGAAAATTATCCACTCACAGACTAGGAGCTTAGCCAAAGTCTATCCAAAGCGATGTCAACGGCTCAACCTGAAGCAAGTGGAGTGGTCCTAGAAGTGTTTACACGAACAAAATTTTCTAATAAATTACCATAAGTTAAATGATAGCTTCTGCAATGCCACAATCATTTCTGAAAACTTTCCACACCCTTCACTATAGAGGCTTCAGAAAAATTATTCTAAGTAAGAATAACCATTGGGAAAAAAGAGTATAGATAAAATCTCCAAATTATAGGGTTTAGGGCTTTCATCAATCCACTAGAAACTTAAGGATAAACTAAGATTTGACTTACCCACAAAGCCTAGAAGAACCCAAACTCTTAAACTTATAGATTTATCCTCAAAACCCCAAAATATACCCATTTCCACCAATCAAAACAGCAAACATCTCAAGGTTTTATGGTTAAATGGTACAAAGAAATCAAGAATCAAGATGTGGGGACTTACCTCAAGTTCAAATGCAAGTAGGTTGGTGGCAAAATGGAGGAGAAATGAGGAAAATTTGAAAAATGGTGGACATGAAAGAGGGAGCAGCATGGAGGAGGCAACAATGCCCGTCGTCCCGACTGCCCTCTATTTTTCAAGTTATGATTATTTCTTATTTTTTTTAAATGGGTGGGACCACATGTTTTTAGAAAAATGGGTTGTTTTTTGTAACTGGTATTACAAAAATAATATACTTCCATGCATTCTTGAAATGACATAAAATTAATATTGAAAAAAGTGAATTTGCCATTATATATATTTATTACAAAAGAGATTTCTCACTTTAATATCTAATTTTTATTTTTTTTAAAATACTATTATAACTCATTTAAACATAAATATAATAAAGATAAAATTATAAATAAACTTCATTACAAAGTTATAACTCACTTCATATACTTTGTTATTGTTTATTCTTTGCAAAAACTCTTTAATACTCCTACTACTCATTCTTTTTATTAAAATAAAAAAAATAAAAAATGCATAATGTGAGTGTACACAATATGTTAGTAGTAATAATGTATGGTAAATATGTAGGTATAACTTAGAAACCAAACAACTAGTAATTTTATTTCTTTATTTTTTATTAATTTTACATAGTAATGCTACACAGCAACAATATTAGTCAAAAATTTTTGATAGAATTCAGCTAAATTTAAGGATTTATAATTGTTACATGGAACAAAATAGTAGAGACTACTCACCTATTTAAGAATCAATAAACATTCCAAATCATTATGTCAAAAATTATGGGTATATAACATTTTTCAATTCTATATAATTTTAAAATTTTATAATATGTATTATAATTTACTATTTAAAGAATAATTTTATATGCTCTTAACTCATTTTCATAATAATTCTCCTAATTACTAAATAAAAAAAGTATTAAATGTGATTTTACGTTTTCAAGAAGATAAATGCTTTTATTATTTCATTAAATGTTTTCTTTATTAGGCATGTGCCTCTCATTCCAATTTTTTTTTACTTACAAAATTATTCTATAAATTAATTAATTATAATTTTAATATAATTATAGACAACTTCCTGTATTTGAAAATAATTGTAATTGTAGATTGTAATTAACAAAAAAAATGTTTATATTTATAATTTTATCCATTTGTCTATTTTTGTTTAATTAATTAGCTTTTTTTTTTTTTGAAAACTGAGAATTTGAGATCAAAGAAGTTTTATATATTATAGATTTGGAAATTTGTTAAGAATATAAGTTAAGAGAATATATCATTACTCTTTCATAGTAAGGACTACTCCATTATCTCAAAGGGCTTTAATTTTTTTTACGAAATGATTTATTATTCAATCAGTTTCTTAAAATCAGAAAAAAAAAATTGAGAAAAGATAACCGCCAGATCAAATTAGGAGATTCAAATTTGAGATATAAATAGTTGTGTTTTTTTTTTTGAAAAGATCATGTACATTTTCTAGTGAAAAATTGACATACTATATTTTGTTCTTAAAAATTAACCTCGCTAGCTCTTACATATATGATAATTATATTATTTTCTATCATTTTAAGGAGGAAAAAAGATTACTTTCATCTTCTTTTTTTTTTTAGAATATGCAAGCTAGTTTAAAGCTTTTATTTTTTAATAAATTATTTTAATAATCTATTAATTATTAATACAAATAATATTATTTTAATCAAAATAAATATGTTTTATGTATATATTGTTGTCATTGATTTTCGTATTTCTGTTCATGCTAATGATGGTAAAATGTGGTGGATACTTTTATCATTTCAAATAAAGACAACATGTATTAAGATTGATTGGGAGAATTATCAATGAAATGAAATTGAGATTCTCCTTTTATTTTAGCAGGGTTGGATATTCGCTAATCTATGATTATGAAAATGTCAATTCCATATACATAGTAACAATGAAATGTACTTGTAGCCTATCCACATTTTCTCTACCTCCATTATTGCAAAAGCATACGTGGCATAAGATATAAACTTTCTTTTACCCATCAGTATCTATTTAGAGGTACACAGATTGAATCCTCTCATGTAAGATCACACATTATATTCAGTTTAAGTAACCTTATCCAATCATTCTTATTAAGTGCACATAATGGAGATGCCAGATTAAGGTCTTCTTTTCATCTCAAAATTCTCTTTAGTTAAAAAATTTTAAATAGTCATTATTTTTTCTCTCCATAAGAAACTAATGTGTTTTTTCTCTAATTAGTTGAATATTAAAAAAAATGTGATATTTCTAAATTAAATCAAGGTCTTATTTTAATTATCTCAAAATTTGTTTGGTTAAAAGTTTCCTGTATAGTAGCCATAACGGAGATGAAGGTTGCTAATTAATGTTTTTATTTTCAATCTAGTCTCGTCATTTTGTGAAGGTGATTTTTTAGTAATAATGGTGAACTCTAAAGGAAGGCTTCTTCCCCTAGTCAAGGAATTAGGCAAGGACGACTCAAGAACGTTGGAGGGCTAAAGCCAAACTTTAAGACGAGGGCTTTAATTTATTTAATAAAATTAATATAAATTTTTTATTTAAAATTTATTTTTCTAGCTTTGTGAAATGTAAAGTTACTAATAAAATTTTTATAATCAACTTCTTCTAAGATTTTTTTCAATTGATAATGTAGTTAATTCATTTAATATTTCTTGAGACATTGTTGATCTTAAGTAAGATTTTATTAATTTTAATTTTGAAAAACTTCTTTGTGCTAAGGCAATAATCATAGGTGTCGTTAACATTATTCTATATGCAATATATGCATTTGGAAAAGAATCAAATCTTTTTATGTAACTGAATATGTCAATTGAAGTATTATCTTCCACTTATACAATTTTTCTTAACAACTTCAATTATGAAAATAAATCTAAACCATGGTATAATTATTATGTTTTAAGGAACATTGATGGTTAAGGCAGTATTTTTTTAAAATTCTCATTATCTAATGATCTCATTATATATATATATGTATATAGCTAATATCCTTCCATCGATTTTAACGTTGGTGGATATTAGCAAGGGCTTTAACATTGTGAGCCACTTTATTTTAGTTATAAGTTTCACTGAGTTAAACTCACCTTGTTAAAGTATATTCGAAGCCATTTAAACATAAATAGTGACCGCCTATCATTTTGGGTTCTGAAAATTTTCTACATTTGAAATAAGCACCTATCTAGAAGGCTATATAAAATATGTATTTTCTTTGAAATCAAAACTCCTGGTAATTGATCTGTATACATTATAGAATTAAATATTATTTTTAGTGATTTTTTTAAAACCTTTAGCCCATTCGTTGTAAAGGCAATAAGTTTAAAAATTTGGATTTTCATAAATTTGAATTTGAACTTGAGTTTTGACTTCTTATTTTTATGAATTTTGATTTTTTTGATATTTTATTTGAATTTAAATGGAAGGTATTTCCTTATTTACATTTATATTTTAAAGTTACATTAACTTAAAAAAGTAAAGAAATATAAACAAGTAGTGTATTGATTAAGTCACCAGTCAGTCACCTTTGATAGTGTTGACCAACCCCTCTCCCCACCATTATTTCTGTCGACAGCTTCTCACCATTTCAGAACCTTACCAACACACCAACGGTGTCGACCCCAACCATTTCCCTCCACTCTTTGCGACCCAACCCACCATTTTTTGTTGTCGAAGCAAGTGACTTGTTCTCTTGTAAGATTTTGGTGTCAAAATTGCATTTTGGGTGTGAGAGTTGCGGTTTGGTTGAAACCTAAGCTACCCACTCACTCCATTCCATTTTATTGTCTTCTAAAGGTAATATTAAGGCTCACAACACCTTCTCTTTCATACATATAGTTAGATTTTGTGATAGTTATTCATATTTGACGATATTAGTGCTAGAACCTAGTATTTGATTTGAGGTTTTCTTGAATAGGAGTTATATTTGGTTATCCTAATGTTCTAACTAGTGATTCTTAGTATGGGAACCTTGGTTTGAGATTATAGATACCTTGAGAGATTGTTCCGTCACTTTTGTTGGTGTCGCAACATTGTGGACTTAGGACCCCTTTAGGTTTGCCTTGTGTTGTGAGTAGACAATATATTCTATAACTTGTTTTTCAACCTTGGATACATTTTCTACATGTTGATTTCCAATGTTATACACTTGAAAGTTTAAAAATATAAATTATCAAGTTACTATAAATCTTTTAGCAAGCTTATATGAGTATTTTTATGAGAAATACCTTGGAAACTCATTGATGTCTGTGTTACTTATGTGTGAAAAATTCTTGGGACAAGTACTTTTAGAAATTTTTTAATAAAGGAATATTTTAGAAAATGACCTCTCTTGTACTTGATATTCACCTTGAGATATGAAGTTGATAATGAATTATATATATGGAAAGTTATTATGGAATGATTACAGATATATGAGAATAGTTAGATTATGATTTGTATAGCTGAACTATGAAAAGTATGATTTATTGAAAGGAATCTTTGACAAATGCAGTAACTGATGGCAGCAAGTGTCAGTTTTTGGTGCACTAGGTCTTGATACCTTAGCTAGCAAGGGTAGCGTTAGCTTGGTCTTACATGCCAAGCTAACACTACCCTTGCTAGCTAAGGTATCAAGACCAACACCTTGGTCTTGTAGTAGCCCTAGCTAAGAGGGTGGCATTAACACCGTCATGAGGTTCACATTGTTGAACTTGGTTAGGCTTGAAGTGGGTGGGCATATATTGGTTTGAATTTGAGACCTCCGTTATTGATGACTTAGATAAATTTTGGATGTTCCTGAAGCCTAGTTATAATTGCTTAATGTTTATATTAATAGATTCTTGACATATTTTATTATAGTGTTGAAAGTATTCTGCTACACTTGGAGAGCTGCATTAATTTTAAGTTTTGATTACAAAGACCACTTATGTTTAAGCTTATGCTTGTTCCTTAAATTGTTATAGCCTATATTATCTCTCGTTGAGTCATGTGACTCACCCTGTTGTTCTACAATTTTTCAAATAGCAGTCCTGCTCCGGATCCAGGTTCTCCAGCCAATTAGGAGTTCGATATTGGATAGCCCAGCATCTCAATCATGTGACACATCCTAGTGTTACCTGTTATTGTGTTTTTTATTTGGTTCTTTCTTGTCTATGTATGAAATTCTAGATATGCTCTATTACTTACAGGCATGATCTTGCTTCCGTTGTATTGATATAGATTTGTAAAAGTATATATATGTATATATATATATTTAGGAGTTCGATATTGGATAGCCCAACATCTCAATCATGTGACACATCCTATTGTTACCTGTTATTGTGTTTTTTATTTGGTTCTTTCTTGTCTATGTATGAAATTCTAGATATGCTCTATTACTTACAGGCATGATCTTGCTTCCGTTGTATTGATATAGATTTGTAAAAGTATATATATGTATATATATATATACCCTTCATGTACATGCTTTCGTTGTTATATGTTGGATTAGGTAGGATATTGTATCCTTTGTGATGTTCAACTTTTAGGGGAGATTTTGTCGAATTTTCAGTAGAATGTATATTTGATTCATTATGCTTTGTTGGTTTCACTAAGCTTACTAGGTTGGATAGTCCATCCTATGCACCGGTCACGGCCCTTAATTTGGGTTGTGACAAGATGTTAAAGGGAGAACAACAATTTCCTCAATAAGACATTGAATTTTCTTCCTTAACTTCCCTAATATGTTTACCTTAGCATAATTCTCTATTGCCAAAGCATGTATATGACGTTTAGTACTAAGGGGAGCGCTAGTACCTACATTGCAAAGGTCTTATTAGTGGAGATAGGTTTGAGCTCTCGAGGTTAGGTACATGTAAGGATAGAATGAGGGTTATGGGTTAGGCCTACTTTGATGCTCAAATCAAGTAAAGGTTTGAGTGTATATATGTAGAGAAGGAAAAAGTCAAGATCCTTTCCGTACATGTGGAGACTCCTATTTATAGACATAGAGAGTCACAAGCTATGATTGGTTGTATTAACTTTACAGTCAGTGAGGTGTTTGTTCCTTAATGAACTCCATAGAATGGGTTGAACTTGATGGCTTTAGGGCTAAAGGGATATGCCCAGTATAGATTATCCATTCTCGTATTAAATCTACTACCTCATCCATATGAAATTTTGAACACACTTTTCAATACGAGCATGAACTTGTGTCTCTTTTTTCAACTTCATTTCTTTAAGCTCAAAGCACAGTGAAGATACTTCTCTTACGTTAAGACGTAACCGAGTCACTTCATCATTCAAAAACTTGAACCACGAATCATAGGTGCATATTTATACATATTTTTAATTACAATATTTAAGATGTGTGTAAGAAAATAATATACTTCCACGCATTTTTTAAATGGCATAAAATTAATATTAAAAAAACTTAATTTACCATTATAAATACTATTGTAAAATAGGTTTTTTTAATTTTGGTATCTAATTTTTATTTTTTTTAAATGCTATTATCACTTATTTTACATAAATATAATAAAGGTAAAATTGTAAATAAACTTCTATACCTATATCTATATATAATATATTAAAGTTGGCTCCTCAAAGTTATAGAATAACATGTCATCATATTTGATGTGACTTCTTCCAAACCATGTAACGTCATGTCATATTATGTGATGACGTAATCTCCTCTAAAAACTTGCTATGTTATCTTATGTATTAATGTGACATACCAAAAATTAAATTTGGCTCCTCCAAGCCATAGAATGTCAACATATTTGACGATATAGCATCTTTCAAGTGATGTAACGATACATCATATTATTTAATGATGTGCCCTTTTCCAGAATATGCCACGTCATCTCATGTGTTGACTTGGTATACTAAAAGACTCGTGCAAGTTATATAATGCCATGTCCTCTTATATGCTGGCGTGGCTTTTTCCAAGCTATATGTAATTTTACATCATGTTATGTGATTGTGGATATTTATGTGCTTCAAAGATTTTGATGATTACAAGCATGAGAATACAAGAAGAACAAGTCCAAGAATGTTTTTTTTTTTTGGATTACATTTAGGACTTGGGTTCTTTGTAAGGGTAATCACTTATATTCTCTTTACATTAAGCTCATTACTCAAAATTATTTTCAAAGAAAGAATGCCCAAATGAATTTTTGAATACACTAAAGTAAATGGCCATTGTTCAAAATGATTTTCAAAGTTTTTGGACTCTCAAAATGCATTAAAATACTCATGGAAAACTTGGGATAATTCTCTGACTATGGCAAGTCCAAAATTGAATTTTTTTGCAGCTCAACAATCGATTACCACCCTTGGTAATGGATTACCAAGCTTGATAGAGAAGGCCATTAATCGATTACCCATGGATAGTAATCAATTACCAAGCTTAGGAAAGGCCAATGCTTGCCTCTACGCAAATACCAAGTTTCCTAACTATTTTCAAAGGAGCTCTAGATAAAGAGCTCTAGTAATCTATTACCATATGATGGTAATAGATTACTAGTTATAAATTTTAGCTAGAATGACCTGGTAATCAATTAACAGACTTCAATATTTGATTACCACACTCCAAATATAAAAAATAATGGCTAGTTTTTGCATTAAATATAACTCCAACCACCTCCAACGGCTATATTAACCCTTGGGCTTTAAATATCATCACTTGGGCAAACTTGAAAGAGGTTGAAGAATTGATTAGCATTTGTTGAGAGCATTTATTCATCCTTTTCTAAGTTTTAAGCTTATATTGAGAATATTCTTGACACCCATTAGCACTTTAACTTGTTTATCTTCTATTTAGGAGAGTTAATACAAATTTCCATATTGTAAAATTTGTTCCTTGAGAGGGTGGAGGATCCCTCTAGTTGTTTTAGGCTCTTACACAAAGGATAGAGGATCTTGAAAGTGGAAAGAGTGCTTCTATGCTGTAAAGGTTTATTAAGCACCTAGTTGAAGCTTGAAGATAGTGGAAATTCCTAGGACGTAAGTCACAAGGAGTGGTTGAACAAGAATAAATTGAGTTTGTATTTCTCTCTCTCCTTTATCCTTTTAATACTTTCAATCAATATTTTATTATTGTCTTGTTCTTGCTATCTTTTTCATTCATTCTCTATTGAAAACTTGTGTGAGAACCAAAGTTCTCATTAATCCATTTAGTTGAAAGAGTTTACAGCTTCAATACAAAATTTACAACAAGTTTTGCAAAAATTTTGCGAAAGTTTTTATAACTCAATTTAACCCCTCTTAAGTTATTGAAGCCACTTGGTAACAAGTGGTATCAGAACTTAACTCTTGTTTAAAGAGCTTAGTAGCTTCAAGAGGAGAGATGGCTTCTTCTTCAAACTTTTTCCCTGAGGGTTCTTCCATCAATAGATTCCCTGCTTTTAATGGTAAAGGGTATGCGTGTTGGGAGGAACGCATGCAAATTTTATTGAAACTATTAACTTAGATGTTTGGGATGCCATTGAAAATGGCCCCTTTGTAACAACTCATGTGGTTGATGGTTGTCAAGTAACCAAGCCTAGAGTTGAATGGATTAATGAGGATAAAAAGAAAATTCAGTATAACTTAAGAGCCAAAATCATCATCACTAATGCCTTAACAGTTGATGACTTTTTTCGTGTCTAAAATTGCAAAACTGCACAAGAGATGCGGGATGTTCTTCAAGTTACTCATGAAGGGACTAGTGAGGTAAAAAAAACAAGAATTAACAATCTCACATATGAATATGAATAGTTTTAAAATGAATTAAGGTAAAAAAGCATTCAAGAAATGAAAAAGAGATTTACGCATATAGTTAATCACTTGGCATCATTAGGAAAAACTTAATGAAGATTTAATTAACATAGTCTTGAGATGTTTAAGTAGGAATTGGCAGCCCAAGGTGACCGCTTTATCAAAGTCAAGAAATCTTGCTACAATGACTCTTGCTACTCTTTTTTAAAAGCTTCAAGAACATGAGATGGAGCTCACAAGACTAAATCAAAATAAAGATATTGACAAAAGAAAGGAGGGAATTGCTCTTAAAGCCTCCACATCAACACTACAGGATGGTGATGAAGATGTTGGTTATGGCAACAAAGACTTTGAATGGAATGAAGAGAACCTTGGTCCCCTTGTGCCCAAATTTAAAAAATTTCTCAAAAAGAAATGGAACTCAAGAAGACCTCCTTTTCCAATAAAGAAGAGTTTCACTAAAGGAGAAAATTCCACATCTTCTCCACCTACTTGGTTTGAATGTGGAAAACCGGGTCACATGAAGATAGATTACCCAATATACCAAAAGAAGGTGGAAAGATATGAAAGAAGGCCTCCCAAGGAAAAGAAGGGTAGAAAAGCTTACATTGCATGGGAGGACAATGACATGGACTCCACAAATCCCTCCGACAATGAGGAAGCAAATCTTTGCTTTATGGCAAATGATGACTTGGAGGTAAACCCCTCTCCCAATGAATCTTCTCCTACTTTATGATGAATTGCAAGATGCATTTGAGGAATTGCATGATGAATCCATGAAACTTGCTAAGTTAGTCTCAACTTCAAAGAAAACAATTTCACTTTTAGAAAAGAAAATTTATGTTTTGAACAAAGAGGTTGAAGAACTAAAAATTGAAAATGAAACTCTTGGATTGATTGATGCTAACTCTACTTGTCCCACTTGTATGTTACATGCATCTATTTCCTCTTCTTGTCTTTCATGTAAAAATCTTGAAAAAGAGATTAAGGATTTGAAAAATACTCTTGCAAAGTTTACTTTTGGAAGAAAGAACTTGAATATATTGCTTGGGAAACAAAGATACATTTTTTATAAAACCGGTTTGGGATATAAGCCTAAAACCCAACAAAAATTCTACAAAAAGCTTTTTTGTGTCCTCAAGCATGACTAGTAGTCCTTTTATTACTTGCTTCCATTGTCGCAAGAAAGGTTATAGTGCATCTACATGTAACATTAGGAAAAACACCTATGTTAGACACAAGAATATTTGGGTTCCCAAAGGCACCTTGCCTAAGACTAACTCAAGAGGACCCAAATTGGTTTGGGTACCTAAGACCAAGACTTTAACATGTTTTGTAGGTGTACTTGAAGGCCAAGAGCTTAAAATGGTACTTAAATAGTGACTGTATCAAGCACATAATGGGAAATGAAACAAGTTTTTCCTCTTCACCCCAAAGGAGTATGGACATGTCACCTTTGGAGACAACAACAAAGGGAAGATTCTTGGAGTTGGAAAAGTTAGTAAAACTCCCTCTACCTCTATAGATAATGTCTTGTTAGTTGATAGACTCAAATATAACTTGCTTAGTATTAGCCAATTGTATGATAAAGGAAATAGAGTCATTTTTTATTCAAATTGTTGCATTGTTGAAAGCAAAGATGATAAGCAAGTTAAATTTATTGGATGTAGAGTAGATAATATCTACATGATTAATTTAGATGACTCATCCTCAAATGATGCAAAATGTCTTATAAGTAAGGAAAATGATTCATGGCTCTGGCATAGGAGAATGGCACACATTCACATGGATCATTTGAATAAATTGGTTTCTAAAGAACTAGTAATTGATCTTCCAAAGCTCAAATTTGAAAAGGATAAACTTTGTGATGCTTGTCAAAAAGGAAAACAAGTAAGGGTCTCTTTTATAGCTAAAAATGTTGTTTCCTACAACTAGACCTTAACAATTTTTACATATGGACCTCTTTGGACCATCTAGAACCATGAGCTTTGGTGGGAATTACTATGCTCTTATGATTGTGGATGATTACTTGACATATACATGAACATTATTTCTTGCTCATAAAAATAATGCTTTCAAGGCTTTTCTAAGACTTGCCAAAGTTATCCAAAATGAAAAGAATGCAAATATTGTATTTATAAGAAGTGATTATGTGGAGAATTTGAAAATCAAGATTTTGAAAACTTTTGCAATGATAGTGGCATTGAGCATAATTTTTCAGCCCGTAGAACTCCACAACAAAATGGAGTTGTTGAAAGGAAAAATAGAAGTTTAGAAGAAATGGCAAGAACTATGCTCAAAGATGCTAATCTTCCTAAGTATTTTTGGACAGATGCGGCTAGTACTGCTTGTAATGTGATGAATAGATCCATAATAAGGCCAATATTGAAGAAAACCCCTTATGAATTATACAAAGGAAGGAAACCCAATATTTCCCAGTTTTATGTCTTTGTAAATGCTTTATTCTAGACAATGGAAAGGATAACTTAGGAAAAATTGATGCAAAATCTAATGAGAGTATATTTCTTAGTTATTCAGTCACTAGCAAGGCATTTAGAGTCTATAACAAGAGAACTATGACCATTGAAGAATCTATACATGTTACATTTGTTGAAACAAATCCTAATGGTCCAAGAAAGGACAATATTAATGATGTTGCCAAAGATTTGATGAACACTCACTTGGATGACAAAAGAAGTTGTCCAAAAAGATGAAAAATAAGATGTTACTGTACCTCCACAACAAGAAGAACAAGAAAGACTTGATCATCCAAGAGAATGGAGAGTTACTAGATACCATCCACTTGACTTGGTTATTAGTGATGTATCTCAAAGGGTAACAACTTGAAACTCACTTAGAAATATTTACAATCACGTAGCTTTTGTCTCTCAAATTGAACCTAAAAGCATAGATGATGCGATAAATGACGAACATTGGATCTTTGCTATGCAAGAAGAATTAATCAATTTGAAAGAAATCAAGTTTGGGAACTAGTGCGAAACCTCACGATCATGCTATTATCGGCACCAAAGGGGTTTTTAGGAACAAACTTGATGAAAAAGGAACAATAACAAGAAATAAAGCTCGATTAGTTGCTAAAGGCTATAATCAAGAAGAAGGTATAAATTATGAAGAAACTTATGCTCTGGTAGCTAGATTAGAAGCTATTCGTATACTACTTGTCTTTGCTTGCATTATGGATTTCAAACTATATCAAATGGATGTGAAGAGTGCTTTTTTAAATGGCTTTATTCAAGAAGAACTTTATATGGATCAACCTCCTAGTTTTGAAAATCATGACTTGTCCCAACCATGTCTTTAAACTCAAAAAGGCCTTATATAGCTTGAAACAAGCTCCTAGAGCTTGGTATGAAAGGTTGAGAAAATTTATTTTGAAAAAAGGATTCACTAGAGGGAAGGTTGATACTACAACTTTTATTAAAAATAAAAGGCATGACATTCTCCTAGTACAATTTTATGTTGATGATATCATTTTTTGTGCTACTAATGAATTTTTATGTAAGGAGTTTGCTAATACTATGCAAGATGAGTTTGAAATGTCCTATGATTGGGTGAACTCAACTTCTTCCTTGGCATCCAAATCAAACAAACTAAGGATGGCATATCCATTAATCAAGCCAAATATTGCAAGGAATTGCTCAAGAGGTTTGGAATTGAAAATTCAAAAGAAATTGACACCCCTATAAGCACAAATTGCAAATTAGACAAGGATGAAGGAGATAAACCAGTAGAAATTTCAAAATATAGAGGTATGATTGGCTCTCTCCTTTATCTTACAGCAAGTAAAACCGATATCATGTTTAGTGTATGCATGTGTGTTAGATTTCAAGCTTGTCCTAAGGAATCTCATTTAAGTGCTGTCAAAAGAATCATAAGATATCTAGTAGGTACCTCTCAAATAGGCTTATGATACCCCAAGGGTGCCTCAAGTACCTTAGTTGGTTATTCCGATTCTGATTTTGCTAGATACAACTTGGATAGGAAAAACACTAGTGGTACATGTCACTTTCTCGGTTGTTCTTTTTGGTTTCTTGACATAGCAAGAAACAAGAAAGTGTGGCATTATCAACTGCTGAAACTGAATATGTTGCCACTGGAAGCTTTTGTGCTCAAATTCTTTGTATGAAACAACTTATGAATTATGGACTAAAACTTGATCACATCCCTATTAGGTGTGATAACACTAGTGCTATTAACCTCTCTAAGAATCCTATTATGAATTTTAGGACGAAGCATATGGAAATTAGGCATCATTTCATACGTGATCATGTTCAAAATGGGGGTTGTGTGCTTGAATTTGTGGAAACATTTAAACAATTGGCTGACATTTTTACAAAACTATTTGCTAAGGAAAATCATCTTTTCATAAGAAGAGAATTTGGTATGATTGATCAATCTTGCATTGAATGATTGTGTATATTTGATATTTAAATTTTGAATCAAATAATAACTTAAGCATCGGAGATTCCCCTAAGTTTGTTTTGCAGGTACTCTTATCAATTGATATGGCCCCTAACTCTTTTTCAACATCAGACTTGTGAAATATGCATAATTTCACATTTTTTTGGTTTAGTAATCAATTACCGAGTGTAAGGCTAATCAATTCCCATAGGCTTTTTAGTAAGTTTAAAGTGTATTAAATATCAAAAATGCTTAAACAGAGCTTTCAGTAATTGATTACTATTAAGGAGTAATTGATTACCAGTTCTTCAAATTCATGTTTTTGGAAACAGAGGCAACCAATAATCGATTACCACTATTGGATAATCGATTACCAGTGTCAAAAATCAAATCACTCTAAGTTAGTAGCATTGGGTAATTGATTGCCCCATTATGGTAATCGATTATCGTAGGACTTTATAAAGTCTTGAACGTGCACCAAAAGCCCTATTTGCCTTGAAATTTCTCTCTCTCTCTCACGACTCACTCTCCAAATCTTCCCCAAAACCCATGCTCCACTCCTAGAATCCACCCAAACACCAATCCTAAGCCATTTTTGCACCTCTCAATCTCCATTTTGTGAGACATGGCTGAATCTTCAAGGCACCCCAAGAAGCATCGTAATGGAGGCTCTTACTAAAGTTTTGCCCTAAGCTTGAATCATTTTTTCACCAGGCCAGAGCAAATCAAAACCTATTGCAAACGATTTCAGATGCAAAAGATCAAAGAATCAAGGTTTGTGGATACCCTTTTTTTTTATGCTGAAAGTTTCGCAATTTACCCTCTTTTGATATCAAGGGGCTTAAAGGACTTTGTGAGAATCAATGAGTCATACTATTGAGAGTTGGTGAGGGTCTTCTACTGCAATCTCAAGCACCACAACAAGAAGCTCTTCTCCGAAGTCAAAGGGGTAAAAATTTCACTATCTTTTAAGGATTTTTCTGAGTTAATTGGTTTGCTGTAGCAGGTAACTGCTTTGATGAGAATGACACTTCTGCGCTTGATGATTATGACTGCATGAGACCCTAAGGAGCATTGTTTGCCCTGAGTGACCACTTCTAACTAGGAAGTTTGGAACACCTACCTATGCAGTACAATGTCACGTACTAATTCCTTGAGTAATCCTTAGAGGTTTAATAAACGTATTTAATAAATCAATTAATTTACTTAATTGATTACGTGTCTCTTAATTAATTATTCTTATCAAATAAAATTCTAGATTGCATGTCTAAAACTCTAAGATTTAACACCAATTCATAAAAGTCTAATCACATAATAAATAAATGTTTTTAACGTATAAAAGTTTTTGATTATGTAATATTTCTAATAAATTCAGCTAATTCTTTTTCTTTGATTAGAGGATATATTATTTGATTACATAACATAAAAGAATATTTATTAATAACTTATAACTAATGATTGAAATTAAGTAATCACATAACTAATTAAGTCAAATATTTTAAATGGGATACCATGAGTACGTGACTAACCTAAAAATACACATAATAAATAAAACTATCGATTACATGATTTTATGCTTAATTGAATTTCCTTGTTAACTTTACTTACGTGACTTATAATTTGTATAGATTTATTTTTTTGGTCACTTTTTCTTTTCTTTGACTTAAGTAATTCACTAAATTATTCCATTATAACTATAAATGCATATCATTAAGTAACATATTTAAAACACATACTAAGATACCTATGCATAATGTTCTTTATTAATCACTAATCATAAATAATAATTGTATACATCATTTTGCTACATAATCTTACATCAAAAGGATTATTTCTAAACATTACTAATTTAAAACATTATCTTCCAACACAACCATTTCTACTATCACTTCATTTACCATGGAAGTATACATAGTCACTCAAATCCTATAAATTTTGAAAATGCCACATTTGAAAGGGGTGAGAATTATATATTCTCGGTAGGACTTTAAACCATACAAAAATTAATTTAAGAAAACTATGGAGCTTCCAGCGATATATCATACAAAAAACCATTTCATAGTTAATGTTAATTTTTAGAATATGGATAATTCATAATAATGCATCTTACATTAGGCTTGCTAATAGTCACTTGACTAATTCTAAGCTTCCTACCTTATCTTAGCAAGCACTAGACTCCTTATCAATTACATGCTCTTGTGTCTTAATAGCATAGGGATTCAACCCTCTTTAAATCATCTTTGCTTACATGGTCTCAAAATTAGAGCATAGCCCTTTTTTCATAATCAACATTAATGACCATTATCATAGGTGAAAGCTCTCATTTGGCATAGGGCGTCTCCTAAACTAGAGTGGTCATTCCACCCTTTATCGGTATATTACACTCCACTATCCACACCTTTGGTGGACCATATCCACAAAGTAGACCTTAGACACATATAAGACTTTCATGGATCACGTGCCTTTGGATCATCTCCATGGTGTTTTCTTTATCATTTTTTTTTAATCTTTTCATATCACCTCCTTTTCATTTTTCTTTTCTTGAGAATTATTTTCCAAGCTTTAGCATATTACTTTCACTTTACTTATAGTGAGCATGTAATTAATACAAGTGTGATTTCAAGCCACTTAATATATTTATAGGCCATTCATCAAGCATAAAGCTTTAACATTATCTTTTCATTCATTGGCAATATATCATTAACTTGCCTTTATTGGCCACATATCATCAAGCTCAAAGCTTTACTTTTGTACTATCATTCAATGGCCATATATCCTTAAGATTAAGGCTTTAAAAATCATGCTCATCTTGAAATCGTCACTTGAGTCCTACTTAGACAAAAGATGATCTCTAAATCAAAACCCCATATTATGTCTTTAAATGGTCATTCTTACTTTCTAAAGGCTAGGCATGCATAAGACCTACCAAACCTTAGATAGAATGCCATCTTTTACCTTAATGCCTATTAATCCAAGAACAGGCATTAGCCTAACATTCTAGGCTAACAATTTAAATGTGCATTCTTCTATAGTCCCATTTTCTTTTAACCATTCCAAGCTAGGTTTACTTAGCATTCTATATGAGAGCTACTATTAACCTTATAATCTCTAGCATGGCCATGCTCCACACCTAATGCATCTAAGATTTTTCGTTCACATTTTTCATTTAAATTGCATCAAGGGATATTAAAGCCTCTAAATTACCGTAATGCTAAAATATTTCATTTTTAATCTTACTTAGGAAACTCAAGGCCATGAATTACACTTAGAATTAAAAGGATTCTCTTTTCCACATTTTTAGTTGAAAATGCATTAGGGCGACCACTGGATCACCTAAAGGTCACTAAATCTAGATTTTATCACATAAGTCCCCTTTACACCCAATCTAGCCATGGGCTTGTTAGGCGTGCACCATGGATTTCTCATTAATTTCTCTAAGGGAAACATGTCTATATCTTCTTAAAAACCTATAAATTTCCTTAATCACTAATTACCTCATATCTTTAGCACTAACACACCCTAAGACCGTGACACATCTAGGGACATAATCAAACTAGTTTGTAGGTATTCAACTCTAATAAAGCCTAGAACATCATTAAGACATCACAAGGACTTCACTTTCATTTCTTCTTAACAAGAACCAACTTAAGGTAAATAAATCACAAAATATTCTCTTTGGAACCCTAGTATGGCCATAAGCCTCATGAAGATGCACCAAGCAAATGTTAAGTCATTTGAATATAATTCTACCTTAATCAACATCAAAGTATCATAAGTAGTTCATAATTACAAAGAAATCCAAATAGCCCTCTTATGAAACTATCATAGCCGTGAACATCAAAGGAGAATCCAAGACATTTTTCAACTCTTCTAAGTAAAATAAATCATAAATAACTATCTACACTCCATGAGAACATCACAACCATGGATTCTTGACAAGATTGAAATCAGGATAACAAATCACTAATGTATACCCTAGGCAAGCCCATATAGCAAGTAGACATCCCACACCAAAATCATGCTTGTAATCAACACAAGGTTGACTAATCTTGTTATAATCTATCCATATCCAAGCATAGAATTCACATAGAACATGTTTCCATGGATTTAAAAGAACATCCACCATAGAAACCCACTATGAACTATAGATTTAAAGATGGAAAAGCTTGAGTTTAAATGCCTACCTCTTGAAGACAAGCTTCCTCCCCTTTGATCTTGGCTTTTCCTCCTTTTTTTTCTTTCTTTCTCTTCCTTTTCCTTCTTCCTCCATGCTTGGCTGTGAGCTTCCTCTCCCTTTTCTTCTTCTTTTTCTTTTTCTTTTTCTTTCTTTTCCTTTCCTTTCTCTTTCTCTTTTGGCCGTGGGTTTAGGGATTGTTTTGGGAATATTAAATTTGTTTATTCCTACCTAAGCTAATTTGGCTTTGTTAAGCAAACCAATTAGATTTTAGCACTTGGTAGGTGTAATCATTAGGTTAATGATGACTTAGTTAGATTTGAACTAGTTTGGTTAGATTTGAACTAGATGGACTTGGTTTGGTTTCTCTAACTAAGTAATGATTACTTTTTTTCTAACCAATAATGTGTTGTCAAGTGTCAAGACATCATTAGTTAAGCTTCTAGCCAATCACATGCTTCCACTTGTCACCATCCTATTGGCCAATTCTTGGCCAATCACATGCTTCCAAGTGTCAAGACCCCATTGGCCCAAATTCTAGCCAATCATATATTGCCAGGTGTCACAATTCTATTGGCCAACCCTTGGCCAATTACATAGCTCCACATGTTACAATTTCATTGGCCAATTTTCTAGCCATTCATAAGCCTCCATATGTCAACATCCCATTGCCCCATTCTCCTCCAATGATATGCTTACACATGTTACAATCTAATTAGTTTATTCTAAGCCAATGAAATTCTTATAAGTGGCACTATCTTATTGGCCTATTCTACAAGAGTTACTTTTTTATTAATTTTGTTTATGTTATTTTCATCTTATCTAATTATAAAGTGACTAGAAATAAATTAGTGGACTAAATGATAGATTTAACTAATTATTGATCTCTAACTTTTCACTGGACAGAAATGCCCCTGTTTACAGATCCAAAATTATTAAATTACCACTGCTTAGTTTTCACTAATCCATTAAGTATTTCAACTAATGCTAAGCTCCCCTAAGTAGTTTTCAGTACTTTCTTCAATTTGAGCAGTTGTATTTCAATAATAAAATTTAAACAAGTTAAAAAATAGCAATAATTGTTATATTAACTATTAGGGCAATTTGGGTTATGTATTTTGTTCTAAGTTAGGGGCAGATGTTACAAAGTTCTTGGTGAATAAGCTTACCATGGACGGTTGCATCCTTCATTATGTGTTTGGTAGTGTGCTGGTGCCCAAGGGTGGCAACTATGCCATAATTTTTGAGGAGGACATCTTTGTCATGTGGATGATTCAATTCGAAAAGTCAATTAATTAGCCCTATACTACATGATGATGTATATGGAGAAAGTCAAGGGTCATGCCACCACTCCCCTTCTCTATGCTATGCTTATCACTTTGATTTTGTTAAAAGCGGGAGTTGATTTTATTGGTGAGGTTATGGTTCAACCTAGGCCAACTAGTCAAATTGACTCCGAAACCATAAAGAGAATGAAGATTAATGGGATATAGACCAACCTAAATCATGCTGATGGACATCCGGAGGCTACCATGGATAAGAATGAGTTAGTAGATGAGCCTGTGTATCAGGCTAATCAGCCTCATGAAGGCCGAAGCACTTGCAGCACCTGCTCATGCCTACGATCACGCTTTTAGGACTCTCATTGATGGATTTCATTAGATGGAAGCCTTCATGTAATCTACTGCGGAGACCATCTACACTCAGATGGATGCGATGGATGGTAGATTTGATCAGATGGACTAACACCTATTAGGACTTGACTGTCGAGTGGATGATATCAATACTCAGTTGATTGATATCAATGCTGGCCTTCAAACTCTTAAGGTTCACCACTCAGCCGGAGGACATGATGATGATGCAGTGGATTAGAGTCTAGGACTTAGCTAGTTATAGGCTATTTTACTCTACTGTATTTAGCACTTTAATGACTATTTTGCTAAGACTACTGTTGAATATCACCTATTGTTTTGCTAAGACTACTATTGATAATTACAAGCTTATGCATCTTTTTGCTAATTGTCAAACCTATGGCTTGTGGTTTTTAACTTATTTTTGTTGATGGTGTTTGCATGTTATAACTTGAGCTTATGACTTTTAGCTTGAGTGTCCCCTATAGCTTGTTTTAGATTGAAAATATTTTGATAATGACAAAGGGGGAGAAATATTGAGAATTGAAATGTTATATTGAGTTTTTCTATGTTGATATGTTAAGCTTCAGTATAGAGGCAACGCAAGCATGATGATAAAGGGGAGCTTGCTGTACAGCTCTGAACTTTGACACATGGTCAACTCTCTATCACATTGAGAGGGAGTTTTTCTAATCTCTAATGAATTATCATTTATTGACTAATTCCTTTACCAATTCTAGTGTTGTCATCATCAAAAAGGGAGAGAATGTGGATACTTATGTGCTTCAAAGATTTTGATGATTACAAGTATAAGGATACAAGAAGAACAAGTCCAAGAATTTTTTTTTTTTTGGATTACATTTAGGAATTAGATTCTTTGTAAGGGTAATCACTTATATTCTCTTTGCTTTAAGCTCATTACTCAAAATTATTTTCAAAGTAAGAATGCCCAAATGAATTTTTGAATAAACTAAAAGTAAATGGCCATTGTTCAAAATGATTTTCAAAGTTTTTGGACTCTTAAAATGCATTAAGATACTTATAGAAAACTTGGGATAATTCTCTGACTATGGCAAGTCCAAAAACTGAGTTTTTACAGCTCAGTAATCAATTACCACCCTTGGTGAATCAATTACCAAGCTTGACAGAGAACGCTAATAATCAATTACTGTCTTATGGACAATAATCGATTACCAAGCTTAGGTAAGGTCAATGCTTACCTCTACTACCAAGTTTCTAACCATTTTCAAAGGCTAGTAATCAATTACTCATTGCAGTAATTGATTACCAGCTCTAGGCAAAGAGCTCTAGTAATCTATTACCAGATGATGGTAATAGATTACTAGTTATAAATCTTAGCCAGAATGACTTGATAATCGATTGCCAGACTTCAGTAATCGATTACCACACTCTAGAAATAAAAAATAACGTCTAGTTTTCGCATTAAATGCAACTTCAACCACCTCCTACGGCCATATTAACCCTTGGCTTTAAATATCATCACTTGGGCAGACTTGAAAGAGGTTGGAAGAATTGATTAGCATTTATTGAGAGCATATATTCATCCTTTTCTAAGTTTTGAGCTTATATTGAGAATATTCTTGACACCTATTAGCACTTCAACTTGTTTACCTATTCTTTAGGTGAGTTTATACAAATTTTCATATTGTAAAATCTGTTCCTTGAGAGGGTGGAGGATCCCTTTAGTTGTTTGAGGCTCTTACACAAAGGGTGGAGGATCCCAAAGTGGAAAGAGTGCTCCTATGCTGTAAAGGTTTAACAAGCACTTAGTTGAAACTTAAAAATAGTGAAAACTCTCTCATGTGGATGATCTTGGGGATTGGATGTAGGTCACAAGGAGTGGCTGAACCAGTATAAATCGAGTTTGCATTTCTATCTCCTTTTATCCTTTTAATACTTTCAGTCAATATTTGATTATTGCCTTGTTCTTGCTATCTTTTTCATTCACTTTCTATTGAAAACTTGTGTGAGAACTTGAAGTTTTCATTAATCCATTTAGTTGAAAGAGTTTATAGCTTCGATACAAAATTTAGAACAAGTTTTGCTGAAATTTTGCAAAAGTTTTTATAACTCAATTCACCATCCTCTTGAGTTATTGAAGCTACTTGGTAACAGTGATAATATGGTCTCATTCAAAATTTCCTACAAGTCATATGACATGGCATAATGTCATGTGCTGATGTAACTTCATCTTAGATATTCTTGTAAGTCATTTAACATTATATAATGTTTAAGTGCTGACGCGATCTCCTCAAGACAAATTTAAAATTTTATTGAATGAGTAGAAACTTTTATATTCAATTAATAATTTATATTTATTAGAGAAATGAATAACGATATAAACTGTAATGATACTTTGGTGAATAACATTTCCACTATATTAACTAAATTATATTTGTTGTTTTTATTTTTTTTAATTTATGATTTGTATCGTCATAGTAAGATAACATATAAATGAAAATCACAACACACAATCATAAACAAAAGGAAATAAATTTAAAAAATAATTTTCTACCAAAGTAAAAGATAAAATATATTGGTGCATATTTAATTTATAAAATTAG
Source organism: Castanospermum australe (assembly GCA_019955255.1). Classification (NCBI taxonomy): domain Eukaryota; kingdom Viridiplantae; phylum Streptophyta; class Magnoliopsida; order Fabales; family Fabaceae; genus Castanospermum; species Castanospermum australe. The sequence continues at coordinate 136,397 of NSJW01000593.1, read as the reverse complement.
GCTATTATAACTAAACAAATGTATAAATTCTATTGAAATTTTTTAATGAATATTCACATATAAGTATTCAGACGTATTTAGTTCACAAACTAATCTAATATTACTAAAATATTCATAAATTAGATTAAAAAAATTAACTATAAATATTAATATGCAAACTCTTATAAAAATATACACAAATTATATATAAAAATTATTATAAATGTTGAAATGCATGCGCCTGCACTAATGGAGTAGTTATTTTACATTTATAACTCGCTTCAAATACTTTTTAATTGCTCATTCTTTGCAAAAACTCCTTAACTATTATTATTAATATTCTTTTTACTTAAATAAAGAAAATGAAAAATGCATGTTGTGAGTGCCGGTCAATAATGTGTGTAAATAAGTAGGCATAACATAGAAACCAATAAAATAATAATTTCATTTCTTTATTTTTCATTATTTTTTTGTCGTTATTTTTCATTAATTTTATGATATGTATTATAATTTACTATTTTAATTGACCAAGAGTATATTGAAAGAATTATTAAGAAAGGACTAATGGGATTTGATATTTCTAAAAAGTTAATTAATTCTTCACTTAAAAATTATTAAATCTGATTCACTTAAAATTGGTTATTTCTAGTATGATTATAATCTATATCTGTATTTATATCTATATTATATATATAATAAAATTTTTTTGAATAATGAAATAAGTCTAATAAATATTAAATAAGGTACATTTAACACTAATTCAATTCAATTAAATGAAACTTTTAATCTCATTGGGAAGGAATAAACTTGCATCAGTGTGTAAGAGTTATATTCTGATACTAACATCTAATCCTTTATTTGATTTGAATCTGGTGGTAGAAAATTACCAAATTTAATGAAAAAAGATAAACAAGAATATGAATTAAATGAAGAGAGAATAATGAATCTATATTTAATGAAGATAGATGATTTGACTTTTTTTAAAATTTATAGATTAATTTTGATTCACTTTTAGTGTAGAAAATTTTACACAATCATCTAATTACGTGTTGCAAAATTATTTAATGATTTTGAATATAATAACAATTACATAAAAAGTCAAACACTTTTAATTATATAGTAATTGTGATTAAATGATAGTATAAAAAATTTCTTACTGATAGTAGATCAAAATTAAATATTAAAATTTATTGATTTTATAAAATAGTAAAAATTATATTTTTAATAAAAAAATTTATATAATCTTTTCATAAAATTATTGATATGTATCATTTTATTAGTTTAGAATTAGATATATATTTTGCAAATCAAAATTTGTCAATTCTATCTAATGTGGTATGGTTACACTAGATTGAATGCTCTAAATCTAGATAACATTTTATTATTAAATGTTAACAATTCTTTCGTAATGAACTAATGATACACTTATTTTCTTTCCATTTCTATTTATACAAGTGGTTACTAGTAAGTATCATTAACAAAGAGTACTAACTACTACAAAACATACTAACTATTACAATTTCTATCAAATATCTATCAACATCAAAAACAACCTTGTTCTCAATGTTGACCTACAAGAACCCAATAGACTAATATCTTTGGTATGGGCTCTCCTAATAGGCTTGAGTCATAACATAATATTTAATATTTCCTATCAAATTTTTAATTATTTATAAAATTTATTTCAAAAATTCAATTTTTTAAAATCTAATGTGGAAGTCTATACATTATATACATATTTCATTTTAAAGTACCTATATGAATATTCTAAGTTTCCTTATTTGTAATCTAGTTATTTATTATTATAAATTCTAATAAATTATAATATCAATTCGAATTAGTAAAGTATTATTTTCTAATTCTAATATTTTTTATTACAAAATCGGGCCAAGGCCCTTCTAATTATAATTTTATTATTAGAATATAAAATATTTAAAATATAAGAAATCTATAATATATTAGTACATTATTAATATTTTATTGACATATTAAATAATTTTTTATTAAAAAAGATGTAATCTTTATCATTTATAAAAAATTTAATAAATAAAATTAATTTTTATGTCTTCATTAAATAAATATCTCACTATCATTTGTTTTTCATTTAATTCAAAATTTTGTTCTTTTTTTAATTAAATTGAGTAATTTTCTGCGATTAAATGAAAATAACCTGAAGAATTAGATATTGGTAAAAGAATATAACTGTTACATAAATGTGAATTTATCCCATCCTCCTCATATGTCATTCATTCAAATTCTTATAGTAAAAAATTTTAAAAAATTTTAAATAATTCTTTAAGTAATTTAAAATATGCATAAATTCATTATACACAAATAATAACTCATATAGTAATATACATTACTCTATTGTCTAAAAAGGATTTAATTTTTTTGATGGAAATGAGTTATTCAATTATTATTAATCTCTTAAAAGCTGAAGGTTTTTAGTAACCAAAAAAAGCAGAAAGGTTTTTTTAAGAAGAGATAACCACCAAATCAGATTAGAAGATTCAAAATTTTTTAAATATTTTTTAAATAATTTATAATATGTATAAATTTATATATGATAATGACTAATATAGTAGTACAGATTACTCCATTATCTCGAAAGAATTTAATTTTTTTTCAATGGAAATGGGTTATTCAATGAGTCTCTTAAAATCAAAATTTATTTGTTTTTTTTTTGGAAAAGAGATAACCACCAAACCAGATTAGGAGATTCAAAATGACACGATTTTATTCAAATGATAAATACTAAACACTTGCATGTGTTTTTCCACAGCAGTTCTCCCAACAGAAGTCAATCTGTGAAACGATTCGCAAGGGTCCCCGAACGCATGCGGCCACCGCAAACTTCCCATCAGAGAATTAACGGTCCATATTTGCAGTTTCTGTGGAACCCGAAAAGCCCTCCGATCGCAGATTGCAGTCACCATCACAACCTTTGTCACACACGGGACCTGCAAATCCTCTGCACTCATTGGGACCCCCACTACACGCCCCCATCTAAGTGCGTGAGCTTCCCGATTCCTCTCAAAACACAGCAATATTGCAAAGACCAATTCCTCAAGGTCTCAGTTTCAAGCTGGAACCCTCTCCATCTCTCTCTCTCTCTCTCTCTCTACATTCCATGTTGCATTGTTACCGCTTCTAGTTCTTTATTAACTTTTTGCAAAACCCACCAGTACACTCTTCTAGATCCCTCCCCTTTCCTTCCCTCCCTATCTTTTCTATATTCTTTCTTTTGCATTGTGTACTTCTTCCACAGGGAGAAGGAGTGCCATCTTCTCTACAACTCTTATCTCCGACGCTCTTGTCAAGTCAAATATAAACACAAAAGCTCAACTCTTTTTCATCTATTGAAAATTGCAATCTTTTTTTTTTTCTCTCTTATTCTCAGATTGAATTCCAAATCTCAAAACCATGATTTACCCTGCAATTTCTTCTCAGAACCCATTTGTGGGAGCTATGCCCAGTTTCTATAAACTGCCCACAAGACCATCTTTGCCGTACTCCGGGAGAATCGTTTGTTTTCAACACCAGGAATCCCAATACCGTTAGTAAACCCACAATCCTGGTGAACCCAAACCATCTTCTTGTCAAGAAGGAGAAGAAGAAGAAGAAACAAAGGGTGTATGAGAAAGAATGGGGTGGTTCTCCTCTAGTTGGCAGCAGACAAATGCTGCTCTTGTGTGGGATTGGTTATTGGGTGCAGGGTTTTAGGTGCTTTCCATGGCTTGCTCTAAACTTTCACATGGCCAACAATCTTAACTTGCACCCCTCTACATTGCAACTTGTGCAGAACTCTGCTAACCTCCCCATGGTGGCCAAGCCCCTTTATGGAGTCCTTTCGGATGCTATCTATATTGGTGGTGCACACAGAATACCTTATATTGGCATAGGAGGTAAGCTGACATATGTTTATACTCTGTCTTTTACTTTATGCTTTTTGTTTCCCTTTAGTGGGGTAAACTTTTTCTTTTAATGCTTCATGTGTTTGTGCCTTTTGCTTTCTCTGAATGAGTCTATTCATTTGTAATTTAGTATTAGTTCAACATCAGTACATCACAGGGGTTTGGCCAATGAGAATACTAAACCGTCTTTACACTTTGAATATATTGGAATACATCTGTCGACTTTAATATGATTCATTTTTGTATCTTTGATCATTTTTTGAATGGGTGCAAACTGGTATATAGATTGAGATAGAAAACATTTTTAAAATTGATTTTAAAATGACTTCTTTCATTCTTTATCCATTATACTTTTTTTTTGCTTTATCTTGAATGAGATTAGTTGCAAATGAGAATACTTAAGTTCAAAGACTAGTATCAGAATTTGAAACAAAATCTCTAACTAGCTGATGAGGTCATGGGAATTGAAAAGACAACCAAAACAGCTATAGAATAAGATAGACCAAGCAGAGACTAAGAATGCTGAAAAATTAAAGACAACTAAATCCATCTGCTTCAAATATATGAAGAAATCTCCAATTTTATTTTAATAAAATTTTCACGGTTCAGACTTATAATTTCTTTCTTTGGACCTGTCTGACTTGATGTTAAGGTGTTCTTGTTCTGTTATTCCTCCTTTAGATTGTCCTTTATCTTATTCTTAAGGTTAGATAATCTCTTTCCCTTTGCTATCATGTCATGTTTAACTTCCCTTTTTCTATATCTACAAATTCTATACAGAGACTAGTACATGATCAAATTTCTTATAAAGTAAAATTTATTTGATTGAATATAAATAATATCACTGATTATGAAATTACAAGAGGTTAGGGGCTCAGAAAGACATTGAGAAAAAGCAACTTGGAACTCCTTTATTTGACTCGATGATTTTTTTACCATAAGTTTCAATAAAAGCTTTGTGATTTTGTAATAGTGGAGTAACTTTTATCTTATAAAAAATATGGCGAACTCAATGCAGCTGAAACTTCTAAAATCCATGTGTAAGAGCAGAACAGATAAAGCATTCATTCAGCATGTAGTCTCTAACTTCTTGCCAAGAGTATGTTTTAGGTTAACATGATGTCCCTGTTGATATCATCGTGATCCTAAATAAACATTGTTATTTAAATCAGTGGAATGAATATCTTGATCAAACTCAATGGTGTCGTTTGATACATAGTGGGATAAGGCTTGGTTTGTTCAATCTTGATCAAAGATACTTATTTAGTTCAATCTCCAGTTCTTTTGCAGGTCCTTTCTTGGAGTCTTCTGTCATCGACCCCTGCTGCACGTGAAGTGCTTCCCAACTTAATCGCATCCGTGCTTCTCAGTAACTTGGGAGCATCCATTACTGAAGTAGCAAAGGATGCTCTTGTAGCAGAGTATGGCAAGAAGCACAAAATTGGTGGCCTACAATCATATGCATTCATGGCTTTAGCTGCAGGCGGAATCCTAGGCAACTTGATTGGTGGTTATTTCTTACAGAAAATGCCTCCGAGAACCATATTTGTTATATTTTCATCTTTACTGTCTCTACAGCTAGCAATTTCTTTCTCAACAAGAGAGGAGTCTCTAGGCTTACCAGAACTTTCAGAACATAATCTTGCCAGGAAATCCATCTCAGAAGGTATCAGAAAACAACTCTCTGATCTTTTCATGGCTATCAGTGACGAAAGGATTTCCCTCCCTCTTGCATGGATTGTTGGATCTATTGCTGTGGTCCCAATTCTTTCAGGCTCTATATTTTGCTATCAGACACAGTGTCTAAATCTTGATCCTACAGTAATTGGGTTGTCTCGAGTGATTGGCCAGTTGATACTTCTTTCAGGGACTGTGCTCTATAACTGTTACTGGAAAAAAATTCCAATGAGAAAACTGATAGGCATGATGCAGATTCTATATGCTTCATCTCTACTTCTTGACCTTGTTTTAGTGAGACAGATAAATCTTACAATGGGAATTCCCAACAAAGTGTTTGCTCTTTGCTTTTCTGGTTTGGCTGAGATTCTTGCACAATTTAAGCTTCTTCCTTTTTCAGTTTTATTTGCAAGCTTATGTCCACGGGGTTGTGAAGGATCTCTCACCTCTTTCCTTGCATCGGCTTTGTGTCTGTCATCAATAGTTAGTGGGTTTTTGGGTGTTGGATTGGCCTCTCTGCTTGGTATTACATCTGGTGATTACTCAGGCTTGACCACAGGAATTCTTATACAATTCCTTGCAGCTTTGGTGCCGTTAAGATGGATTCATTCTGTACCTATGTCACAACCTGTTGTTGAGAAGGAAAGGAGAACAGGCATGAGCAAAAGAGCTCGTAGAAATAGAAGAGTCGGAAAAGTTGTGGTTGGTTCTCTTAATGACTACCGGCGTGAGAGAGAATCAGAGATACAGATGGTGAAGTTCATTAATTCTTTCCTTTGCAGTTTTTTGATGATAATCATACTTGAGATCTGTGCTTTTCGTGGCTCGGATTGATGAGCTGCTGCGACAAAGTTAGGATTTTTGCTCCATGTTGAATTCTAATCTTGAGGCCAGCACCTTGTCACAGGTGATTATTGAGCATAGATTGGTCCATAATATTTCCTCAGAAGTATTTGGATTTCAACACTCTGCCTCCTGCTGATCCCAGTGATCTGTACTCTGTTTGCCTGGGTTCTCTTATGTCCAAATCTAGATAGCTCAAAGTTGCTAATTGATCAGGAATATTAATCTCATGTGGTCTATTCATGAGGATATACACACGATTTGATTGAGTCACAACTGTTATACAAGTATTTTTGAAACTTTTTGGGAGCTGAGCATCTTTTCTAGGCCTAGCATTGCAGAAATCACTGTAAAAAATGTAGTTAGCAATTGACATTTGTTGATCCCTGAATCATTTCCTTCATTGTTTTGATTGATTTGTGCAATGGATATATGCATGTTGTATAGGCTATGCTGTGAATATGGTATTTCTTGCCTTGGGCAATTTTAAAATTTTGATAGGAATTATTTATTTTCTTGAATTTTATAAATTGTAAAAGAAAAAAAAGATGGGATAAATGATGAGAGCAAGTGATACCTATTCTTGATCTTAAAATTCTCAAAAAGAAAATATTTATATTTGATTAATGACCTTGAGAAAAATCAAAATTGCAGATTTGATCTTTTTATAGTTGTTTGACATAGGGAAAGGCACTTGTGAAAATGATGAGGATGCAACTATCATGCATTTACGGTTAAATGAATTTTACGCCTATTGCACAGTAAGAACAAAATCCAAGGTGGCCCTACAAAATTGAAGTGGAGGGGGTTCTTTACTCTTATACTTGCTCCACTATTTGGCGATAAATATCCAAAACCCTAGGGCTGAAGAACTCATTGAAATAACATCAAGTAAAGCAAAAAGAAGGCAATACTGCCATTTACTAAGTACATATTTGAGTAGGAGTGTTCAATGGATCAGTTTAACTTTGATGAACCTGATTCAAATTGATCCACACCAAATAAATATTTGTTAAGTTGGGTCATCGGGTCTGTTCGAGTAAAAAATTCGATCAAATCCAACCATGATTAGTTTGGGTAATGGGTTGACTAAGTGCTAATCCCGATGACTCGATAACCCATTTGATTGACCCAATCATTTTTTTTTTTTTGGTAGAACTTCTTAGTAGTGTTAGGCCTTTTCCTTTTCCCTTGTTTTGCCATTTTACACTTTTTTCTCTTTTCCTAAATCCACACGTTTTGTTTTATGAATTGGGAATATTAAATTATGTAATTTTAAGTTATTTTTTTTATTTAGATCGATAACTTAAAAACTTGTACTATATTTAAGATAATAGATCAAGTGAATATGATATTATTTTAACTTAATTTGATAACTTGGAAACTTGAATTACTAGCCTATGACAGGTTGTATGATGCATTAATGCTTACTATTTTCTTTTTTTATGATTATGACTTTTTTATTTTATAATTTGTAAATAAAAAAAATAAAACATGAGTAACCTGATGACCAAAATCAACCCAACCCAACCTTGGTCGGTTTGGGTTTGTTCGAGTTACTTGAAAAAAAATTGCAAAACAGACCTAACCAAACCCAATCAAAGTTAATTGATTCGGATTTTTTTTTCCTTCAAATCTAACTCAACCCAATCTATGAATACCTCTATATTTGAGTTGATGTTTACACTATCGAAAAAGATTTTTGAAAACTCAAATCAGCTTTTGTTTTATTTGTTTTAACATTTGTAACATTTTTCAAATATGATTATAGCCTTAATAGCTCAATGGATTTGAAGTATTTATTTTTAACTTTTGTGTTGAACTTAATTTTTTTTAAAACATAAATCACTTCCACTCAAAGTTACTTTCGACTGAAATCAAATTTGTAAAATTGAGCTTTATCTAAAATTAAATTTGTAAAATTTAATCTAAACACCGTTAAAATCTCACTAGTAGTGCTGCTAGTGCATGTAGCACAAGTATTTCTTGGACTCTTCAACATCCCACTTCCCACTTCTATTAACTCATGATTAATTGAAAATAGACATGCACATTGCCATATGTAAAATTAGTGATAGAACACAAGACTTTAATGTATATGCTTTTGGTCTGTTTTTGGTTAGTAACATAACATAACTTTATCTTCACTAGATTACCCAGAATAAGTATGACAACATGCAAACATATATCCGCTTAATTTTTTTTTAAAAAAAAAACACCAAAAAAGAAAAAAGTTACTGAAGCGGTAAAAAGAGTACAATTATTCCTATCTTGAGTATTGTCTTATACATATTAGTGGGCCAAATAATGTGGCCTAGTTAACTTGTTCACATCAAATAAGGACTAAGTTAACTCTATAATGGGCACTTACCTAAACTTGCACACTCCTTATCTCCACTACCCTCATTTAAGGGAGGTGGTTCCACTACTTTGTCTAGGATAAATGGAGGTTATCATCTTCAGGTATCATAGATTCACATACGAAGAATTTACTATCTTAAATATTTACGTACTTAGACATTAGAGTATCTTTGCATGTACACTCATCAGTGCTCGACCTCCGACAAGCTCAAGACTATGTCTTGCAAAGGTATCTATCTAGATGTGAACAATGATGCTGTCTGCAAAAAAAAAAAAAAGGCAAAACTTTTTCTACCTTCCAAATCTTATCACCATGGCATCATACAAATGGACCTTCAATCCCGATATTCTAAATTTGTCAAAATTATGAAAAGAAATTCAAGGAAAGTAAAATAAGCGTAAATTTCCCTTTCAATTTCATTAATATACATACTAATTCTGTACAAAAAAAATTAATGTACATATTAATTGTCTCCCTTTAATACGCATACTATTTATTTGCTGGCCATTCTTTGATTTTTATCAATATGCAAATTGCTTATATGATGCCACACATTAATTGGCCTCTTTGGCATTAACAACGCACATCATTAACATTTATTCCAGGCAAAGAATTCAAGTATTAGTTTAATCGGAGAGAATGCCACAATTTACAGCATTTACTATTATTAATTATGAAGAATTCAACTACCATTCATTTGGGCTGATACTAGAATTGACATATAGAAGGATTTAATATATTTTTTAATTAGATTATTAATGGATGAATAAGAAATAAACTAATAATATATTTATAATTCATTGAAAAATTGTTAAAACCATTCAAACTATCTATGATCTATTTTAATAGGATTAGAATATCTAATCTGATACTAGAATTGATATATAGATGGATTGAATATATTTTGAATTAGATTATTAATGGATAAATAAGAAATAAACTAATAATGTATTTATGATTCATTGAAAAATTATTAAAACTATTCAAACCATCCATGATCTATTTTAATAGGATTAGAATATCTAATCTCTCTATTAATCTATTTTAATGGAAGTATTTCCAATCCATCTACCCTCAACTAGATGCATGTAGACTCCTATGATATTCAAATGCATTCTATTCTTCAAACCAAATATATATATCCATTAAATCTAATAAATATTTTGGTTAGTTCATTAACCATCCATTAACTAAAACTAATTCAATCTATTCAAATTCATTAATTCTATTATTATAATTAGATGGATTGGATTAAATTTAGATATAGATGGATTAGATGAGTTATAGATTCATAGATCCAATTGTCACTCCTAGTTGGTACTTATTAATTGCTAAGGAAGATCATGAATTGCCGCCACGCTCTTCACCACATTCGTTCTTGCCTAATGCCACACTACACGGCTAGGATGCAATATATAAAATTTGTTGTTTCCCACGGTCTTGGACTCCGGGTGGTCCCCTATAATCAAGCAATCCCAGTAATGAGCGAACAATTGTCAGCAAAAGACTGGCTAACCTAATAAAAGAATGGGGGTAACCATTATGAGCACATCGACGTCGTGTAAAAAAAGGGGAAGCAAAATGCATCCAGACCCCCTAAACTTTAGATGGTTTGCAAACAGCCACCATGAACTATCAAATTTTCCTATTAGATCCCTAAACTTAGGGATGTTATGATAGATCCTTCTGTCTTGTTTTTTTTTTTTTGGTTAAATCTGTAATGACAATCAGTCACATGAGTAGCACATGTTGAATTTAAAAATTTTAAATTGTTTTTCATGTTTTTATTTTTATTTTAAACATTTCAATAACATTAAAAAAAAGCTTCCAAAAAAGAGAAGCCCCTTTCAGAAACAAGGATGGCATATTCATCGAAGGCATGATTCGAGGCTCACCCATTCCCCTTGTACACTGAATATTGCCGGCAGAAGAAGATCCATTGACTTTGTCTTCATTTAGCTTCATGACCATGCATTTGGTCCGCTGGTGTTCGTACTCATCTTTGCATGTTCACCCTCGTTGTCTGCGTTTGGTCCTGCATAAATGGATAAGCAACCAAGTAATTATTGTTTGCTTTGGGTTTCAATTCGCAGTTTGGATTTGATTTGGTAATTAGTGGATTTTTTTTTTGGATTTCAATTAGGTGTTAGGATTTGATTTGTAGGGTAGAAAAAACAAAGTGGCTTGTTAACACATGATATGGACTTTATTCTATAGGAGAAAAGAAAAGATGCCACTAAAACTTCGCAAAAATTTGAGTGAAAAAGCATAGAAATGTGAGTGAATTAGTTCAATATGGACAAAATGTACAGGACAAAATGTAGGTGGCAACTTTTGATAAGTATTCACAAGTCAATTTGATAATCAATGTCCAAGTAAATGCCAAGCGCACACACACACACACACAACATGTCAGTATGATGATATTCCTACTTTGATCCTTTCTTTGGATTTTCTTGTTTCATTAAAATTAGGTGAATGCTCGATGCCCTGTGTTTTAGTTGGGTTCTGAAACTAAATTAAATTTGTTGACATGAAAAGCTGATACTATAAATTCCCCAAAGTAACCCTACTTGTGTATCATCCTCGTCCTTGGGACGACGTATTTGATATGCCTCTGTCACTCAAATCCAACGTCCACCTAGAAATCCAGCACCCACCCTCGTTAACTTTGGCATCCACCCTAAAATCCAACTCATTCTTCGATAATCTCTCATTGAAATCAGCCTTACGAATTGGCGGCATTTCTCACTCAAATCCTATGGCATTCTAACATTAGAATATGAAATTTGGCGAGATCTCACCTACTGCAGTGGATTGTGGTGCGGCGAGGCTCTAAACTATGGCAAGATCTTAGTTTGCTCATCATAAAGCACAAGATTCCACCTTTGCAACTTACAACTTATTAGATTGTAGACTTTATGCTGCTAACTCCCACAATTTAGGGATTCAAGTAGCATATTATTTGTTTGCTATTGTTATTGTTGTATCTTGCTTTATTGTTTGCTCTTTTTGCACACACATCCATAAACTAAATCAATTATATAAAGAAATTACCATCGACACAAGCAAAGCAGATGAAATTTATTCATGCCTACTCGAAGATTCTCAAGTAGTGCTAATTTTAATTAATCATCCCATTCTGCCACCAAAGAATTAATCAATACTCCCAGTGTATACTCTGGCTACACCCAATGGGTCTTACAGATCAAGATATTTTCTACCCATCTTGCTTCATGTAGATGCCAAGAATTGCATGGCAAGGATATGTTAACTATCCATATATATCCCAAATGCCAATGCTTTTGATCCGTAATGCAGCATTGCATGAATAAACAATAAATGAATTAGTTGATTCACATTGTCCGAATAGGGCCAGCACAAGACTGGCCATGAAACATGAGTCAACAAGCATAGAGACTCAATTAGCCATATCTTAGCACTATTGTAAGTCAATCATCTTTAATTTTTAAATTGCAGCTTTTCTCATTAAAAAAAATTTTCTTTCTCGTTTTGGCCCAAAAAAGTAAATTTTGATTAAAATTGCATGTACGTTACGCAACTTGAAGGAAGATAAATTCAACTAAGATGAGTGGGTGACTAAAATAAGTTGGTATACACTATATTTCCTATGAGGTTAAAAGGCCAGTTGTAAGTAATAGCTTTGAAAATATTCATGTTGGTACAAACTTTGTTACATAATAACATAAACTTGAACAGAAGGAAACCATAGTTTTTCAATGTTGGCCTTTTCATTATTCAAATCACTAGTACAAAAAGTCAAATCTTAGATTCCTAAGATTACTCATCATACAAGAACCTACAAATATAAATTACATTGCACATAAATTAATTAGATAACTTGCAGGCCAACTGTAAAAGGATCTTATCACATGCACTATGCTGGAGCTCTTCAAGTTGCAACAAGAGTCCTTCTAAGTCTTAATATTTTGAATCAATTATATGTGTGTTGTTAATTTTCACTTAATTCTGGAATGCTCATTGCAGTGTGTATCAATCACATGTGTTAGTTTTTGAATGCTGTATGTTTTGAGTTGCCATTTTGAATTGTCTCCGTCTTCTGTAGGCTTTGTTGTAGAAGATGGAGTATAAAAAGACTTCTAAGGAAGATTTAAGTTGATTCTATGAGTGGAGATTCTGATTCTAATGGTTCCAGCCATGATTCGAAGGAGCATGGCATCGAAGAAGTTGATGTTGGGAAAACTGAAAACATGGTTTAGGCTTAGGGTAATGTATGCAATAAGAAAATTTTAGAGTTGAGGGCAAGCGACATTATGAACCTGGAGTTTAGAACTGAACAAGATTCCAATGAATTTTATCTGAAGTATGCCAAGTGTGTTAGGTTTGTTGTTCATAGAGACGATATGGTTCGAGATGCAAAGGGCAATATCATAAGGCGAAATCTTGTTTGTAGTAGGGAAGGATTGAGAGGCAAACAACACTACATGAGAGTTGATAGAAAGAGGGAGCATAAACCAATAACTAGGACCAAGTGTGGTGCAAGGTTGCTAGTTTTCTGGGACAATAGCAGATCAAGGTGGAAAGTTATGAAGTTTGAGGAAGAGCACGACCATGAGCTCGCATAAGTAAAGTTCATTCAAATGATTCCAAATTACCATAAATTGACTGAAGCAAATAAGGCACAAGTTGATAGCATGCATTCATATGGGATAAGAACGTGTCACATAATGGGTTTCATGACTGGACAAGCAGGGGGATATGCTGGAGTTAAATCCTGCAAGAAGGACCTCTACAATTATATTGATAGCTAAAGGCATGCTAAGATAGTTGATTGTGATGCATTTGCAACTATAAGTTATTTACAGGTGAACGCAGATGCAGATCCAATGATGTTTGCCAAGTACACAACTGATGAGGGGAGATTGGCTAACTTGTTTTGGGCCAATGGAATGAGCAGAGTTGACTATCAACACTTTAGGAATGTGTTAGTGTTTGATACAACATATAAGAAGAACAAGTATGACAAGCCATTAGTAATTTTTCAGGCACTAATCATCATCAGCAGACATGTGTATTTGCATGTGCTTTGGTTGTTGATAAGCAGGTTGAGACATATAGATGGGTGTTAGGTTCATTTTGGATGCAATGCATAGGAAACAACCAAAGGCGGTAGTTACTGATGGTGACAAGTCTATGAGGAAGGCAATTAAGGTCTTGTTTCCAAATGCCCTTCATCATTTATGTGCTTGGCACCTAGATAAAAATGTGAAATCTAACATCAGGAACAAAGAATTCTAACAAGGATTCAAGAAATGCATACACGCAAACTTTGAACTTGATAAGTTTGATAAACATTGGAGAAGCATAATGGAGGATTATGGCCTAATCTCGCAATAATTGGGTGAAAAAAAAAATTCAAATGGGAGGCTATATGGGCTACTGCATAACTTCACGACAAGTTATTTGCTGGAGTGAGAACAACAATGTGGTGTGAAGGGATTAACTCATTTATTAAGAGTTATATAAAATAGCAACATAGTTTGGTTGAGTTTGTTCATCATTTCGAGCATGTTGTGAATGATTACAGGAATAATGAGCTAGTTGTAGACTTTGGTTACATGCACAGTCAGCCTATGTTGACATCTACATTGGACTACATTGAGTGCAAGGTAGCAAACGTGTGCACATAAGAAATCTTTAAAGAGTTCAATTATGAGCTTAAATTGGCTACTGCACTATTTGCCATTGAAGTTGACACCATTGCAACTACGATCATTTACAAAATCAACAAGTTTTGAAAAAGCTGGTCATATATATAAGCTCATGTATGATAAAGTTTTAGAGGAATTTGACTGTTATTGCCACTTATGGAATACACGAGACATTTCGTATTGTCATATAATTTGTGTTATGAGACATGAACACATAGAGACACTGCCCAAGAAGTTGACTTTCAAATGATGGACAAAAACTACAAAGTGTGATGATTTGTCTTCAACAGATGAGAGTGTGGATAATGATAAAATGTCCTTGAATGCGATATGGTGCATTATGTTCTACAAGTAGTTGGATGAATTTTCTTGCTTCAAAAAATTTGACTCTTGTGAAGACAAGAAATGAAATAAGTAGAATAACATCTTGGCTATAAAGTTAAATGTTCTATTACTAACAAGGGATCATCTTCTATCTCTAACAACTTGATTGGTGACCCAGTGATGGTGAAGACCAAAGGTGCACCACCAATGTGCAAGAAGACTCGGAAGAGGCGATGTTGTTCTAATTGCAACATGCCTGATCACACCATGCGCAAGTGTCCAAAGTTACAAGGTGATCAAACTCAGCCTAGTGGTGATGTTGGTAGTAACTCTTCAACATTAGATGAAGTAATAGATGGAGTTCATGCAAGTTCTAACAAGTTGATATCATGACAGTGCAAAATTTAAACATTTTTAATCATCATGACAAGCATTTTCTATGAATGTGGTTTCTTACTTAATGTCTGTTTTTTAGTTTCATCAAAATACCATCATATAATTATGCCAACGCTACCACTCGATGTTTGTTGATTGTACTTTGTGAATGTCTTTGGCAGACTATCATAGGCTTTTCCCCCATTGTAATGGGATCATTAGTTTTGAGGCCTATAGTATTAGTCAAAGATACTAGTGTTCGAGCATAGCAAAATTATGATAGTGATTGAAGGCAACCTTGTTATCCTTATTCTCCCACTTGTAGCTAGCCAACTTTATTATGGCACAGGCTAAGTCTCACGTAATTATGCTCCACATCCAACCCAAGTGTACCTGGCAGGCATAGTTCAAGCCCTACAAGTGTACCTTGCATGCCCAGGTATAGTAAAATAGTAGTATCTTGCAGCCCAAGCAACCCCAACTCCCGGCCAACTGTAGTACTTTGCACCTCTAGCTCTAACTCATTAGCAATACCTTCCAATTCTCGAGCAGCAATAACATCTGCAAGTATTGTGGTAAATGCTTGTGTGTATCATCCTTTATGATTATAAACACTCAATTATTGTGCTGAACACCATCAATCAACTATGCTAGGAATGTTTCACTAATTGTAAAATCCTTCTATCCAACTATCCTTATTGGTAGTAGTGGAGTTTGAATGGATGTTGTGATGATAGTGTTGCCTCTGTCGTCTATCTTTATATGCTACTTTTTATGTTTAATAGCTGACCTTAGATAGACTGTGCATGGATGAGGTCCCAATCATGACACTGTTGACTTAGCCCTGTGGTGTTGTGCTTTGCACTTAGTAACACTTAGTAAACATGGGTGTTGTGCTTTGCACTTAGTAAACATACTTTGGTTGATATAATAAGGAATAATTTCTGCATAATAAACTTCTCCATGATGCTGGAAAGTTTACACTTTTCCTAATATGTGTTATATCATTTTTCCCATGAATGTCATGATGATTTTGGTTTACTAATTTATAGCGTTGCAAAATCAACACTAGATTATGCTTGCACAACAAAATTTGGCACTACTGCATCGGCACTAGTGTATGCTTGCACAATAAAATTTGGCATCAGCATCTGCTAGTAATGATATTAGAAGAGATTGAATGCACTGAACAACTTAAAAAAACATGACTAACAATGACTACATCTATGACCAGCTGTGGTGCAGCTATAGATGAAGAGGTCTTTAAGGGACAATGTAATAAACATGACTAATTTACATGGTGAAACCATCATGTTTGTTCATTTTCTAGTTTGAATTTTGGCTGTAAAACATTATATTTATGAAGTTAGTGAAGCAGGTTATTTACATTTATAAATTTGTTCATGACTAGGACCTCGTTGCCAACAATATAAAATGGGCAACTTTTGCTTTTGTTTTGTTCTTTAATGAGTTAAAGGATGATTGTGCCATATAATCATACATCATTGGAACAATGGATAATTTACTTTCGTGTGCAAATCACTATTTTTCAATTAGCAAACAAGGGCAACAACTTAGTAGTTGCTCCTATCCTTGCTCCCCATCGCTAGTTGGCTCGCTCTCCTCCTGTCAGGTTGGACAAATGAAAACAATAGTTTGAAAGAGCTACTATTGTAGTTGATCCTGTGATTGTTCGTAGCATTGCTCTTCCTCTCAGGTTGGGCATATAAAAATATGCAAAGATGGAGTATATTAGTAGCTCCTGTGATTGCTTTTTCTCTCTGTGCATAAGCAATTATGCCAAACAAATTGTGAGTACATGACTAGCCACTATGATTGCTGCCTGGGACGTGTTGTATTAACACACTTTAATATGTGGTCTTACGTGAATTGCAATGAGTAAATGACAACAGACTCTATTGGTTATTTAGTTGTATATGGTCTTTAAGGTGATATAAGCATACATTTGCTAGGAGTTGATAAGCTAAGGAAATGTACTATATCTACAGTCACTAACACTCATATTTTTGTTTTTACTTTCCTTTGGGATATGATAACTGTTTCTATGTACTCATTTCCAGACTAGTGCATATTTTTCATATGATTTTTTTAGCCTTCTCTTGGGTAAATGCTTGAGCTAGGAGTTAATAGCATCGATAGAATCCTATACCTGGTAACTTATCATTTCAGGATAAACAACATACAACATGATTCGTCATTTCTTGTTTAAATTATATCTAACACACTTGTTGTCACATAAAAGTGAGTACAACACCTAATAAATAAAGTTTAACCACACTTTAATATGTATTAACACAAATAACATGTACCCTTCATTTCTCATGAGTAAATTGTTAGCGCCAAGTAGTGCACCAATGATCAAATATATGATCAAAAATTACAAACTACTAACAAAATCTGTAACATATACCCTTCATTCAATCGCCAAAACCTAACCCAAAACTAGTCAATGCCAAAACCTAACCCAAAACCTGTAAATGCCAAAACCTGACCCAAAACCTATCATTGCCAACACCTGTTAATGCCAAAAGTTGTCAATGCCAAAACTTGACCCAACACCTAACTTAGGCTAATAGTTGCAATTCTTGACCTACACTAGTCTTTTTTCCTAAAACCTGACCCAAACATGTTATCCACATATTAGCTCTAATATCCCATTGGTTTAATACAAATTGATGGCAAAACAATAAGAAAATTAATAAGGCAAAACATTCATCAGGCATTATTTGTTGTCACACTGTCTTTTTCTGCATATACTCGAGTGCCAGCCTAATAATCTCATCCTTTTTAGGGTTATATTCCTTCAATACTAGGTCCAATGCCAATCTCATTTGTGTGTAGTCATTTACGATATGAGAATTGAAGAATAAAGTCAATCATTTTATAACTATAAGACAATCACTCAATCATGACAAAGTAACATAAGTTAACGAAGTTAGGTACATTTACCTCCAACTGATATGGCCTCCACAAATGAGATAGATCATCTATTGTGAAACCCAGACTCCACAGTCCATCTTGCAAATGGTGTGGTTAAAATTCAAGATATAAGGGACATTAATGGTGACTTATAAATAATGTATAAAATAGAAGAAATTGTGCCGTGAGATACCTCTTTCTGTTGATTGACCTTTGACTCAACAAGAGTATATTATGATATGAGAGGTCATGTGCACATGGGATCATCATAGAACGGCTTATCTTGAATGAGGTCTTCTAGAAACAAAGCCTGTCAATTGATTATAGGAAAATACCTAAGCATTTACATGGCATGAACTGATTACTTTGAAATATATTCTAGTATGCATTTACTTATCACTTTCTTTATGGCTCTAACTCTTGAAGCTCTTTGTTTGTCTGATTGTTTTAAATCAAGATAAACAAGCTCTCGCTTTAGTAGATCAATAATCAATATAAGCCAGTGGTTGTCCTTATGAATTGGGGCATATATTTGCGAAGTCCAATTGTAAAATCCAAGTAAGTCAGGTTGGATTCGTAAAATAGTTTCATTTCATTCCAACATATAACATCACCTATAAGTCATAGGCCATGAGGAAGAGCAACTAAGCCATCAAAATATTTGCAAGTAAAAAAAATGAAGGACATTTATAACATGTGAACATTTATGTGCTGTGAATAAGGAAAAAAAAAACCCAATAAGGAAAAAAAAAACCCCATAATATAGTCAGTCAAACTTTGGTACTCTGTAATCTGCTTTAGAATACTGGACAATCTTTAATGCTATTGTATAAATAAAACAACCTTCAGCAGGTGGTCCACCTTGCCCCTGAAGTCTCTTTGGATGCACTTTATAGTTCCTTTAGATGCATGTCCATGTCCCAATGCAATTTGGTGGGCATATCCAAATGTCAATTGTCACTAAATTACAGACACATGTTGAGTACAATTATGAATGGTTAATATACAGTAAGTGTGGTTGGTAGAAACCACTTCAATTTGTTATCATTGTACATGGTCATGGCAGCAACAAGAATAAGCATCTACAAGGGGAAACAAAATGAAAATCATATCACTTTAAATTGGATGACAATACACAAATAGCATACTTAGACTATAGTGTACATCATCAACTATAGGACAAGTTGAGACAATGCTTATGAATGCCATCCTACTTCTATTGCAGTGCGTATTTGGCACTAGAACTGTGTTGTCAAAGAAAACCATTAACTCTATTATTACTTATAACAAATAGTATTGTACACTTGGAAGTTCATGGCCCTTTGTGAACCTTGAGCCAATCATGCCATAACCAACTGAAGTCTTGTATGTTTTTTGAAATATTTCCCATGCCACTGGAAGGTCCTACTAAGTATCCATGATTAAGACCAACTCCACTGCCAATAATGATTGCGCCTAACATGAACAATCTCCTCTAAGAAACCCCAAAGACGGCTTTAGAGAGCAATTACAGTAGTTTGAAACATACTATCTATCAAGTAAGACTGAAATTTATTGAAAACATTTAGACCAATGAAGGGAAAGGTTACCCATGCACTTTTGTTCATAGTAGACTTCTTGCACCCCTTTGAATTTTGTTTAGGACATGTTTTCTCCTTTTGTAGACGTTGGAAGCAGTCAACGTTAGCGCTGTCTGACAGATTGACAGTGAGTGTATAATGTGGGTCTCTTTCCTCTAAAACTTCTTCTTTTGTAGTGACATTCTGTGATCCATCCCTTATGGGGATTCCTTTTGCATGAAATATTTGCCCTCTGTTGATGTAGGTGGATGAGTGTCCGGTGTAGTGAATGAATTGAATAAGTTGTTTATTAATGCAAGGGACATCCCTACATTCAAGAGCTGATGCATACATTTGTTCACTTGTAAAACTGTTGTTGATTACGTCATGACCATTGTCGAAAGGGTTTCTACCTACTCTTTCACTATATTCACCGATGACTGTAGCCTACAAATGAAATCCGTAATATCCTACAACAATACATAGTTTTGTTAGGATGATGCATTGCAAGTGTATTAAACATGGTAGTAAGCAGTTAACTACAACCCTATATGTGTCAGGACATGGGGCGTCTAAATTCCTTGCTCTTGATCCTTGTGTAGGCACTTGGCGTGCACTACTTGTGTTCCTATACCATAGTGGAAACAACTGAAGATGGTTTCATTTGTAGCTAGTACACCTGCGTTTGGCTAAAAAACATTGTTTTCTTAATGTAACATCAAATTAATCCTTTAAAGATATAAAATGACGTCAAAATGATCCTTCAAAATGATTTTTCGAAAGGACCATTTTGATGACTTTAAATTTAGAGGAAAAATTTAATGTCATATACTTTTAAAGGATCAAATTGATATCAATGATCCTTGACAGGATCAAATTAATGTCAAATGAATCTTTGGAGGATTAAAATGGTAATTTAGTCTAATAAAATTTAAATAGTATAAATTTAAATATCTATTAAAAAACAACTTAATTAACTTAGGGTAGAATAGTAGAATCTTATTAATAATTTAACAAGAAAACACTTTATGAGATGCTACAAATAAATTTTTATTGACTTTATAAATTTTATGTTTTGAAGTAAGAATCAGGGCAAGACGAGGCAAAACAATCCCCGCAGGGTTCGGATATAGGGCAAAAAAAAAAGCCTCGCGCGAGGGATGGGACAGGGACAGGGCGGGTTATTCATGAACGGGGTAGGGATGGGTAGTGAAAAACCTGCCCCCATCTGCCCCATTGCCATCTCTACAAAGAATTTATTTATCATATTATCTGAAACTTCACTTATGTGAATAGTTCATACTAAATTTAGACTAAGTTTTTTAATCACTTTAATATGCACTAAATATTGATTAAGTTATACTTAGTTGATACTTATACTTGCTACTAAATCTCTATTAGGGTTAATTCACATAATTTCAAATCAGATTAGCTTGATACTTACCATTTCAGTAACACTTTATAATTCATGTACATTCTA
Source organism: Castanospermum australe (assembly GCA_019955255.1). NCBI lineage: Eukaryota > Viridiplantae > Streptophyta > Magnoliopsida > Fabales > Fabaceae > Castanospermum > Castanospermum australe. The sequence goes on along the minus strand of NSJW01000593.1, from coordinate 115,251 downwards.
TGTTTAGTAATGGATCATTAGCCTAATTTATTCTTTCCAATTGGCTTATTATCTACCTATTGAGGCATTACATTGGTCATTGACCTATTCAATATGCTTACGGAAGATAACGATTCCCTGAGTTTTGTTATAATATAGAATGACTTAATGTACATTAAGGCTATGGAGAATACAATTGCCTCTTCAATACACTTGATAATGCCACATAGTGGGTAAGGAAGATACCCATTGCCTATGAGTTTTCTTATGCTATAGTTTGGCTAACTGTCATTCAATTTTGTAATTGCTAAGTGGCTTAATTGATGCTTATAATTTCGTTTAATCTCTAATAGGGGTAATCTTTCATAAGTAAAAGACAGCCAATATTTATTTGTTTCTTATTTTCACTATCTTATCAACACTTACAATATCACCTTTGCTTCAATATTTATTTTATTTTTTATTTTTATTATTTTATAGCCACTATTACTTCATAATGTTATTCTATACAATATCACCTCTGCTTTAATTTTTATTTTATTTTTTATTTTCACTATTTTATTAACACTTATTACTTTCTAATGCTTTTTTTTATACAATATCACCTCTTCTTGAATATTTATTTTATTTTTTATTTTCACTATTTTATTAACACTATTACTTCCTAATGTTTTTCTATACTATATACCTTTGCTTCAATATTTATTTTATTTTTTATTTTCACTATTTTATATCTACTATTACTTCCTTTATTTTTCTATACAATATCACCTCTGCTTCAATATTTATTTTATTATTTTATTTTTATTAACATTATTATTTGCTAATGTTTTTCTATACAATATCACATTTGCTTTGATATTTATTTTATTTTTTATTTTTACTATTTCATATCTACTTACTACTTCCTAATATTTTTCTATACAATATTCACCTCTAATTTAATACGTTAACTTTTATTTTTTATTTTCACTATTTTATTAGCACTTATTACTTCCTAAAGTTTTTCTATGTAATATCTCATTTGCCTTCAATATTTATTTTATTTTTTTAACTATTTTACATCCGCAATTACTAATACAATATCACCTTTGCTTCAATATTTATTTTATTTTTTATTTTCACTATTTTAGTAACACTATTACTTCCTCATGTTTTTCTATACTATATCACCTCTATTTCAATATTTATTTATTTTTTATTTTCACTATTTTATTAACATTATTGTTTCCTAATGTTTTACTATACTATATCACCTATGCTTTGATATTTATTTTATTTTTTATTTTTACTTATTTTATTAACACTATTGCTTCTTAATGTTTTTCTATACAATTACCTTTGCTATAATATTTATTGTATTTTTTATTTTCACTATTTTTTATCCACTTACTACTTTCTAATATTTTTCTATAGATATCACTTCTGCTTCAATATTTTATTAACACTTTTTATTTTCACTACTTTATTACCAATTACTTCATAATATTTTTCTATATGTTATTACCATATCTTTTAATTTCACATTTTTATTATTTTCTTTTAAATGGTTATATGTATATTAAAAATTATTTCTTCATACGTAATTATATTTTTAGAAATGTTATTATTTTTTTATATTTCTATTTAAGACGTAAATTTTTCAAGGAGTATGTACTCATATATCTCACATTAAGTAGCTATCTAAATATAAGATGACATTTAAGTCATGAAATCTTCTCATCCAATAAGCTAGTCTTTGGATGACTTATCCCTATAGGTTTGAGTTATATCGCTTGGATTGTAATATTTTTTTATATATGACATCACAATTATTTAAATAATTTTTTGTTGTCAACATTTATATCATAATATTATTTTCTTTTTGAAATAACTATTTCATTAAAACTTACTTCTTAATTTTTTTCTATATAGTATAACCATTACTAAAAAAAGTGTGTTCTTCTTTAATTTTATTATTTTATTAACACTTACTTCCTAATATTTTTTACATGCTATCACCGTTATTTAAATAATCATTTTTTAAAATTTACTATTTAATTAACAATTACACCTCCATATTTTTCTACATACTATCATCATTAGTTAAATAATTTTTATCTTACGAAGATTTATATTTTAAGATTAATTTCTATTTCAATTTGACTATTTTATTACTCAATTATTGCTTATATGTTTGGAAAAATTATAAATTATTTACTTAAATAAAATTATATACCTAGATACAAATTAAAAACATATTTCTCTGTATTTTAATTATTAACTTTTTTTTTTGCTTTTATAATTGTTTCGTAAATGTGACTAATTATAGATTTGGTATGATTATAAATTAATTATTTAAATATTTTTTTTTTATAAACACTATAAAGATAACGCAATGTATTTTAATTATTTATTATTAATTTTTTGAAAAACTAAAAATTTAAGACCAAAGAAGGGAATTCCTCTATAATAGTATAGATTATTATTACTCACATAACTCAATTTGCATTTTTTTTTTGTCATATGTAATAATTTTATAAATTATTTAATTATATTTCATTATAATTTGACATTGCTGTGTTAAATACAAAAACCTTTGACAAAAAAAACCTAAAAAATAACTATCTTAATCCAATGCTCTTTAGTAAACGAGTAAGTAACGAAACTTGAATTGAGGCTTGAGGCTTGAGGCTTCAAGTCTGTGCGGAGAAAGCCACACTAAGTCCATTGAGGCTTCTATGACATTTCACGTTGTCAACAGCCTTGCTTCTTGGGGACTGGGAAACTAACTAGGCAAATTGGCAAAACATAAAAGACAAAACACGTATCAAGCAGACTACTTTATACTGTCAAGAATTCTCATGAATGCCTTATACTGTCACCACGAAAAGGAGAAACGGGGATTTCCATTCTCATCTTGCATGCCTGGTCACCTGCCATTTGACTAAGGTTCACATGTTACAAGTTACAATAACCCTCCTCTAGCAACTTCATCTTCCAACCCTCCTCACCCCACGCTATCTTTCAACCCTCCTCGTTGTTAACGGAGAGAAAAGGGGCAACTTCATCTTCCTCCCTCCCTTATTGAAGCTCTCAGTATCTGTTCCGAGGTACCCATATTCATCTTCAAACACTAGGTACCTTACACGGCTTCTTTATGTTTGTTGGACAAAAATTGGGATCTTCTAATGTATAGATGCAGAGGAACCCACGGTTATCTTCATCTTTCGTTATATCTCTGTCTTTGAGTTGATATGAATCTTGGGTCCTCACTGAATAGATTTAAATATTGTTGAATCCCGGAGCTTGTTGACGACGGTGCCCCTCATTGACTGTGAAATCCCGAAGCCTAACAAACACTGCCAATGAACACTCCCTTTCAGGTACTTCATAACCCTTTCACAAATAACTTGTTTGTTCTCGAGGATTTGTGTTAAATGGCTGGGTTTTGTTCTCTGCTATACTTGTTCTTCCATCATATTAGCACTCCATTGAACATATTTAGAATTGTCGTGGACCATATTGAAAAAAAAAAATTAAGGTGACAAAGAGGCATTTAGGTTTTACTTTTAATTGCTTCAGACAGAGGTGAGAAAGAGGGATTTAGGTTTTATTTTTAATTGCTTCAGACAGATATGGAGAAACGTTCAAAATCTCCATCTAGAAAACTATCATCCAAATCACTTTGGCACAATTCAAATACCAAATATACAGGGAAAGAAACCATGGAAATCAAATTAGATCTCTTTCTCTCAAGTAGTAGAGATTGTTTAGAAGTGCTATCCCGTTAAAATTAACTTTAAATAAGAGCAAATTGACTAAAAGAAGTTTATGATTGATAAGACATTCATATTTTATTCTGTGTACTCTTTTATGAAAAGAAAAAAGTCACAAATGTTTGCTTTAGCCATCTTTTTGGTCCTTGAATTTCTTTTCAGATGTTATTAAGGTTTTAAGATATTTGGACTCATAAATATATCTACATTACAATCCTTGGTTGTTTGTCACTTTATGTATGCTTGTCATTTACTTTAGTTATCCCCACTTATTGGTAGTTCATTTTTTCTAAGCAGCTTTGTAACGTTTATGATAAAGTGTTCTATCTTTTTATCTACTATGTACGCATGAATTTAAAGAGCTCCTTTCTTTAGATGTTTTCTCTTATGAGGACAACTTAGAAAACTCTTAGTATTCTTTCTTCTCTTTGTTCTTGATGAATCTTCGTTATCATGCTGTGATCATATTTACCATGAAATTTTGTTGTCTTATGGAATGCATTGATCATTTCTTGTAACAAGCTAGTAGTAGTGATCTTTCCTCTTGTACTGCAAACTTGTCTAGTGAATTTTTATTTTGATGCCATTTGGGGTTGAATGCTCTGTAAACTATCATTTCTCAAAATTACTTTAGTTTTTTGAATATACGATATCATCAACAAAATATAAATTCACTGGACATGAGCAGGCTTTAGTTGCATACATGCACATCACCTTCTTCCAAGTCATTAAGAACATGTTAATGGATATATTGCGCTGCTATTCAAATGGCAACTATCAAGACATTGTTGCTCACTTGCTCACTTGTTCCATTGTTCATATTGGCATCTAACTTGCTGAGCTCTCTTTATTATATGTTACTTGTTTGTGTATGTTTCTTGCGTTACTTAACCATTGAGTGTTATGAAATTTTGTTAAGATTATAAGAGAGAATGCTATTGTTAGACATCATATGATTACTAAGGTGTATATTAGGAGAGATAGACAAGACAGCAGAGGATTTGAGGCTTAAGGCAACAAGGATGACATGAATAAGGGCCAAGATGTGAATTTAGGCTGTAACTAACCTAGAAGGGGGTAGGAAGGCACAAGAGGGAATTGGGTAGAAAAAAAAAGAGGGGCAAAGAGAGAGGGGAAAAAAAAAGAAAGAGTTAAGAAAGAGTTAAGAAAGGAATTGGAAGGAAGAGGAATGGGTTGGGAGAGCTTCTGTGCATCTGCAGTGTGTGGCTACTGAGATATAGTTTAATTGGTAGTTAGGAAGATGGCAGAGACAACCTCAAGAACAAGAATTTTTAACTCTTCATATTAGAATTGCAAACTTACTTGATAGTTTTTCCCAAATTTATCATTTTGGATCAATAGTCCTATATTTAATAAAATATGAAAGTAGTTAGTTTTTTTTTTTTGTTGGCCCGGCCCATCTATATGAATGTTTAATTAGCTTTTGGAACGATTATCTTCATCTTTCGTTATATCTCTGTCTCTGAGTTGATATGAATCTTGGGTCCTCACTGAATAGATTTAAATATTGTCGAATCCTAGAGCCTTTATTGCCAACAGCAGACAATACTTTAATCTTTGTTGCCAAAATGATTGAGATAATGATGCTTGCTTGTTTTCTATCTGTCAATGCCAAAATAACTAATGCTTAATGAGAAGGTATAATTCCTTAGCAAGTTCGTTGCCACTGTCATATTATGGGCTCACCGTAAATCAACTGCCATATTATTCTAACATGTTCTGAGATTGACAATTTAGAAGCATCCAGAGATGAATGAAAGGTTTTTACTTTTTATGCCTCTTCATATGCAAATTTGTAAACTGAAGGGGGAAAATTGTAGCTTTCCTCAATCCTTAAGGGCCTGACATTAAGTTTGAAAAGGAAATAGGCGTTCCTTATTCATGCAGAGTGAAAAAATAAGAAGTATATGAGTGTTATGAGTTTGAAAGCTTTTATCTGTGAAAGGAATTATGACTATTGTTTTGAATGATGGGCCTGGCATTCAATAGAAACAAACTTATACCTACACTCCTTATTAATTTCAACTAATTTAAAAAATAACAGCAATAAAGGATAATGAGTCTGTCAACATTTAAAAAAAACAAAGAATAACAATTAATGTATCTATTAAAAAATTTCATACAAATTTCATAATAAAAATTTAGCCATACTAACAATTTAAAACAAAAAAAAAAAATACAAAGAAGCAAGTGAGACAGCATTATATAAGACTACTGGATAATAAAGGATCTAGTCAAAAATGCTATACCAACTTCATAGATGATGGTATATCCAGTAAATGTTGCCATGCTAAATGCCATGGAACTAGAAAGGAGAGAATAAAAAACCGAAATTCACCTGAGTAGCATCTACTATAGAAGTGCCCCATCACATGCTGCAAGTGATCGAGAAACCTAGCCATAGATTAATATACATAATCATAGCACATTGATAATGTTCTGAGGCAAAAAATTAGGATATCATTAAGTCCTATTAGTATATGACATTGATCTCCTGTTTTATCTGTAGATCAGCAATGGCATCATCAAGTGTGAGCGAATCTGGATCGGTTGACCTCAGGTACCACAATAGGACTTGTAAACATGGAAAAAATGATGACTTAAGGTGTCAAGAACCCAAAATAATCCCTCCCAGTTGTTTTACACATATAGAGATAGGAACTGTAATTTCTTTGGGTGGTGCATACCATGTACTAGGGAACTTGTTGTAAGTGATGGAGCCATGGAAGAGAGAAACACAAAACATGGACCTTGGAAGGATGAAATGCATAAAGAATTAACCTTGTTGAAGAACAAAGTCAGTGCCATGGAAATGAATTATGCAAGCTTGAAGATCTATGTCTTGGTTTCCCTTTGTATGAGTATGGTGGTTGCTATGGGGATTTGTGTTGCACTAGCACTAAAGTGAATTATGTATTGTAGTCAATTATGTTGTCCACGTGTGGGTGTCCATGTAAGTGCACCAATGGCAGTGCTTTTGAGCTTGTTGAAACTGATTGTATTTTGTAACTATTCCCAAAACCTCGTGCAGTGGTCTGGCAAATGAAATAGACAATAGTTTTTCTTCATTTCTTTGATAAGTGCTGGGGTTTGTTTGAGGGGTGAAATGACCACCTTTGCTGATGAAAATTGCTAATGACCCACCATATGTTTTGGATTTCGTAAATGCTATGTTTATGTTTAGTAACGGATGTAATATTCTATTCCATTTTCACAGCTACCAGTGGTGAAGTAGACTATCTTATATGTATGGGGTTACTTGGATCTACTTAAAAACTGAAATCATATCTGACTATCATCCATTTTAGTGAAATTTTTGATTTGTTTGAATCATTATGAAACATTATTATTGGTATTTGAGAGGCTAATTTGATTGTGTTCTCACCACTGTTGTAGATGGCTCACAATCTCAAAGAGACCTGGGGAATCTTGTTTAGGGACCGTGTACTGAGGATTGATGATATGGTCATTGATTATTTAAGTAGGGACAGTGACCATAACTTAGGGTGATACGACATGGAGCTGAATAGAGCTTGGGTAAAACCAATACTAATCACCACAACGGATGCTTTGAATGCAATCACAACTTTGACTATTGAAGAGCTTTGTTCATTTAAGCACCCTTGTATCAACCACTATGCTAATACGCTCCCGAGAAGCAACAATACTTCAGATGATACAAATAATAGCAGTTCGCATGATAACCCTTCCCACCTAAGTCCTGAGAGGTTGAATATGTTATACTATCTAAAGACGGTTGATCTCCTTGGAAATATTGAACGGGTTATCCTACTTTGTGCCAGCAAGCGTATTTTCGCATTGGAAATTGACATATCAACAAGCTAGGTATCATTGTAATTTATTTCAAGTATTTTCAGCATTTAGTTTTTATCTCACAACTTTCAATGTCTCTTTCCTAACTAGGTGGTGGCAATGGGCAGCAATCAGCATTGTATCAAATTTAGTCCCATACTCATGTTGAACAGACATAATGTAGAGGTTGACTAGGATACTTCGATTGAAAAAGGTTTGGAGCCATTTCCAAACCAACCCATCCCCCTGAACATACATTATCAGATTGATTTTCACCCAAGGATCCTTATATGGAATTGTGGACATGGCTCAAGGCCAAATTTGATGCAAGTAGCCAGTGTGTTAGCCCAGCACTTTTTCCCCAGCATGTTCATTATAACAGAGACCAAACTGACTGGAGACATGGCCTTCCAAGCATGCAAGCAACTACCTTTCCAAACCTTCATCACCACCAAAACCTCAAATGCATGTGGAGAAGCTTGGGTTTTTGTGGCAGAATGATGAAATTAAATGCTAGAGCTTAGATTTAAGTGGACAAGGATTGAGGATGGTTATCACATTTGGTGCTTGGTCTTAGGGTCATGGCATTATTATAATTCTACTTTGATGTATGATCATTTTTGTTGTAATCACTATTGGACTTATTGACTATTTTCATATTTGTTGACTTTTGGACTTATGACATTTTGATATTTTGACTTTCAAATGAGATAATTCGTAGAAGATGTAGCTGCCTTCTAGTTTATGGCCATACTACTTGGGTGGTTGTTACTATTTGTGAGAACATGTTTGTTAAATTAATTATTGGCTCAAATAGTTATCTTTACTCTTTTTCACTATGGCTTTCCCCAGTATATCAAATGCTACTGCATAGTATAAGACTTGTAAACTTTTTTCCCTTTTTCTTATATCATTTATTTTTGCCTGTTATTAAGCAAGATTAAAGATATTGAACAATTGCTTGCTCCAAACCAGGTCTGTTTGCTATGGATAGTCATAGCATGGAATTAATTGGGTTATCCACAGTGCCAACTTACCAAGCGCCCAAATTTGAGGTTAAATGTACATTTCCTGTTGTGTAGAGACATTAAATCCTTGCTCAAACCCAATGAATGCTGTACAAATGCATGAGCAAATGTTAAGTAACAGGAACACTAACCTAAATGCTGTATAAATGCATGTGCAGTAACAAGAACACAAACCTAGGTTCATATTTGCTTACTATTCTCATTAATGAATGAATAAGCATTTTAAATGCTGAAACCTTAACTTCCAGTAATGCAATTAAAGGTAGTCCGATCATGCTAAAAGAAATGAAGATTATGGTAGATATAATTTGACAAGGCCATTCAATTATAATTTAATAGCTATTGTAAGAATACTTATTATATGTCACACACCTAGCCCCTGCCCACAACAACAGGTGTATATATATATATATACATATATAGCAACAAAAACAACAATTATAGTTTTGAAGCAATTGTAGACATAATGAACCTGCAAACAAGCATAAGCAGTACTAGTTGCAAAGTAAAAGTTTGCATTCCCAGTACCCTTCCAAGGTCATTACACAGGTGAGGAACTGAGGATCAGAAGATAAATGCCCTTCCAAGTTCCTCCCCTAGTCTACTATATCATATGTTATATTTACCTATCCAAAAAATATATAGTGGTTAAAGAATTGGTCCATAAGTAGCAACAACAGATAAAAATAGTGGCAGTTACCATAATACTGGTGGATTGTTAAACAAGTTGTTTGGAAACCAAAGAAAAGGAGCAGCAATAGGAACAATTGATTGACTAATTGCCCTTTCAAACCAATATTTTGATAAGCCAAATTTGAGAGGAAGAGCAATCAGAGGAGTAATAATAGGATAGTTGCTCCTTGACACCAACATTTTCATAACACAAACCCAAGAGGACGAAACAATTAAAGAAGCAATAAAAGGGTAGTCGCTCTTTTAAGCCAAAGGCACACCAATGAAGTATTAAATCTGAAAAACCGAATAATTAAAGCCTAGATAAACAAATCAAAGTGTTACTATCTACAAGTTAGACAAACAGAAGTCAACAAAAGACACAGGTACTTTCAAATTATCATAACTTCTGAGAACACAAGAACACAAGTAGTAGGATGCATATGACTTGTTATATGTGAATGCTATACATATGGTAGGAGGCAATCTCCTCTGCCTCTGTTGACACAGTAAAGAAGAGTAACTAATGATGAAGAAATACACCTCTTATCTATACATAATGTGTGAACTGCTCCTTTGCAATAAGTATATACTCCAATACACCATAGATACATAAATAGAATGGATCACACATCTCCGTGTATTAGTGTCTTTGCCAACTAGAAACAGTACAAATTTTAACATTTGAATATAAAAATAAAGAATCAATAACAAGTTCATTTTGAAGAATAGAACACATTTCATTGTGCTTTGTTTTCTAAGGTAGGACAATTTTATCACCGTGTAATTATTTAATTTACAAATTATACAAATATACTAAAACAAGCTCCAGTCATCTAACATTTACAAATTTAAAATAAAAAGAGTAAAACTATCATCTGCACATATCACTACTATCCTTTTACTAAAAAATTTTCACATACATAAGGCTATCTGCCACTGATCACAAAAACTAAGAAAAAAAAAATACTAAATAAACTAGTCATCTAAGTTGGTTTAAAACATCTAGCAACACTAGTTAATTTGTTCTTCATTTGCCTTCAGTGCTTCTTGATTTTCCAATACAGTAGCTAAAGCCTTCCGGTTCTCATTAACTGCATGCTACAAATCCTCCAACTTGTCTTTAACTTTGTCCGACACCTCCATTAATTGATGATAATTGAATTTTTATCACACTTAATTGTTGCATTTGATTAATGATTTTTAGGGCTATTTAGTGTGTAATTAATGGTTTTTGATCTAAATTGGACTTTGGGGTTTTAATTAGATTTAATTCATTTTCGTGCTAATTTTCTAGATTTACATTATTCTGGTATTTTGATCATAACTTTTGTTCTAAGTATCCGATTAACCTCATTCTTATTTCGTTTTCCAGATAACTCAAAGAGTTACAAATGGTATTAGAGGCTTGAAGGCTAAATTTGGACAAGAAAGTAGTCAAAATTGGAGCCAAAGTCAGTCACGGAATTCTGGAGCTATGTTTAGTTAATTGGGCTTAACTTTGTAATTAGGAGTCCAAATTACCCAGGACCAAAGCCATTAGTTATGTTTTAATTTGGGCCAGTTTTGGAGCTCCTAACCCTGTTTAGTTTTAGGTTAACACAGTAGATTAGGGCAGCTGGACGGCAGCTTTACATTGTTGGAAAATTTTCGGATCTAACGCCTCTCTTCTTTTCTCTCTTCTGTTCATCTTGTTCTTCTTTTTCTTTCTTTTTCATTTTCTATTTGTGCACAGCCATGGTAAGCTAACCTTCCGTTCAATCAACCCATGAATTGAGGATTCTATTGTTGAATTCAGAGGACTCGTGCTCTCCATGAACTGGATCCGTTTCTCTTCCCCCTTTACTCGAATTGAGCAACACGATTGTGTAAGTTGAATCTAAGCGGATGAGGTTTGTTTATGATTTCTGTATTTTGATCATCCAGGGGAAGGGATTAAATGTTAGATTTACTATTTAGGTTGATTAACCCAAATAATTTAAAATCAAAACAGGTTGAAGTGAACACTGTGTGATGGCATGAGTGAACATGCCAAGGGTTGATTAAATGCTAGGTGATTTTCTAGTAGAGAGGGTTCCTATATGAATGTAGGGATTTCGATTTGTTTAGGGTCAACCACGAAATTTAGTAATTCTTTATCTAGTGACGAATGTCCTTGAAACCTCAATTCTGGGTTGATTGCTTTTAAATTGTTAATTTCATTTTATCTCTTGCTTTAATTTCATTTGATATCTTGCTTTAATTTCAATTGAATTAAAACCCACCCTATTTATTGTTCTGTTTTTCAATTGAGTGATTTAGTCCTATGCAAAATTCCTTGGGAGACGATTTAGGTTGTCCTATATTACAAATTTATTTATAAGCCTGGTTTAATTTGAGTGAGTTCGACAGTTCATGTCAATTGATCCAGTTTCAAAGCAGGGACCATTCCATCAGTCTCATCATCAATAAACTACACAGGCTCGTGAGGTGCAGTGCTAGCAGTTCCTGTATCTTCAGTAGGAGCATTTATGGGGGTAGAGATAGGATGTGTAGCATCTTTAAAAGGACCTGTTATGGGTACAAAGATGAGACATACATGATCTTCAAAAGGGCCTGTTTTAGGTGCAGAGATAGGACGTGCAGGATCTTCGAAGGAGCATTTAGCTCAAGAAAATACTTGCTCATCTCGCTTAGCTCATGAAAATCTCCTTTTCTCACCCATCTGCCATCTGATAGCTTCTTGAAATTCATATATTTTATCCACTCCGCATCATAATCACATTGGTGAGTGGATTTATGAGTTTCTTCATCCTTAGGGATGGGTACACCAAATGCTTCAAGGATTTTGGTGATCATTATACCATAAAGGAAGTGACTTTTGGGATGCCAAAGAGTTTTGAACATTACATTGATTATGATGTATCCTAAGTTCACCTTTGTTCCTTTCAAAGCAGACCATAACAAAAACAAAGGTAAAATTGTAATTGCACTTTGTTTTCCAAATTTTGGAGCAATCACTTGAGTAAGATAATAATATATAATCCCATAATTATATGTCCACAAATCTCTGGCACCAAGTGACAGATTATATCCTTTACTTCAAAGCGAAGTAATCACACCATGAAATTCAAAATCTCCATACTGTGTATCGTGGCTAGTCAACTAGATTTTCTCACAATCACAGCAATCCAGCCCTAACCACTCATTCAACTACTCATCATTGAAAGAAATGTGCTTCCCCAGCATATAAGTTTTAATTGTGAAATCCTTTTCATTAACTGATAGATTGGGATAGAATAAACCAACCAATTTGGGATATACCTGTTCATCCAATTGAAGAAATGGGGTCAATCCCATCTCCCACAACTTTCTAAAAGCATCAATCCCCTCCGAATCAAAGAACTTCATATTGGCCCTATGATGAACAATCAACTCCCACTTCTCGTATGGTCTATCAAAGTGCAACTTCGATTTTATGTCTCTAAATAACACTGCATCAGCAATAGTGAAGTTGCACATTGTAATGCGCTGGGTTGAATTAACTATATCCTTCGTAGGCCTCATATTAGTGTTTTTCTAAGCACTAGATGACTTTTTCGAGCCCTTTGGTGCCATTGAACAGTTTGGAAACTTTTTTAGTTGTCCTGCAGCACAAATATTGATAATTTAATGCCGTTAATTGCCACTTATATTAAAAAATGAACACAAAAAGTAAATAAATCAACTAAACCAAACAAGACAGTCAAAACATATCATACCTTAATCTCTCCACATATGTGGAAGTTTATATGTAGTAATGAACACCAGGTACACTACACATTTGATTAGTGTATACAGTGAAATTATTGGAATGATGTATATGTAGCAAGACAGTCAAAACAAATCATAACTCTACCTTGAAATAATTTGAATAGTGTATACCGTTTATTTGATGCCTATGGATATAAACATGCTAATCATTATTGATGCATGGGGCAAGTTTATCAAAAGTCCTCCATTTAAGGCCAGCATACCCACTACATCAAAAGGATATACATTTGGAGAAGAATTATGCATGCATTTGTTTATATCTAAAGTCAGAAAATAATCACATACACCTTAGTAATCATATCATGCCTAATAATAGCATTCTCTCTTATAATCTTAACAAAATTTCATAACGCTCAATGCTTAAGTAACACGGCAAACATACACAGACAAGTAACAAATCATAAAGAGAGTTCAACAATATAGATGCCAATATGAACAATGGAGCAAGGAAATAAAAAAAAAAGAGTATAGTTAATAGGGAAAATAAGCTAGATGACCTTTTTTGTTATTGTTTTTAATGCAGAAACAGGGATTTTAGATATCCAACTATTTCATACGCATATGACTATTACAATAATTTATAATGTCCATCAAACAATTTAAATATGTTCAAAAAACAAATATTTTACATTGGCACTGCAAAGCAAGTGAGCAACAATGTCTTCATAGTTGCCATTTGAACAGCAGCATAATATGTCCATTAACATGTTCTTAACTAGTTATTAGTGTTTTAATCCAGTTACCTGGAATGCATAGTGAAATATCAACTTCTAATTTATTTGAAAAAATATAGCCACTTTATTATATGATTAAAAAAACAATATAAATATTTAAACCATATAAGGCACTGTTTTTCTCTTATATGGAATCAATGCATTCCATAAGACAACAATTAGAGTCAAGGTAAACATGATCACTGCACAATAAATGCGGTTTCCATTTACTGAAATAAATAAAGCCTACAAAAATAACCATTTCAATCTACGTTATGTAACTCAATGTTAAGATCTTCAGCACAATAAATTAAAAAAATATAGATGAGCTCAATAGTCAATGGTAATCAGACATTACTCAAGAATTAAAAAAGGCAGGACACCTGACAATCTTTAGGAAGAGCGATGACACCAATGTTTGCTAGCAAAGTTCCAACACTAAACTAGCTGTCAGCCCTCCTAAGGTTATAACAGTAGCCTTTCTTACAAAAACAAGAAGAATATAAAGGGAGGAAAGGGAGACAGAATAGTGGAGAAAGGAAAGAACAATGTTTATGCTAATCTAAAAGACATCAACAGAGTTTGAGAAAGGGGTAAACAGTCTAAATGTCTTCCATGGAGTAGAGGAAAAAGAAGTTTTTTTTTTTTTCAAGGTAAGTAAGCCAATATCCCTGAGATCCTAGCCATAGTATCCATATCAGCAACATCAAAATCACCAATTTTGTGCTATAAACCTATAATCAAGTTTTAATAGTGGGAGTCTGGGAGAACAGAATAAGTATGACAAGGACCTCATTATTCTGACAATGTCTAGTATAATGGTTAACATGGCAGCCACTAATTGTGTGCAATAGGTCTCGTTACAATGCAAGTGGGAGTTCAGAACATAACATGCTATTATGAATGGATAAAAAGCCAACTGAATAGCCTTTTATTAATATTATATTATGTAAGGTCTCATCACCTCAAAAAACTAAAAACTATCTACATAGGAGGGGAAGTTATAAAGAGCATTACCTACCTAGAGAGATGCACTTTCTTGGGATGGCTAAAGAAGATTCATTAAGAAAAAAAAGAGAAGAAAGAATACTAAGAGGTTGCTAAGTTGTCCTCCCTAAAAGAAAAAAGGAAAGGGGATATAATACAAAGCCTCTAAAGAAAAGAGCTCTATAAACTCATGCATACGTAGAAACTATGTTCTCAAAGAACACCGGACTATGAAATAAGGAAAATAACTATGAAAGTAAATGAGCAAGGAAAATTGTGCTTCTCAACGACCACCACAGTATGAAATAGGACTCTAAATTTGTGATGTCATATAAGATGCACTCACACCTAATGAAATAAGGCTTTTAAAACTATTCACATTTCTATGCCACAAGTTATATTTCTGAATGTGTTCATGTTAGTTAGAAGTAGGTCTTAATGGATCTTATTTAAAAATCTATTTTTTCCTTATGAACTTTTAAGAAGTATTAATCCTTATATGAATTTAATTTCATTGAGTATATTTAGGGTGTGTTAGGGTGGGCATTCAAACTTACACTTAATCTAATGCAGTACCTACCTTTAGGAAGAATTACTATCTTTATGAGTTTATTAAGCACATTACTTTCATCTAGGTTAACCACAAGCAATAGCACAACTCATAATGTACCTCCATATAAAGTTGTGGAGTTGCTCAACACCTAAGTTCTAAGCGGAAGGTCTGCTAGTTGTGAGGTTATTAGCAACTTAATGTTTGCTCCAAAGTGGATTTTGCCATAATAAATTTAAGTAATGTGATAAGTCTTATTGTAGGTTTACAACTTTGGTCTTCACAAACTCCACAACCATTAGCACAACTCATAATGTACCACAATTGTTCTAAACCTAAGCTTTTCTTCTGGTTGTGTGATGTCAAGATAATTTTCTACTTCTTAACTTCTTTCTTCAAATTTTTAACCTACCTAGACCTATTTGCTCTTGAAAGAAATCATTCAAAACCCCTTCTTTCAAAACCATCATTGCTGGTAAAATGGTTATGACTCAAAAACTCTAAATTCCCAATTTTGTTGGTACTAGCCATACAACCAGCAATGTCACTCTTAATACCTCTCGTAAAACTTGCATATCAGACTGAAGCAAAACATTATTAAAAGATAAATCCCTCTTTCTCACTCAAAATTGTTATTCTCCATCGAACACGACAACTCTAAATATGTTAGTGAATATTCGCGAAAGGGAAATCAAGCACTTGAAAGGGAGTGTTTGTTAGGCTTCTGAGAGACGCAGGAGATGCAATGATTCTTTCGCGACCATTGCAACCCATCAAAGACATAGTACATGCAAGGATTCTTTTGCCGTTCATTGAGAGAGACACCGTTGTGGATGAGCGCGCTTCATAGTCAATATGGGCCACTGTCATCAGTGTCATAAATGATGGACTCCATTCATAGGGGGGAATGATGAAGGACATGAAAGACTCACAAGGGATTCACACTCAATGACACCAAAGGTGGTGTTCGACAAAGGTAGAGTTTGGGGACGACAAAGGGGAGGATTAGAATGGGAAATTTGTAAAATTATTCACACATCATCTTCCCAAATCAGAAGCCACCTCAGCCGCCATATTATAAATGTAGTGTTTTAATTGACCCACATGGATGGGTTTCGAAACCCAACAAATTCAATGGGCACCATAGAATCCACCTTAAAATTATCTCATCTTCCGTGTTATAGATATTGTCACAATGTTCCCTTCCTGATACAAGTAGTAAGTTAACTCCAATTCAAGCAAACATACGTGGCACAAAATGACAGTGGCATATATATAGGTTAAAGAGATTTATTTTGGAAAAAATGATAAGCAAATAGATTGTCAACACCAAAGGCAGTGGCATAAAGCTGGAGTCTATGCATTTTACCCAAATATTTATTATTATTATTATTTAATTATTTAAATTAAAGAGAACATAGAAAACTACTTAGGAGAACTAATAACCAGTTGAAATATTTAATAGAATAGTAAAAATTAAACAGTAACAATTTGATAATTTTGGACCTATGAGTGAGGGCATTTTTGCCCTGTGAAAATGTGGAAATCAATAATTGGCTAAATTAGACCCTTGATCCTTTATTTAACACTTAATCAGTTTCTAATCAGATTAAGTGACAATAGCATAAATTAATTAGTATGAAAGTAACAAATAGAATTGTCACAAATTTAAGTTCTTAATTGGTTGAAGAAAGGGCCAATTGAAGTATAATACTTGTAAACTATTTGTAATATTTCCCTAAATTTATATATATGTGTGATATTAAATTATGAGTGAGTGTTAGAGCCCAAAATATTAGAAAGGGTTCAAGCCCTATAAAGGTGGTTTAAGCCAAGCACAATCCTAGCCCACAAATGGAAGCCAGACAAGTCTAAGTACAATGTAAGTCCAAGTCTAATCCTTAATTAGTCAAACCTAAAACCCTAACTCAAGAAGTAAGAAAAAGATAAAATATTCTACCTAAAAGAGGCTTACGTGAAACGCCCAAGAAAGAAGCAAGCATGATTCTTCGATGCAATTATGAATAAAAGACAAAACCTTATCCTCCATATAGTCTCCCGCAAGCTACTAAGAAGGATAGTAAGGTTGCTTGTTTACAATAAATTTGGATATTTCTAAGAAGGTTCACATGAATTTTAAGGAAGAAATGATAAGTTGCTTATTTAAGTAGAATTAGGATATTCCTAAAATGATTTTCTATAAATCACCTATGGGTAGGTAAATGTACTAATTGATGTAAGCAACATAATCATTCTTTAACTAAATTGATAGGTAACTCTATTAACTTCATGAATTAGCCCTTGTGGTGACAGATTTACATCCATTAATAAAAACCATCTATATGGGTTTTGATTCGGTAATAAACCTAAGACATAAAATTCTAATTTTGGTCGTTTTGATTCGTTCCAAGCCATGGTTCTCATCCAAACATGTGTTAGGTTTGATTTGAGTAATTTTCAAGAAGAAAAAGCAAGACAAAACGATGCAAACCAGCCATTTCTTCATTAATGCTGGCAACGAAAACTTCAATTTCTGGTCAATATTCCTGTAACTTTTATGCAATGTTTAGTATACAAAATGATGATTCTATAAAATTGAAATGGAATAGAATGAAATGATCATTCATAATCTACAATTTAGTAGTAGCTGTTAGAATGAAATGTTTTTCCAAATCACTTCATTGTTTGGTACATAGAATTACTATAGAATAAAATTAAAATTAATTTAAATGACATAAATACCCCTTATAAGAAGAAATCTTTTAAACATTAATAATAATATTTAATTTTAATTTTTTTAATAATTTGATTAAAATAAATGTCATCTTTTAATAGAATAATATTATCACGATAAGTAAATACTTCATTTTTATTTTTATATATAAATAAGTTTTTAAATCAAAGATAAATATTTATGTTGAGATTAAAAATTATATTGAACAACTAAAATATCATCAAGTATAATGTGTTGAGGAAACTCTAAGGAGCAAAACCCATATTAAAATCTTACTTCTAACCACAAATTCAAGCGTTTGAAGATTTTGGGTTAGACCTTACGTCTCAGGTTTTCACCTTTTTTATTTCTAATTTAGACACTTCACAAACAACAACATTTCTCCTTTTTTATTAATTTAGACACTTCACAAACAATAACATTTGGTCATAATTCAAGGAATATACAAATTCATACATCAAGGAGGCATGAAAATCGAATTTGGCACCCAAAAAAATGCAACGTTCAACTTTTGAAAAATCCATAGTAATATAGATCTCATCAAGCATTAAAAAAAGGAACAAAATCCTAACGCCAAATTTACAAACAACCCTGAAAACGGATATGAGATTATAATTTGGGGTTTCAGGAGTTATAAATTAATAAAATTAGGTCCTAAATTTAGTACAGTTAGCTCTAATATCACATGTTAAACTTCACCACACATACACTATGTGTCTATACCATAATATCATATATTAAAGAGTTGTGTATCTCTTGAAGACATTTTGATTTTTTGGTGAATCTCTTTCAAGGAACCCTATAGACATTGTATACATTTGTGAACTCTAAGAACAAGATCTTCTTCTCCTTGCTCCCTACTCTAGACTATATTATTTGAAGGGTCAATCAATCGATTGGCATATATGTAAAATAACACATATATACATAAAAGATGAGAGGAGACCTAACCCTTTATGAATAGTTATCTTAGTTAAATTCATCATAAGGACCCAAGCAACAAGGCCTTACACATATCTAGTACACTAACATGTTGAGCCTAAGGTCCAAAACCAAATAATATGTGATTTTCAATCCATTGGATCACTATTTAATAATACGAATTCTAGAAAATATTAGGCTACTATTCAACCAATTTTTTACAAATAAAAAATCAATCAATGGAAGTCCAATTTCAATAAAAATTCTAACATTTTATATAGTGAGGGGTTATGCTTATTTCTATTTTAAAACTTTTCTAACATACTGCAACTTTTGTGGAGGTGTGGAAGATATGTTAAACTTGTTGATATCTCTAGTGAGCTTCCCCAACTTAATTATTCGTCGGCTAGGTCTTAAGAGATGGGCGGTTTGTTCTTTCTGTGACCATTTACTTCTTTGAGTTGTCAATGTTTTGAAGATAATACATGTAATATTAAGAAACAAATTATGAATTAATTTTGTTAGATGCACCTAATTACATGTTCTTCACTGTTTTTACCAGCTTATGTTTTGTGCCGCTTTAATTTATTTTATTTTATACTAGTACCTTGAGGCCTCTTAATTCACATTTTTTTTATTTTTGCTTAAGTAATTATTTTATAAATTAATTTATTACTTAAATAAAAATAATTTTGTGAAAAAATAAAATATATTTGAAACTAATGATAATTTTATATATACAATTAATATAACTCTCTACACTTGAAACCATTGTAATTGTAAAATATAATTATAAAAAATAAGTAATGTTACATAGTCAGAAAAAATTATCGGAGTTTTTGACAAAATTCAGGCCAAATAAATTAGGATTGTTGGATGAAATTAAGTGGTGTGAGTCATTTACTAATCTAAGGGTCTAAAAATATACCAAATCATTTTGTAAAAAATTCTGTTAGAAAATTCTGACTATATAGTATTTTTCATCAAAATATATTTATGTTTACACCATACAATTTTTTCTTTTCTATTTGTGTTCAATTAGTTATTAATAGTTTTTTAATAAACTATAAATTTGAGGAAAAAAAAAGAGAATCCCCTTTATATAATACCTGTCAATCCACATTTTTAATATTTTTTATTTCAAAAACTAATGATATATAAAAAATGAAAAAGATTTAAGTCTCCAAAATAATTATTTTATGTAAAAATGAAAATGAAAATTTAAAAAATATTTACAATATTATAATTTTACGCAAAGCTAGAGAAGACAGTTATTTGAATTGGAGTTTTAAAGTATAAATGTTGTATAATATGGGTGGTTTTAGTTTAATCCCTTTTTGAATTAATTTTGAATAAATAATTGAGTAACTAATAGATGAGGTATTTTGGGAATAAAAAATGAAGACCAAAAGTGGCAAACCCCTTTATAATAGATAATATATAATAATAGAGATTTTAAATGCCTATTTTTATTTAATATACATATTGCTTTTTTTATTTATCATGTTGATTTTATTTTAATTGAACAAATATGAGTATTTAATTGGATTTTATATTAATAAATCTTTTTGAGCATCTCCTTATCATCCATACTTCTATTATGTAATTTATCGTTTAATACATAATATATTATATTCAAATTTTAAAATAATAATTAGAAATTACAATATCATGTATATTTTATATTTTTACAATAATAATATCAAAAAATAAAAAATTATTGTTATAAAATATTCATCCATTTTTTAATACCTAATTTAAAAATAATGAAATGATAAAAAAAGTAATATCGATAAAATAATATTAACTCATTTTTTTGTGATTGTACATTTTAATGTGATTTTAATAAACACTATTTAACTAATATTTATTTTAGCAAAATTATTCTCTAAACAAAAATTTTTAAACAAAAATTATTTTATTTCAAATTTATTTTTAATCAAAATTAAGTTTATAAAATTTAATTTAATCATACACTTTGTTGAAGGGAGAAAAGCAACTGCACATTGCTCAATGTTGCAACAAAAGGTGATGAGTTGTCTACAATGGTTATTATCCAAGATAGAACTTGAAAAAGTGCGATCACAAGTCCAATATAATTAGGATCACAATGGAGCCTATAGGAGTGAGTTTTTGCCCAACTTCCCGTACTTTTCAAAATACAATACAACCCATTCCTACTTGTCCCATGGGTCTTGAAAATCAAAATTCTAGCTAACCTGTATTAGGATATGTAAATCCCATACTTTACTTGTCTTGCCTTACTTTTGAATATTTCAAATTCTGACTCTTCTTTGAACTTTTAAATTAAAAAAATTATATGAAGACTGCATTAAATATATAATTTTAATATTTTAAAAATAAATTCCTTAAAAATTAAAAGGTGAGAGGTAACTATGTGATTAATCTGAAATAACTATTTTTTCATGTCTATTCAATTATAGTAAAGATAAAATACCGAACTCTTGGAAAGAAAAATATGATAGCAACTAGCAAGAGAAGGAATTGTTTTCTTTGTATAAATATTACTTTCATCCCATGCTTATTCTATGCACTAAACACAAAATATAATGAAATGAATGTCTAACAAAACCAAATAGTGTTATAATAGAAGCATAATTGTTGGTCTATTAAACCACCTCATTTTATTACTATTCATACTTTTTTTTGTCACATAATGGATGATTTAAGATGTAATGTAAATAACCAAATTAATGTCATTTAAAATCGAACACCTCTTTCACAGAAAAACAAAGAGCACATTCGATACATAGAATTAAATTTTTTAGAACCAAAATAAAAAAAAAAAGTTATCGGAATTAGTTTTTTGAATACATCAAAAGTTGCATTTAAGTTCTCAAACAATATGCCTTGGAAATTATACCAACTTGTCTTGCAAATATTTTCAAAATCACATTGGCTTTTTCCATTTTTGTCAAAATCCCGTTGGGTTCAATGGTGTTGTTTATGTAAAGTGAAATAACATAAATACCCCTAATCATAAATTTCTCTTCTTTCTGGCATTGAAGCTTCTCAAAATCTCTACACCCTTTAAAGGGGGATTTTGCTGCCCACCACTCTTGAGATTTGCTCATATTAATACTCTGTCAGCTAGCTATGGATTCTTTTTTATAAATTTTGCAAAAATTAAAAATTCGAAGTGTTTGATGAATGATTGTCTCTTGGAAAGTATTGCTCTTCTTTCAGAGCATTGGCCCCTTTTTTCATTTTAATGAGATTGATATTTTATAGGGTCGTTGGCCTTAAATGCCCAATATGCATGGGAATATATATATTTTTTTGTACGATGATTCATCTATGCATCACTTTTTTTAAGATGTGAGTAAGTAATTTTGAATTATTTATTTTAAGAGTCAATTTGGTGTGGGAGTAAAAATTTGAAAGATGATTTTTGTATTAAATTTTGTATATAAAATTCATTCATAAAATTTTTACTCATATTTTTACTCTTATGCCAAACATACACTAGAGATGAATATATTGATTTTTTCTTTTGCAGAAAAAAATGTAATTTGTGATTTTACCAGTAACATATTCTGACCCTTCCTTGTTGTATTTCGGCACAACAAGATGATAGAGATTAGGTAGTGTCTTTTTTCAGCGAACTTTTGCATAACAAAAGTAACACTACTACATACATCAGCAACTATTATAAATGGTTGGAATAAATTTTTCTGGAAATTGAAAAAATTGTTAGCAAAACAAAATATATGCCAATCAATTGTGATAGTTATAGAAGTTTCCTGGTAAGTAATTGATTTTGCTAATGTGGTGGAGGTCCCATACTGTACGAAATATAGAAGCTAACAATGGACACAAAACACCTTTTGGATTGAAATATAAAATTGCCTTATAACACTATGATTCTATCATATACCATATGAGTGGCTTGAACCCTAAACTAGTTAGCTACACTAATAAAGCAAAATCCCTATCTGTGACGTGTGTGTGGGTGTGTGTGTGTGTGTGTGTATATATATATATATATATGTGATAACAAAGAAATTACCTAAGACCTAAATAGAGGAGACCTAAGAGAGGAATATGCAGAACCATATATCAAATCTAGTGGGTGAAATGAAAAATGGCTACAGTCTAAGCCAGTGGCGTCCATGTATGTAGGATGTGCTCAGGTAAGGCATTGCTTCCTCATCACTCAAAGATTTTGACCACGGTGCCCTTCGAGTTCTGTTTGATCCTGTCCCTTTACACTGGTACTCCCCAAACACCACAGTCCTATAAATACCAAAAATAAATAAACTTAACTTGTTATTTTGATTAAGCAACAATGAACAATTAATTTAAACCGTGTCACTCAGATGAAAATGAGAGTTAATTAGTATCATACTCCTGTCTAGATTGAATATCCCAATCACTCCATCCTGGGGGGATAATAATATCATCAATGTTGCAGTACGAATACACTATTCTTGAATACTCCCCCCATGCTCTGCCAAGGTAGATATTACCAGTTCCTTTGATTGTGCAATTGAAAAATGAAAATCCTGTATCATCCTTTGGTGAACTCCTGTGATGGGCTGCAATTGCTCCAGCATTCTCAGCAATTGAGTAAAGTGTACACTCCTGGTAGCAGACACCAACATAAGTGGTTAGAAAAATCAGGTTGTTTGCTTATCAAGAAAAGAAAAAATAAAATTCAAAACAACAATTACTAACATTAATTCATGTATACCTGAAATAGTGATTTTGCTTGGCCACATACAAAATCAACGGATCCTTGAATGTGACATTTGTAGAAATAATGGGTTCCCGTGTTATCTAGGAGTGTGTCCTGTTGCCCCACCATCCTAACTCGGTAGAACATAGCTCTGTCACTGTCTACCCGTAATGCCACTGCTTGATATCCATTACCAACTTGAGCTATGGAGTTCTGTAGAACATAAAAAATGTATATAAATTACATATGTTTTGGTTGCTCTCATAATCTCATTCATGTTACTAGGGTTAGGGTAGAGTAGCAGCAATAAGATTGTTGTTACCTCAAAAGTAATTGCAGTTGCACAGAAGAAATCAGATTCTACCCAAACAGTTGCTGTATAAGCCGTGCCCACTTCTACCCCGTATGGGCCTTCTCTGTCGGATGCCTTAATATTATTTGTAATAATGGGAAAGGTTATTTGTAGGGCACTGACTGTTTGATTTGTTGCATTGGATGTAATTTTTGGTTTACCAATTAATGAAATAAACGGCTTGCTTCTCGAAATATGGACCCTTTCTCTGCATAAATTGCATATTAAAAAATCAGCATCAAAATATTTATATAAAAAATTGTCAGTATACCTAAACCTATGAAAATAACTTTAAAAATTTGAGTAAAGTTATTATAACCTCTTATTTATTTATCTATTTTTTTTCACAAAAACTCTATTTTTAAAACTTACATTGACCTCTCTACTCAAAGGATTTATGTGTTTCATACTTTTTAAAATACAAGAGAGGTATGTGTAAATACTTAAGGAAGATATATGTAGAATTTTTAAAATATCTAAGGAGGTATGTGTAGACTTTGAAAATATAGGGTGGTTTGTAAAAAAAACGTAAATAAAAGAAAGGTTGAAGTATTTAGTCTTAAAACTTTATGCTTAGCATGCGTACAAATTCCTGGATGAATATATATTTTCATTCTTTCATTATTTAAATCATAGCTTATTAATATATAACCTAAACTTAATGAAAATAACACCAAAAACTTTATGCTTGCATTTGCGTACCTATAAATTCCTGGATGAATATATATTTTCACTCTTTCATTGTTGCCATCTGGAACCATGTCCACTGCTCCTTGAACAGTTGTTGAATCTCCATTGCCATTCTGATCGACCACGATAACTCGACCACCACCATCACCTTTGGAGGCAAGCCTATACTCATGAACCCTAAAATCATCCCAAACAATGCAATGTCTGGCATCAACACCTTGCTCCTGAACCCACGCCAACAACAACAAAATTGAAAAAGCCAATATCATCGTCTTAGCCATCCCTCCCTCACTTAGAGCTAGAGGCAAGAGCTACCTCTCAGAAAAAACCAAAGCTGTATATAAAGGAACGTGTTAGTGAATATATTGGCAAGAGTTTGAATCCTTAAAGGACTTCAATTTCATGAAGATATAAAGAATAGCACTCAACTTGAAATAGTTAGTGCCGAAATTATTTAGGAATCAAAAAGCAAAGAAGAATTTGAGTTGAATTGAAGGAGTTCCAAATCCAAGTTTTAGCTCCAAATCAAAATTATGGGGTGTAAGAATATAATGCATGTCTATGCGAAAAAAAAATGGAGTCGCTACTAACCGTTTTCTTTCTTTAAAAATGGACCTAATGCGATTAGACACTTAAAAAATGGTCTAAATTCCAGAGTTCAAGTTCGAAGGTTGGTTATGAGTAGAAAAGATATTGGCACCCTATACAGCTCATTCCACAAACAATTACCTATTTAATTTAAGATTATCTACTAAATAAATTATGTTAGTCAATTATTATTCAAAAATATTTTTTATGTTTTTATTTTAATATATCTCAATTTATCATGCATATTATCAAAAATGATAAATAACTAAGATAAGAATGGGCAGCTAAATAGTTATTATTATAGGGAGTAGATAGTAAACAACATAAAACGTGAAAGTTGTGAATTTAGAAATTTTTTATTTTTAAGAAAATGATATTAAATTTATTAAAGCAAAAAAAATGAATAATTCGAAAAAGGTTTTCAAAATGAAAAGGGATTTAAAATGTTTTTAAGTGAATTTTCACAAAGATTTAATTTATGAATTTATGAAAAGGTTTATATAATTAATTTCACAAAATAATTTATTTAAAAAAGAATCTAAACCCACCACTATCACAAAGTTGGAATTATCTAACTTTCCCTATTTATTATTATTTTTTATTTTATGAGGAAACTATTATTTAAATTATGAAAATTAGCCTAAGACATTATTATTAATGAAATGTAATGACTAATATGATATGCACATTATGAAGATCATTAAAATAAAATTAATAATTAGATTGAGACTTTATTGAAAAATCATCTAAAGTCTCCGCAAACACTTCTAACAAAACAAAAGAGATTCTCCTTACTTCAAAAAATATCAAAATATCACCGCCGCTGCTTGCTAATTTTGATTATTTTATCGTCGGAGTCTTAATCCATTATTAATTTTAATTATTAATGATGATGCAATTAATATCAAATAAATAACTAGAAAAAGCCCCAATGACCCTATTCAAAATTAACTCAAACAAAATAGGTCTAATAATAATAAAATAAAATTAATAATAATGAAGCAATACATGTCATATAAATAAATGATACAAAAAACCAATAATCTAAACTAAAATTTATCCAAACAAAATAGGCAATTAACCAATTTATTAATTCTAAAGATAATAACAACTTACACATAACCCAAAATAAAGAACCCCAAATACTAAAATCGAAACAAAAATAAAATAAAATAAAGAAGAACCTTCCAATATGATTTAATGGGAGATTATTTGATGGTCTCTAATGCTGGAATCATGGAAATTGGAGATGGGTGATTAATGCTGTTCAAATGTGTGGGTGAGGGATGCGTGGTGCATGCACAAATAATTAGGTGTAAGTGAATGTGGGAATGAATATGTGAGTGCAGGTGCAAGTGTATGAGGGTGTGATAGGTGGCGTGGGTGCAATTGATTATATGCAAGAGTGAATAGCTGTGAATGAGGGAATGTATGACTTGGTGCAAGTGTGCGCAGGAAAGCCATATTAATTGTTACGTGCATAGCATATGTTACGTGCAAGTGTGGTGGCCTAGAGCCGTGATGCGTGCAGGTGAGTGGATGCAATTGTGCAGGAGGGAATGTGCCGTGAATGTCCCAAGGGTGTATGGATCTGAGATGCTTTGATGGTGAAGCTTAAAGAAAAAAATGGAATTTAATTATGTGGCTACTGAAAAGTTAAAACCTGAATATTAACTATCGAATAAAAATCAATGAAAGAGAAATCGAAACTTAAGGAAAATGTTACCTCTAATTAAAGCTTGAAAACCAATAAGCTTTCTACTCCTTGTTCTCAGAAATTTTTTATGTGCCTCTTTCCCCTCCTTCTCTTTAAATAATTCTATATTCCTAACTATTAGATAGACTCTAATCTTATCTTATAACTCAATCTCTCTTCTTCAAAATCAACTCTTATCTTAAAAAGATCTATAATTTGAATTTGAGCATTTACCTATTCTTTATTATTTTATCAATTGCTATTATTCTTAAAAAATAATATTTTTTAAAATTATCTCTTATTAAATTAATTGATAAGATAAAATTAAAATATTTACTTTTCTTTTTGAATATCTTACTAAAGATAAAATAAAATAAAATAAAATAAAAAAAGAAACTAAACAAAATATGATGTTTACAAGTAGAATCTCGAGCTTAGAGAGAACTCAGCAGCAAGAAGAGTAGTTGTAGCCACATGGATAGGGGTGTATGTAGGCATTGGGTGCAATAAATTAATATTTTTGGGAAATTTAATTTGACCATGTTATATTTTTTTTAAAAATCAATTATTAAATTGTTTGTCATCAGGTGCATAAATTAAAATAGATATAGATGATCTATATCTAATTTTGCTGACAGTTTCAAATAGATATATATAAAAGAATTTTTTATTTAATTTATTACTTTTTAACTACATGGACATATTATAATACTAATGGGATTCGGAAGCTTGAGCCGTATTTGCAAGTGATACTGACAGTACCAATTTTTACAGTCTTGGGAAAAATAGGAGCTGCTCAAGCGCAATCTCTAACGTAGAGAATTGGGAGTTCCAAGTTAAAAATTATAAACAAAAATTAAAAAACTCAAATAATAGGAGATTTAAATCTGTAAGTACGTAATGCTGAATACTTTTTCGAATTATAATTAGAACATTATTCTTTCATTATATTTTTTGAGTATTTTAAAGAGCAGTATACTAATTGGATTCAGAAATATGTTGTGATTAGGACTAAATCTGATCCTAATCTATAAAGTGTTTAATATAGTTGTGAATACTAAAAAAACAACGCTTCTCACCATGGTGGTTGTACATTGCAAGTACAATTGTTTTGGAATGAGAAAACTAACTTTGGGAAGATAAAGTAGATCTATATTAGTATTTGAAAATTGTTTTGTAGGTAATATTTATAGAAAAGAAAACTACATGATTAATTTATGTTATAGTTATATAAATATAGAGAAAATCATAATCTCCACTATAATAGCTTTGTTTATTTATCTTCTATCTCAATATTAAATATTGATCATCATTTCATATAAATTGAAAAATATATTTAAAGGAACATGTTTTTACTCTTTCAATTCATAATTTAAACAAGTAAATTAACATAATAATATTTAAATTAAAACATAGGAAATTCCTTCAGTACATGTTAAATTGTAATTGAGTTCTATATTAAAACTTATAAATAACTGTCTTTGTATATTGACCTGCAATCGAATGTGTTGGTATATTATATATACAAGTTTCCTAATTATGGATTTATGCATAACAACTCTCTATGTTTCAAAAAAAAGTCTGGAACCAAACTCACGTTGAAGGCTTTTCTTCAACCGCTCCTCTTTCAATAAACAGAAAAATAATAAAGAATATATTCGAATAAAATAAAAAAATACCAAATATTTTTCAATAGTTATCTTTATGTTAGTAATGATTAAAGTTTTTGAATTGTAATTAAAACAACTAATATATATAATTTTACAAATATTTAGGAAAATGTAACTTTCAACTGACTCTTTCCAAGAGTTCAATTTGAAAAGTTTTTGCATAGATTTTATTTTATAAACAAAATAAATTTTATAGTGAGTTAAATGATTAAGATAAATTTTAAATGAACTTCACGTACAAATAATTTTTTTATTTATATATTAATTTAAGTATTATTTTATATATGTTGACCCATAAAAGAAAAGTTTAATTGGAGTTTTAGTCCTCTTATTTTAAGAAAATAAATAATTTAGTATTTGTTTGGATTAACTTATTTTGTAATAAAAAAAAGCTTATAATCAAAATTTTACTGAGATAACTTTTGAAAAAAATATTTTTTTTTAAAAAATAATCTATTCCTAAACAAGCACTTAATCTTCCTATTTTAAAAATAAATTATTTAATCTTTTCATTTTCATAAAATGAGTACTTTTAGTTCTTTGATTAGTGTGTCATTAAAAACTTAATGGAGTATATCAATTTTGGTCCCTATATTTTAACAAACTAGATAATTTATTTTCCTTATTTTAAAATATTTTTAATACTTAAATAAATAATATTCTATTATATATACTATAATATCATGTGAATGATTTTTATTTAAAAACATTGAAAATTAATTTTACAATAAAAAAATTTAAATATAAATAAATTTTAAATTCAGCTCTGCCATTGTTTTCTGTAACATTCACTCTTTAGAACAAAATATATAATCTTAATTGTTCTAATAGTTATTATATCAATTATTGTTATTTTTCATCCTATTTAATTTTTATTATTATTATTTAATTATTCAAATTAAAGAGAGTATATAAAACTAACTAAAGGAACTAAGAACTAGTTGAAATATTTAATGAAACAGTAAAAATTAAACAGTAACAATTACCTGTGAGTGATGCCATTTTTGTCCTGTGAAAATGTAAAAACTAGTAATTAGCTAAATTAAACCCTTGATCCTTTAGTTAACTCCTAATCAATTTCTAATCCAGATTAAGTGACAGTAGTATAAATTAATTACTATAAAAGTAACAAATAGAATTGTCACAAGTATTTGTTCTTAATTAGTTCAAGAAAGGGCCAATAGAAGTATAACACTTGTAGGCTTTTTTACAATATTTTTCTAAATTTATATATATGTGTGATATTAAATTATGAGTGAGTGTTAGAGCCCAAAAGATTAGCAAAGGTTCAAGCCCCTGTAAAGGTAGTTCAACCTAAGCACAATCCTAACACACAAAATGGAAGCCACCCAAGTTTAAGCACAATGTAAGTCCAAGTCTAATACTTAATTAGTCAAACCTAAAACCCTAACTCAAGAAGTAAGAAAAAGATAAACTACTCTACCTGAAGGAGGCTTGCGTGAAACACTCCAAGAAAGAAGGAAGCATGATTCTTCCATGCAATTATGAATAAAAGACAAAACCTTATCCTTCATATAGTCTCCCGTAAGCTATTAAGAAAGATGGTAAGGTTACTTGTTTACAACAAATTAGGATATTTCTAAAAAGATTTATATGAATTTTAAGGAAGAAATGATAAGTTGCTTATTTAAATAGAACTAAGATATTCTTAAGATGATTTTCTATAAACCTCCTGTGGGTAAATAAATGCATTAATTGATTTAAACAATATAATCATCTTTTAACTAAATTGACAAGCAACTCTATTAACCTCATAAATTAGCCATTGTGGTGACACATTTACATCCATTAATAAAAACCATCTATATGGGTATTGATACGGTAACAAACCCAACACATGAAATTCAAATTTTGGTCGTTTTGATTCATTCCAAGGCATGGGTTCTCATCCAAACATGTGTTAGGTTTGATTTGAGTAATTTTCATGAAGAAAAAGCAAGCCAAAACGATGCAAACCAGGCATTTCTTCATTAATGCTGGCAACGAAAACTTCAATTTCTAGTCAATTTTCTAGTAACTTTTATATAATATTTGGTATACAGAATGATAATTGAATGAATCGAAATGGAATAAGAATGGAATTAAATGGAATGATCATTCTGAATCGACAGTTTGATAACTTTTGGAATGAAATGCCTTTTTCAAGTCGCTTCATTGTTTGGTACATAAAATCAATATAGAATAGAATTAAAGTTGATTTAAATGACATAAATATCCCTTATAAGAAGAAATCTTTTAAACATTAACAATAATGTTTAATTTTAATTTTTTTTAATAATTTGATTAAAATCAATATCATCTTTCAAAAGAATAATGTTATCACAGCTGGTAAATACTTGACTTTATTTTTATATCTAAATAAGTTTTTAAATTAAAGATAGATCATTTACATCATTATTAAAAATTATATTGATCAACTAAAATATCATCAAGTTTAATGTGTTGAGAAGACTCTAAGGAGCAAAACCCATATTAAAATCTTACTTCTAACCACAAATTCAAGCGTTTGAAGATTTTGGGTCTAAGACCCTTACGTCTCAGGTTTTCACCTTTTTTATTCTAATTTAGACACTTCACAAACAACAACATTTCTCCTTTTTTATTAATTTAGACACTTCACAAACAATAAACATTTGGTCATAATTCAAGGAATATACAAATTCATATATCCAGGAGGCATGAAAATCGAATTTAGCACCCAAAAAAACGCAACGTTCAACTCTTGAAAAATCCAGAGTAATATAGATCTCATCAAGCATAGAAAAAAGGAACAAAACCCTAACGCCAAATTTACAAACAACTCTGAAAACGGATATGAGATTTTAATTTGGGGTTTTAGGAGTTATAAAATTAATAAATTTAGGCCCTAAATTTAGTATAGTTGGTTCTGATATCACATGTTAAACTTCACCACACACATACACTATATGTGTCTATATCAAAATATCCGAATATTAAAGAGTTGTGTGTCTCTTGAAGACATTTTGATTTTATGGTGAATCTACTTCTAGAAACTCTGTAAACATTGTATTCATTTGTGCACTCCAAGGACAGGATCTTCTTCTCCTTGCTCCCTCCTCTAAACGATATTATTTGATGGGTTAGTCAACTGATAGCGATATATGTAAAATAACACATATACATAAAAGAGGAGAGGGGACTAGACCCATCACGAACAGTTACCTTGGTTACATTCATCATATGGATTCAAGCAACAAAGCCTTACACATATCCAGCACACTTACATGTTGGGCCTAAGGTCCAAAACCAAATAATATATGATTTCCAATTCATTGGATCATTATTTAATAATATAAATTTTAAAAAATGTTAGGATACTGTTTAACCAATTTTTTGCAAATAAAAAATCAATCAATGGAAGTCCAATTACAATAAAAATTCTAACATTTTATACAGTGAGGGGCTATGCTTATTTCTATTTTTTAAACTTTTCTAACATACTGCAGCTTTTGCGGAGGTGTGGAAGATATGTTAAACTTATTGATGTCTCTAGTGAGCTTCCCCAACTTAATTATTCGTCGGCCAGGTCTTAAGAGATGGGTGGTTTGTGCTTTCTGTGACCATTTACTTCTTTGAGTTGTCAATGTTTTGAAGATAATACATGTAATATTAAGAAACAAATTATTGTCTACCTACGCATGCCAAAGTTAAGTGCATATGTCATCTTTATCGATTCTAGGAGGAGATAATGCCCTCTTCACAAAGTAATTATGAATTAATTTTGTTAGATGCACCTAATTACATGTTCTTCACTGTTTTTACCAGCTTATGTTTTGTGTCTCTTCAATTTATTTTATTTTATCCTAGTACTTTGAAGTCTCTCAATGTGCATTTTTTATTTTCACTTAAATAATTATTTATAAATTAATTTATTATTATAATTTTTAATTAATTACAAAAATAAAAAATAATTTTGTAAAAAAATAAAACATATTTGAAGGAATGATAATTTCATATGTACAATGAATAACTCTCTATATTTGAAAACAGTTGTAACTGTAAAATATAGTTATAAAAAATTAATAATGTTACATATCTAGAAAAAATAAACAGAATTTTTGACAGAATTCAGGCAGAATAAATGAAGGTTGTTGATGAAATTAAGTAATGGGAACCACTCACTAATCTAAGAGTGTAAAAAATGTCAAATCAGTTTGTCAAAAATTATAGTAAAAATATTATGACTATATAATATTTTCTATCCAAAATATGTTTATGTTTACACTTTACAATATAATAAGGATAACAATGAAGCAGGTAGAAGTGAGTTTTTACCCAACTTGACCTTAACCCACACTTTTCAAAATACAATACAACATACTCCTATTTGTCCCATGGGTTTTGAAAATCAAAATTCTAACCCACCCCTGTTAGGATATGTAAAACCCACACTCTATTTGCCTTGCCTCACACTTATCAATATCTCAAATCCTTACTCTTCTATGAACTTATAAATTAAAAAAATAATATAAAAACTACATTAAATATATAATTTTAATATTTTTAAAAATAAATTCCTGAAAAATTAAAAGGTAAGAGGTAACTATGTGATTAATCTAAAATAACTATTTTTTCATGTTTATTCAATTATAGTAAAGATAAAATACCAAACTCTTAGAAAGAAAAATTTGATAGCAACTAGCAAGAGAAGGAATTTACTTTCTTAGTATAAATATTACTTTCATCCCAAACTTATTCTGTGCACTAAATACAAAATATAATGAAATGAATCTCTAACAAAACCAAGTAATGTTATAATAGAACCATGATTGTTGTTCTATTAATCCAACTCATTTTATTACTATTCATACATTTGTTTTTGTCGTATAGTGGATGATTTAAGATGTAATGTAAATAACCAAATTAATGTTATTTAAAATTGAATACCTCTTTCATAGAAAAACAAAGAGCACATTCGACACATAAAATTAAATTTTATAGAATCAAAATAAAAGAAGTTATCAGACTTAGTTTTTGCATACATCCAAAGTTGCATTTAAGCTCTCAAACAATATGCCTTGAAAATTATACCAACTTGTCTTGCAAATTTTGTCAAAATCACATTGGCTTTTTCAATTTTTGTCAAAATCACGTTGGGTTCAATGTTGCTCTTTATGTAAAGTGAAATAACATAAATACCCTAATCATAAATTTCTCTTCTTTCTAGCATTGAAGCTTCTCAAAATCTCTGTACTCTTCAAAAGGGGGTTTTACTGCCCACCACTCTTGAGGTTTGTTCATATTAATAATCTGTCAGCTAGCTGTGGATTCTTTTTTTTTATATGTTTTACAAAAATTAAAAATTTGAAGTATTTGATAAATGATTGTCTCCTAGAAAGTATTATTCTTCTTTCGGAGCATTGGCCCTTTTTCACTTTAATGAGATTGATATTTCACAAGATCGTTGGCCTTAAATACCTAATATGCATGGGAATTTATACTTTTTTTTGTAAGATGATTCATCTATGCATTACCTTTTTTAGGACGAGAGTAAGTAATTTTGAATTATTCATTTTAAGTGTCAATTTGGTTTAGGAGTAAAAATTTGATGGATGATTTTTGTATTAAATTTTTGCATACAAAACTCATTCATAAAATTTTCACCTCCATTTTTACCTTCATACCAAATATATTCTAGAAATGAATATATTGATAAGAGATTTTTCTTTTGCAAATAAGAATGTAATTGGTGGTTTTACCAGTAACATATTATAACCCTTCCTCATTGTATTTCAACACAACAAGAAGATAGGGATTAGGTAGCGTCTTTTTTTTCAGCTAGCTTTTGCATAACAAAAGTTACACTACTACATATGTCAGCAACTATTATATATGGTAAGGATAAATTTTTCTAGAAATTGAAAAATTGTTAGCAAAACAAAATATATGCCAATCAATTGTGATAGTTATTAAAGTTTCCTTGTAAGAAGTTGATTTTGCGTATATGGTGGAGGTCCCATACTGTAGGCAATATATAAGCTAACAAAGGGCACAAAACGCCTGTTGGACTGAAATATAAAATTGTCTTATAACACTATGATTCTATTATATACCGCATGAGTATCTTGAAACCTAAACTAGTTAGCTACACTAATAACAAAGCAAAATCCCTATCTGTGACGTGTATATATATATATATATATATATATATATATATAAGATAATAAAGAAATTACCTAGGACCAAAATATAGAGACCCAAGAGATGAATATGCAGAACCTTATATCAGATGTAGTGGGTGAATAAAAAATGGCTACAATCTAAGCTAGTGGCGTCCATGAATGTAGGATGTGCTCAAGTAAGGCCTAGCTTCCTCATCACTTAAAGATTTCGATCACAGTGTTCTTCAAGTTCTGTTTGATCCTGTTCCTTTACACTGATACTCCCCAAACACCACAGTCCTACGAATACTAGAAGTAAATAAAGTTAACTTGTTATTTTGATTGAGCAACAATGAACAATTAATCTAAATCGTGTCACTCTAATAAGACTGAGAGCTAATTAGTATCATACTCCTGTCTAGATTGAATACCCCAATCACTCCATCTCGGAGGGATAATGATATCATCAATGTTGCAGTACAAACACACTATTCTTGAATACTCCCCCCAAGCTCTGCCAAGGTAGATATTACCCATTCATTTAATTGTTCTATTGAAAAATGAAAATCCTGTATCATCCTCTACTGAATCCCTGTGATGGGCTACAATTGCTCCAGCATTCTCAGCAACTGAGTAAAGTGTACACTCCTGGTAGCAAACACCAACCTTAATGGTTAGAAAAATCAGGTTGTTTGATTATCAAGAAAAGAAAAAATAAAATTCAAAACAACAATTAATAACGTTAACTCATGTATACCTAAAATAGTGATTTTGTTTGGCCACATACAAAATCAACATATCCTTGAATGTGACATTTGTAGAAATAATGGGTTCCCATGTTATTTAGGAGTGTGTCCTGTTTCCACCATCTTAACTTGGTAGAACATAGCTCTGTCACCATCTACCTGTAATGCCACTGCTTGATATCCATTGCCAACCTGAGCTACAGAGTTCTGTAGAACATAAAAAATGTGTATAAATTGCATATGTTTTGGTCACTCTTATAGTCTTATTCATGTTACTAAGGTTAGGGTAGAGTAGCAGCAATAAGATTGTTGTTACCTCAAAAGTAATTGTAGTTGCACAGAAGAAATCAAATTCTACCCAAACAGTTACAATATACGTTGTGCCCACTTCTAGCCCATGTGGGCCTTTTCTATCGGATGCCTTTGTATTATTTGTAATGATGGAAAAGGTTATTTGTAAGGCACTGAATGTTTGATTTATTGCATATGATGTAATTTTTGGTTTAATAATTAATGGAATAAACAGCTTGCTTCTCAGAATATGGACTCTTTCTTTGCATAAATTGCATATTGAAAAATCAACACCAAAATATTTATATCAAAACTTGTCAATATACCTAAACCTAATGAAAATAACTTTAAAACCTGAGTAAATTATTCTAACCTCCTATTTATTTATCTATTTTTTCACAAAAACTCTATTTTCAAAACCTACATAGACCTCTCTACTCAAGGGAAATGTGTAGCGTGTTTCTTAAAATACAAGGAAAGTTTGTATAAATACTTAAGAATATATGTGTAGATTTTTAAAAACACCTAGGGAGATATGTGTAGGTTTTAAAAATAGATGGTGGTTAGTCAAAAAATCATGTAAATAGAAGAAAAGTTGAAGTATTTACTCTTAAAACTTTATTCTAGCATGCCTATAAATTCTTGGATGAATATATATTTTCACTCTTTCATTATTTAAGTCATAGCTTATCAATATATAACCTAAAATTATTGAAAATAACTCCAAAACTTTATGCTTGTATTTGCATACCTATAAATTCCTAGATGAATATATATTTTAACTCTTTTATTGTTGCCATCTAGAACCATATGCACTGCTCTTTAAACAGCTGTTGAATCTCCATTGCCATTCTGATCGACATGATAACTCGACCACCACCACCACTTTTGGAGGCTAGCCTATACTCATTGACCCAAAAATCATCCCAAACAATGGAATGTCAAGCATCAACACCCAACACCTAACCCACACCAACAACAACAAAACTGAAAAAGCCAATATTGTAACATCCCTATTTAACTAAAAATAAATTTTTATTTTTTTAAGTAATTTTATTTATGTTACTATTTAATAGTAATAAATATATCATTTAATTGTTAATATTTTTAGTTTATCATTTAAATAGAAAATGACAGTAAAATTTACTTAAGGGCAACTAAAAAAATAGTTAAAATACCTGAAAGAATAGTAAAAACTATATAGTGGTAATTTAATAATTATAGAGTTTTACTTGAGGGTATTTTTGTACAGTGAAATATTTAAATACAAAAATTAACTAAATTTATTTTATAAATTACTAATTATTTTATTTAAGCATTTATAAATTAAACTAGGTGAAATTATCATACTTTAACCTAATTAAAAATGTATATTTGAAAAAATTTATATAAGTAAAAATATAATTGGTATAAAATGATCAAATAATACTCAGATTAGTGCCTAAGTTTAATTATATTGGAGGAATAATCAGTATTGGGCTAGAAAAATTAAATTTGTTATTATTTAGTTTTTCTGATTTAGTTCCCATCTAATTAATCTAGTTACAAATCAACTAAGGATTTTGATTTTTAGAATTTATAAATTTGCGTAATTAGATAAAGTAATATAAAACTAATAAAACAAAATCCAAAATTTTCTCCCTATCCCCTAACCCCTCGGCCAAGTCAGAAAAGGAGGAGAAAAGAAAAAAAAAAGAGAAGAAGGAGGGAGAAAAAAGGGAGGCTCACGGCTGGGAGGGGGAAAAGGAAGAAGATATGGAGAGAAAGGAAAAAAAAAGAAGGAAAACAAGTCAGGACCCTCACTGAGCATTAACTCTAAGAGGTAGGGAACTCAAACCTAGCTTTTTCTCTTTCAAACCATGGTTTCATGGTAGTTTATGACTCAAAACTATGCTAGTTTCTCTTTCTAGAATTTAAGAGTGTTCATGGATGGTTTAGAATATGATGAGCTATTTAGGCTAAGATTTTAACCCTAATTTCAAGTGGGAACCCAAGGTTTCTAGGTTGACATATTAGAGCTCTTGTATTAGAATTTGGTTAGGATGTGATTTTGAGGATTTTTTGATAGTTAGGAGCTTGATTTGGTGTTTTGGAGTCTTTGTTGCACATGAAACAAGGTGAAAATCACTTAAAATTTCAAGTCTTAGGCCCCCTAGCTCACGGCCATACTAGGGTTCTAGGGGGATGTTTTTGTTGATTTTTATTGTAATTGTGTAATATTGTTGGAATTATGATATATTTATTTTTATGAACATTTCTTGCTTGTTGGAATGAAAATCCATGCATGGTTATGTGTGTATGGCCCACAACCTTGTCTAGGAACTTGGGAGTTGGATGAGCAAGTTACTTGGATATGTTTCCTTTAGTGAATAATAAGAGTTTAATGATTTTATGGTGAGATTTCATGATATGGAATTGATTTAAGAATAAATATCATGTATTAGTGATCTTTGTTTTTCTTTACTAGGTTTTAGTTATATGAGAATTTTTTGTAAAAGTTATGTGATTTAAGTGCTAGGTAGTCATTTCAAAGTGTTTCATGAGAAGAGGAATAAGTATTTTGTTAGAAATGTAAAGTTTGAGACTCTAGTGAATATTTCACTAAGTTATATCGATGTTAGTGAAATTGATATGTAAATATCCTAAGAAGTCCTCTTTCAATATGTTACATGCTCACTTTAATTATAAAAAAAAGAATAAATAAAGCTTGGATGTGATCATCTAGAGAAAGAAAATGAATTTGAGGTGATCCATAAAGATTAGAAAAGAGTTTCTAATAAAATTTCATGAAAGAAGTTCATGAAAAGTCCTACATGTGTCTAGGTTCATTTTATGGATAGGTCTATCAGAAGTGTGAATAGTAAAGGGAAATCCACCATTGCACGTGGAATGGTCACTCTAGTTTTAGGGGACGCCCTATGCTAAAGAAGAATTCTCAACCAGTTAAGGTTTGGATTATGTAGGCAAAGGAAAAATTTAAAAGGGGTTAAACCTTAATTTAAGCTTCGTGAGCATGTAAGATAGAGTGAAGTTTCAAAGAATGATAAATGTTAACTGTTATACATATTTGATATCATTGACTAATCATGAAAATGTATTTTATGTACTTGTTACAGCTAGAAATGTTATAGGAATTATATTCTTTTATATTTTTATGTATTTAAGTACCTACTGAGAATTTATTTTTCACTCTTATAAACTGTGGCATTTCCAAAACTTTCTGTGGCTGAATAAAGATGCAGATATATATTTCACTGTTCATTGACACTAGCTGGTTGCTCCTTTCAGAGGAACCAATATATTTTAGCTTTTGCGCGTTGTAATTATTAGTAGACTTGGTAGAATTATTTTAGATTGTAGTATGTACGTGTAAGATGTAGACTCTGATATACCTTCCCTTCATGGCCAAATGAGGCCAGTAGTTCTTTTTGTTATATATATGTGTATATGTTGACATGCAGGAAAATATGACAGGCTAAACATCTTTTGGATGTACAGTAGTAAATAATTATATATCAATTAGAAATCTCATGTATGTATAATAATGTACAGTTTTTATTTATGATGCAAATGATGGTTATGAAATGTGGTTGTGTGAAATGTCACTTAATAACTTAAGTTTGATATATTTTCTTTATAACAGATAACAGGCAATTGAGTATATTTATAGGTTAAGGTAATATTTTTATTATGTGAGAAATATCGTGTAACTCTGAATTAAATTCTGGACTTTTCGATACATGACTTAGATATGTGATCACTAAAAATTTTATTTAAAAATTTTATTCACCTGATATTCATATTAATTTTATTTTTAATAAATTTAAACCAACTTAAACATTAATTTAACTTCATTAAAATTTAATAATAAATTTTAATATGTAATACAATACCTATTCTAAGTTGGGTATTACAAATATCATCGTCTTAGCCATCCCTCCCACACTTAGAGCTAGAGCCTAGAGCTACCTCTCAGAAAAAATCAAAGCTGTATATAAAGGAACGTGTAAGTGAATATATAGGCGAGAGTTTGAATCCTTCAAGGACTGCAATTTCATGAAGAGATAAAGAATAACACTTAACTTGAAACAACTAGTGCTGAAATTATTTAGGAATCAGAATGCAAAGTGAATTTAAGTTGAATTGAAGGAGCTCCAAATTCAAGTTTTAGCAGAAAGTGTTTGAATGAAACTCTACTTCATGCAACAGAAGGTGTGGTATTGTTTAAGTAATAGAATCTCGAGTTTAGAGAGAAATCCGTAGCAAGAAGAGTAGTTGTAACCTCATGGATGGGGACGTATGTAGGCATTAGGCGCAATAAATTAATATTTTTGGGAAATTTAATTTGACCATATCATATTTTTTTTTTAAAAATCAATTATTAAATTATCTGTCGTCAGGTGTACAAATTAAAATAGATATAGATGGTCTATATCTATTTTAGTTGACAGTTTCTTATAGATATATATATAAAAGAACTTTTTATTTAATTTATTACTGTTTAACTACATAGACATATTTCAATACTAATGGGATTTGGAATCTTGAGTTGTATTTGCAAGTGATACTGACAGTACCAATTTTTACAGTCTTGAGAACAATAGGAGCTGCTCAAGCTCAATCCCTAACGTAGAGAATTGAGAGTTCCAAGTTAAAAATTGTAAACAAAAATTAAAAACTCAAATAATAGGAGATTTAAATCTATAAGTACGTAATGTTGAATTTTTTTTCGTATTATAATTAGAACATTATTCTTTCATTATATTTTTTAAGTATTTTAAAGGACAGTATACTAATTGAATTTAGAAATATGTTGTGATTAGGATTAAATCTCCTGATCTATAAAGTGTTTAATATAGCAGTGAACACTAAAAAAACAATGCTTCTCACCATGGTGGTTGTACATTGTAAGTACAATTGTTTGGAATGAGAAAATCAACTTTGGGAAGATAAAGTAGATCTATATCAGTATTTGAAAATTGTTTTGTATATATGTAATATTTATTGAAAAGAAAACTACATGATTATTTATGTTATAGTTATATAAATATAGAGAAAATCATAATATCCACTATAATAGCTTTGTTTATTTATCTTCTATCTCAATATTAAAAATTAATCATCATTTTATATAAATTGAAAAATATATTTACTGGAACATGTTTTTATTCTTTCAATTCATAATTTAAACAAGTAAATTAACATAATATTATTTAAATTAAAACATAGGAAATTCCTTTAATACATGTTAAACTATAATTGGGTTATATATTAAAACTTATAAATAACTGCCTTCGTATATTGACCTGTAATCGAATGCGTTGGTATATTATATACAATTTTCCTAATTATGGATTTATGCATAACAACTTACTATGTTTCAAAAAAAAGTCCGGAACCAAACTCACATTGAAGGCTTTTCTTCAACTGCTCCTCTTTCAATAAACTGAAAAATAATAAAGAATATATTCCAATAAAATAAAAAAAATACCAAATATATTTCAACAGTTGTCTTTGTGTCAGTAATGATTAAAGTTTTTGAATTGTAATTAATACAAATAATATATAATTTTACAAATATTTAGGAAAATGTAACTTTCAACTGACATTTTCCAAGAGTTTAATTTGAAAAGTTTTTCACTAGATTTTATTTTATAAACAAAATAAATTTTATAATGAGTTAAATGATTAAGATAAATTTTAAATGCACTTCACGTACAAAATAATTTTTTATTTATATATCAATTTAAGCATTATTTTATATTTGTTGACCCATAAAAGGAAAGTTTAATTACAGTTTAGATCCTCTTATTTTAAAAAAATTAATAATTTAGTGTATGCTTAGATTAGGTTATTTTGTGATAAAAAAGCTTATAATTAAAATCTTATAGAGATAACTTTTGAAAAAAATATTTTTTTTCTAAAAACAATCTATTTTTAAACATGCACTTGATCATCCTATTTTAAAAATAAATTATTTAATTCTTCTATTTTCATAAAATGGGTAGTTTTAGTCCTTTGATTAGTATGTTGTTAAAAACTAAATAGAGTATGCTGATGTGTCGTTAAAAATTAGTATTTAGGAAAATGTAACTTTCAACTGACATTTTCCAAGAGTTTAATTTGGAAAGTTTTTCACTAGATTTTATTTTATAAACAAAATAAATTTTATAATGAGTTAAATGATTAAGATAAATTTTAAATGAACTTCACGTACAAAAAAAAATTTTTTATTTATATATTAATTTAAGCATTATTTTATATTTGTTGATCCATAAAAGGAAAGTTTAATTACAGTTTAGACCCTCTTATTTTAACAAAATTAATAATTTAGTGTATGCTTAGATTAGGTTATTTTGTGATAAAAAAAGCTTATAATTAAAATCTTATAGAGATAACTTTTGAAAAAAATATTTTTTTTCTAAAAACAATCTATTTTTAAACATGCACTTGATCATCCTATTTTAAAAATAAAT
Organism: Castanospermum australe; assembly: GCA_019955255.1. Taxonomy (NCBI): domain Eukaryota; kingdom Viridiplantae; phylum Streptophyta; class Magnoliopsida; order Fabales; family Fabaceae; genus Castanospermum; species Castanospermum australe. Next base: position 72,932 of record NSJW01000593.1, on the reverse strand, counting down.
TATTTAATTCTTCTATTTTCATAAAATGGGTAGTTTTAGTCTTTTGATTAGTATGTCGTTAAAAACTAAATAGAGTATGCTGATGTGACGTTACAAAATTAAATTAATATTAATTTTGGTCTCCATATTTTAACAAAACTGATAATTTAGTTTCTAATTTTAAAATATTTTTTAATAGTTAAATAAATAAAATTCTATTATATATACTATAAGCCCATGTGAATGATTTTTATTTAAAAAAATTAAAAATTAATTTTACAGCAAAAAAAAAACTTAAATATTCACCTCTCCTGTTGTTTTCTATAACATCCGCTCCTTAAAACAAAATACATATCCCTAATTGCACTAATACTTATTATACCAATTATTGTTATTTTTTACCTGTTTAATTTTTATTATTATTATTTAACTGTTCAAATTAAAAAGAGCATAGAAAACTACCTTGGGAGAACTAAGAATCAATTATAATATTTAATAGAATAGTAAAAATTAAGCAACGATAATTTGGTAATTTTGGACTTATGAGTGAGGGTATTTTTATCCTGTGAAAATGAAAAAACTAGTAATTAGCTAAATTAGACCATTGATCTTCTAGTTAACTCCTAATCAATTTCTAATTAGATTAAGTGAAAATAGCATAAATTAATTACTATAAAAGTGACAAATAGAATTTTTCACAAGTATAAGTTCTTAATTGGTTCAAGAAAGGGTCAATAGAAGTATAACACTTATAGGCTCTTTACAATATTTTCCTAAATTTATATATAAGTGTGATGTTAAATTATGAGTGAGTGTTAGATCTCAAAAAATTAGAAAAGGTTCAAGCCCTGTAAAGGTGGTTTAAGCGAAGCACAATCCTAGCCCACAAAAGGAAGCCAATCAAGTCTAAGCACAACGTAACTCCAAGGCCAATCCTTAATTAGTCAAACCTAAAACCCTAACTCAAGAAGTAAGAAAAAGATAAACTACTCTACCTAAAGGAGGCTTGCGTGAAACACCCAAGAAAGAAGCAAGCATGATTCTTCCATGCAATTATGAATAAAAAACAAAACCTTATTCTCCATATAATCTCCCGTAAGCTACTAAGAAGGATGGTAAGGTTGCTTGTTTACAATAAATTAGGATATTTCAAAGAAGGTTTATATGAATTTTTAGGATGAAAGGATAAGTTACTTATTTAAGTAGAACCAAGATATTTCTAGGATGATTCTCTGTAAATTAATGAACTTAAAACGAAACTTGAAGCTTTGCTTAAGCAAAGGTCACATGTGACCTTCCAAGGAGGAAGGAAAGTCTTATAAGCAAGGCAGGTTAAAAGTAATCTTACATTAAACTACATGTAATTATGAAAGAATAACTAGGAAGCAAGGATTTAGTTAGAAAGTGATCAAGTTAACTCAAGTCAAGACAAGAACCCAATTAGAGTAACCAAATCAAACACTATTCAATTACTTTAGTTAGTTCAAATACAACTAGGTTATGATTGCAAGAGATAGGCATGAAGACCAAAGAGTTGAATGTTATTGGCTATCAAACAAAGACAAACCACAAAGATAACTTAAATTAATATAAACAAATAAACTAATTCCTAAACTGCTATAGAGCTCATGGCCAAGACAAAGAAAGAAAGGGAAAAAATAAAGAAAAAGACAAGAAAGGAAAGAAAGGAGAAGATTCATGGCCTAACCAAACCAAATACTAAGTAATCTAGTTTAAATGAAACTAAATCATTAAGATTATGGATGATTAAGAAAATTAATTGACTTGAGTCTTATTGGTTAGGAAATGAGGACAAAATTTTAGATAGGATAAGAAGCAATTAGGTGGCTGATTATTACTAGGCAAGAATTAGTCAAGAAGATCTTGACACTTGGAGGCTTTTGATTGGTTATAAATAAGATATCATGGCATGGTTCAAGTAACCAAACTAGATACAATTTAAGTAAACTAATCTAGTCCCATTTCAACTAAGTCATCATGAATTTGATGATTAACTAAGCCATATGTTTAATTTCCATTGGATTGCCTAATAAAGACAAAAGCATAGGATTGGATAAGAGTTAGACAATAGGGTAGTGACATGTGAAACCTTATGATTGGCTAGAAGATTAACCAACAAAGTTGTGACACTTGGAAGCCTGTGATTAGTTAGACATGAGTAATCATGACTTAGTTAAAAAAAACTAAACTAGACACTGTTCAATTACTTCCATTTAGTTCCATTTGAAATAAGTTAGTTCTAATCCAACTAGAAGCCATCGTGAAATAGATAGATTAAGACTAGAAGACTAATCTCTATTGGTTGCCTAATAAGGACAAAAATAAATAAGACAACATAAACAATAAAATAACAAAGCAAGTAATAGCTAGATTATCCAAAACTCACGGCCAAGAGAGAAAGGAAAGAGAAAAGAAAGAAAAGAAGGAGGGAGGAAGAAGAGAGGTGGAGGTCATGGCCAAGCAAGGGGAAAGAGGAAGAAGGAAAGAAAAGAAAATGAAAAAGTTAAAAATCAAGGGGGAGAGCTTGTCTTCAAGAGGTAGGAGTTTGAACCTACGTTTTTCAATTCTAAATCTAAGTTTCATGGTTGTATATTATGGTTTTGATACTTTTGAATCCATGGCGGTTTAGGGTTCTTGAGATATAAGCTTGAATATGAATGATTTATGACAATATTAGCTTAGATTATGTAGATCTATGGTTATGAGTGTGTGACCTACTTGAATGGTTCTATGATGCTTATATGGAGTTTTTATCGTGATCTCTTATGTATGATGTAATTTTGTCAAGAAGGCATGGATGTGAGCTTCTTGTGGATCTTTGATGTTAATTTATGGCTTGATAATGTGTGATTTACTTGAATGTTTATTTGATGCCCACTTAGGCATGGATGCTTTCTTGATTTTGGCTTGAATATAGTGAGATTGAATGTATGAATGTAAATTAGTGGTGATTTGATATGTTTTTATACTTACCTATGCCTTGAAGGCTTGAAATAAATAGATTTTCCTCTTAGGTAGCTCAAGGCCATAGTAGGCATACAGAGGACTTTTGTAAGTTAGCATATGGTTATGAGTCCCTTGTAATGTTTTGATATTATTCTAATTGAAACTATGATTAAATAGCTTGAAAAGAGCTTAGATTACTAGAGTGTCCATGGCTATGAAGGGTTACAAGAAGGGTTTTATGTAGATTATTTAAGTATGAGTAAGATTTAAACACTCTAGTATTATTTTGATAAGTTTTTGTGCCCACCTATGCTTAGAGGATTTGAAACAACTAGATTTTTCCATTGGATAGGTCACGGCCATTTTGAGGTCTTAAAGTGATCATGTGATTTATTTAGTTATCAATGAGTTTTGGATGTTTTAATGCCACTTTGAGGTGTTTCAAGTGAAAATTTGAAAAGAAAAGCATGCTGCCCATAGGTGCTATATTTAACCATATTAGGATTCTAAGGGGAAGAATTGAGTTTTACTTGGGTGGTGGTAAGATTTGAAAATCTTAATGAAGTTTTAATGTGGTAGAAAAAATTGGAAGAACATCACTAATTCCAAGAGATACATATTCAGCCAACATAGGAAATATGGGGAATCTTATGTGATTTAATTATGAAATGGTGATATTAGGATATTTTAGTATTTTAGGAGCAAACATTATCTAGAAGGTTGAAAGAGAAATTAATATGTTTAAGTGTGATGGTTTTGGCTATGCTAGAGGTTAGGTATTAGCCTATGGTTCTTATCCATAGTAGTATGTAAATCTAGCTTAAATAAAATATTGAATAGTTGGAATGATTGGATGCAAATAAATCCATACAATAGTGCATGCTTGAGTTTTGGCCTAAAGTGATAGGCTATTTTCCATCATTGAATTGGTAGGCATTAAGGTAGAAGATTCTGTATAAAGTTTGGAAGGCCTTATGAATGCTTAGTCTTTAGAAAGTAAGAATGATCATTTGAAGGCTTAAATGTGGGATTTTGACTTAGAGACCCTTTCTTGTATAAGTATGGCTCAAGCTTATGATTTCAAGGTAAGTTATGATTTTAAAGCATTAACCTCAATGATATATGGTCATTGAATAAAATTATGATATTTGAGCTTTGAGCTTGATGATTAAGTGGCCAATGAAAGTAAGTTATGAGTTTAAAGCATTATGTTTGCTGAACAGCTTGTGAATATGTTAAGTACCTTGAAATCACACCTGTATCAATTGTACGCTGACTATGTGAAAAGTGTAAGAAAAATGCTAAATTTGGAAATGATCCTCAAGTAAAGAAAAAGGAAAAGGAGGTGATACGAAAAGATTAAAAAAGAAATGATAAAGAAAATACTATGAAGATGATCCAAATGCACGTGATCAAAGAAAGTCTTACTCGTGTCTATAGTCTATTTACTTTGTGGATATGGCCTACCTGGAGCATGGACGAGAGAAGCAGAATATACCAGTAAGGGGTAAAATGACCACTTATGTTTTAGGGGATTTCCTATGTCAAGGGAGAATTCTCACTCATGATAATGGTCATTGATGATAACTATGAAAGTTAAAGGGGGTTATGCCCTATGATATGTGACCATGTAAGCAAAAGATGATTTAAAGGGGATTTAATTTCTAAGCTAATAAAATGTATAAGCATGTAATTGATAAAGAGTGAAGTGCTTGCTAAGTTAAGGTAAAAAGTTTAGAATTAATCAAATGATTGATAGCAAGTTGAATGTATGATGAATTGTTATGGATTATTCATATTCTAATGATTAACATTGATCATAAAAATATTTTTTGTATGTTATACAGTTGAAAGCACCATATTTTTCATAACTGTTTTGTATAATTTAAAGTCCTATTGAAAATGTAAATTTTTCACCTCTTTGAATGTGGTGTTTTTAGAGTCTATAAAATCCGAGTAAAGATATATGCTGCTATGATGATTGGAGTGGGAGTGGATTGACTATTATTGAAGACAATGTTTTTAGTTTAGCAGTATTTAAAGAGTTATTTTATAGTGTTATTATGTATATTTGATGTGTATGAATAATTAAATATGAATAATGGTTAACTAATGAGTTTTATCCACAAGTGTATTGATATGTATTATAGGTGTTTTATTTAGCGAAATGTTTTATAGATTATGATGTGATTAATTAGTGAGTTGTTCAAAGTTAATAGAAAGTTTAACACCTACAAAAAAGGGTTAATGATGAAGGAAGAAATTAGTCATATAAATCATGTAATCAAAGTTAGAAGAGAAATTTAATAAATATTATGATAACATAATCATTAGTTTTAAGTTATTAGTAGATATCTTTTAATATTAGTCACGTAATCAAGATGTTACATCTAAAGTTTAATAATTTAACTAGTCATGTAACTACTTAATTTTAATAATTAGTTATATTATAATATTTTTAGTGAACATATAATCATTTAGATACATAATGAATGATTTTAATTAGTATTGAAATTAGATTCTATAGAAAGATTTACGATTTTAAATTTATTCAACTTCGATAATCAAATTTAATTTAAGTATTTAGTACGTAACAATATACCATAGAGATAAAGTGTTACATTCTCTCCCTTCCCATGATTAAAACTTGAAAAGAAGTATCAGAAAATTTATTGTTTTGATATACCAAATATTACGTTGTATTGGAAGAAAAGTATGAAAAAAAAATCTAATTTCCTGAGCCTAGTGCGTCGTTTGATGCTTGGATTTTAAAACTTAAGAGAGATGTTATGTCAAATCTTTTTGTTAGTCCATAAAAGGAAATTACAATAATCGTAAGGCAGAAAAATAAATTATACATAATCCACCTTTAGAACCTGCATTAGAACTCGGATTCGGTAATTAGTGCCACGTGTCTTGTTGTCATTGATTAAAAAAGATGGCACGGGTACCCATGAAATAATAAAGGTACAAAAGAAATCCCCTAAATCATATTTTAAATATAATTTTAACATAATTAAAAAGTGCAGCTGCAAGAGCAAACCGGTCTTAACTTGCACTCGCCTCGTCTTATAAGAAAACACAAAAACATAACCCTAACTTGCCCCTAGCAAGGTGCCCCATGTAGGGGTGGAACAAGTTGTGTACATGTGGAGCAGATTGAATTGGCCATTCCTAATCCAATATAATTTAATCCATAGCGAGAATTTCATTCTGCCAAAACCAATCAAAAAAGATGCTACGTTTCTTGAGTTAATATATATGATGTAAGAATAATATTGTTGTTTTGGTATTTAATAATTTATCTGAGAATTCAATTTGATTGTAAATCACTGTTGTCAAAATTAAATCGAATCGAATATTTAGTTAATTATTATTTAATCTTATAATTAAATTTATAATCACATTATTTTAGATCAGTCAAAATTAGATAAAATTAATCAAAATTATTTGAACCAACCGATTTAATTGATTTAACTTATCAGTTATTAATTTTTTAAAAAAAAATTATATTTTTTAATACTTTATAAATATTTTTATAAATTTCATATTATTATATTATTTAATTTGATCAACCAATTTAAATAATTAAATCGATTAAACTTAAATAGTAAATCTTGTCAGTTTAACACCTAATATAATTTTAAAAGAATTGCATAAATTAAATATTTAATTAATTATAATTTAATTTTATAATTAAATATGATCAGATTAATTTAAGTTAGATAAATTCACTCAAAACTTTATAAATTAATCATTAAAATTATTTAAACTAATTAATTATTAATAATTTTTATATTTTATAAATATTTTAATATATATTATGAATATTATTTATAAATTATTTTTATGACATTATTTGATCCAATTAATTTATGTTAAATGGTAAATTCTAAACTCTTGCCAACTGACGGTTCATATGATTTTAAAAGATATTGTTATTTACTAGTCCTTTAACTTGCACGTTGCGCGGTCATTAACAAAAAAGCTCTCCTTCCCGATCGGTCTCCCCGCTTTCCTTTCCTACCTTCCCCTTCCCGATCGCCGTTATGCCTCCCCCCTTCCCCCCCTCCCCAATCCAACAAAAGCTCACAATGCGCCATTTTCTCCTCACCAATGGAGAGAAAAAATTCTGTGTGGGTCTCACTAGTTTAAGGTAACAGTTTAGGGATTAATTTAAAGAGAATGATTCAAGTAGTTAGAAATAAAAAAGTAAATTATTACGAGGGATATGTAAAAAAAATAAAAAATAAAAAATTAATGACATTATATATGAAAAAATATATATATACCATTAATAAAACTTAACATATAATGTTTATGGTATATTTACATAATAATATTTAATTAATTTTTTAAAAAATATCAAATCATAAAAAAAATAATGTGACATAATAAGATTTATAAAAGTAAACTTTAATAATATGTATAAAAGTATAGATATAAATTATCAATATTTTTTTTACTAATATTCTGATTAAGTATTAAATATTAATTTTATATTTTAATTTTTAACCATAAATATTTTATAAATTATCTAAAATTCCGATAAAATCAAACTTTTTTCGACGTGGGAAAAAAAAATCCAAAACTACCGTAACAATAGAGTAGATATTGACAAATTCTAATCCTGTCGTTTTCATGACCTGAATTTCCAGATTTGCCCTCATCTTCTGCATTTCGGTTTTGTCTTCTTCTCCATTCTCTCCTTTCTTCTTCATTCATCGTTCCCCTTTCCACATCACCGTGAGTGACCAGTGTAAGCAAAGCCTTCTCATTTCAACTCAACTCGTTCTGACTCACCGGTTCGACTCAGCCAGCCATGAGCCGATTCAGGCCATTTGAGCTCATCGAAAAGCCCTTCTGCAATTCCCCGCCATTATTGTTCAGAGAAACCACCATTGTGGTCCCCAAAACCCTAACCTTCCCTTCCTTCATCGAAGAAGATCTCGATGTCGGGTTCGCTCTCGACCTCTTCCTCCCCTTCGAAGCCTCCGACGCCGTCACGGATCTGGTGCGCATTGACCGCACGCCGTCGTTTGCTTGCAAGCGGGTTCCGCGGGTCGACCGGCAGCAGCTGGGGGCCGAGTCGTGCCTGCAGAGCCTGTGCGACCGAATCGCCGAGTTGGAGTCGCGATTCGATCGGTTCGCCTCCGGGAGGAGCGGCGGCGGCTGCGGCGGCGATCGGAAGTACACGTGGACTACGGAGATCAAGGGCCCGGAGAAGAATGGGTTTGAGAGGAAGTACAAGTGGGTGGTGGAAATGATAGAAGAAGAGAAGAAGAAGACGAAGATGATAAAGGGTGGGAGTGCGATCGCGAAGAACGTGATTAGGGGGAAAGGGGAGGACAGTGGCAGCTCAAGGAAATATGCGCTTGTAGAAGAAAGTGATGGTTCTGGGAAGAAGGAAAAGAAGAAGGAGAAGGAAAAGAAGAAGAAAGGAGGTGAAGTACGCATTGTGGAAGTTGAAGAACCCGCTGAGCAGAGAGCTGTGGTTTTGAGACAGGTGCGGTAGCTTATCATTTGTTATTTGTATGCTGTTGAGTTTTGTGAATCCAATTTTGAATTCGGAGATTGAAATGATATGATAGTGATGGTATTGAAATTTTTGGGCTGGTGTTGGGTTGTCTTAAATATGACGTCGTTTATTGGATTTGTGATTGGCTTCTTGTGTGTCTCGAGCTTGGATTTTGGAATTCCCAGTGATGCTGTTAGAGAGAAAATGGAAGAAAGCGTATCATATGAGACCTACGTGTGGGACTCGTCGAGGTGGATCCCACTTGTTCTTCCTTTCTCTCTAACTGAACGAAGGAAAAATTCTTGCCTACTCACTCTCAAGAAGATGTTAAAGATCATGTAAAAAAAAGAAAACAAGAAGATACTAAAGATATTAAGGGACCCACTTGTTTGAATTAGGATTTTAATGTTAGCTTTCTGTCCCTGTTTATGGCTAGATATAGGTTGAACCAGCATTATTGGTGACCTACTTACCTTTGATTCATAATTTGATGAAAAACCATAGTAAGTGTAAGTATAGCATTTGAACTCAAGCTTGCAACGAAATGCTGTATTTCAAACTTTGCCAACCTGCATGTGCTATTTATTCAATTTCTTATTTTTTGCGTTTGCATTTCTGTTTGATAAATAGGAGTTCATTCATGAAAACTTGCATATGTATCATACAAATTTAAAATAATGTACAGTTTTTTATTTATATCTGAATTTTATTGATCTGTTCAGGAAATTATTTTGAACAGGTTCCACCCTTTCAAATTTCTAGGACAGTAATACCTTTTCTTTTTTCGCCAACATCAACATGTGTATTACAGAAAATATTTTCTTTTGCAAGCTTCCATGGCTCCTTGTTACAGCTTCACTTCGTTTTAAATCTGCTTGTATTATAATTCTACATGGCAGCATATATGCTTCTTACAGCATCTTTGCATAATTAATGGGAGGGTTAATTTTTAAACGCATTTATATGATTCAATGTCTATGACTTTTGTGTGTTGCCTAAGTGCCTATACCCAAAAAGAAAGGGGAAATGATCAAACTTATTGTCTTTTTTTTTTTTTCTTGTGCAGATGTCTTCTTATCTCCCAACAATTTAAGTCCACGTATGGCAAGCTTATTTTGTCTTTCTGTCTTCCGCTTTTTTTCTGCTGTTGTCTTTCTACCTTCCAATAAAAGACATCACTGTCCTTTTATTTTTTTATAATGGACATCGGTTTCCTTTTTTCTTTAAAATAATTAACATTTTTTAAATAATTATTCTTATTAGACTTATGTTATTGATATTTTAAGTTTTCTTATAACACTGCCCTAATATGATTGATGAATGCATCTTAAATTTTAAGCAATGAAACTTTGTTTTTTAATTTATTTGTTGAAGGCATAAAAATTTAAAACTAATAAAATTAGTAAATTACGTATGTTTAAGAAGTTTTTGAAGCTTTTCTTAATGCAACTGCTATCTTCGTTGTAGCAGCTGCTCTGCAATCCGCTATGCCATTATGGGCTATGCTGTATTTTAGGGTAGCCACTTCGCTCCACGTTCTGCCATTGACTACTTTTCCTTCTACTTAGTTTCTCCTTGTGTACTCAAATATGCCAAATTAGGAATATTCAGTTGTTTTGATTTGGGGAATATGGACTTTGAAAAAATGTATTCCAATTAGGTGATTTGATGCTAAAGTCCTAGTTTCCTCCAAATACATGGAACTCAGCAATAAATTATGATGTGACTTGTTGAAAATAAGATGCAAGAAAGAGAGGAGAGAAGTGCAATCTGGCCAAACTGGTCCAGCCGCATATATTATAGTTAACTAGTGAATCACATAATGAGGACAAAAAGACTACATTACCCTTAATGCATATAACCTAAAATATAGTTCATAACACTCTCCTTAGCATAAATATTAATTATGCCAACTTGTTACAAATGTAAGTAACCATGTTCCCCGCTAGAGCTTTAGTACACATATGAGCGAGCTACTCTCCAGTTTGAATATATGCACTTGAAATCAGTCCTTGTTGCGACTTCTGACAGATATCAAAGCACCTATCTTGTTTTGCATGTTTAATGCTTGATCTTACAAGGTTAATGTTAAATTATTTAGCTTCTATTTTTTGCACTTTTAAGAGTCGTTTGTATGGCGTTAAGATCATATTTCATGCGTGAAAATCATATCCATGTGGATACTGTATTTGTAAAATTATTGAATCATAATTTGCATATGTTTCTGCACTTTTAAGTTTTATTGTTTTTGGCACGCTTTTGTATGATGCTCAGAGATAATTTATCTATGGTATTGATATAAAATGAGATATTTAATGATGTTGTATATGTTTCTTATTATGTTTTATGAGATGATAGATATAATTTTGTAAATATGTTATGCCATATCATGGCATACCGGTATCCTAATTTTTAAGAAAATGCCGTATCCTTGTGTCATGCTGCTTTCATATCCAATACCCGTACCCAAATCTGTGCTTCTTAGAGCTTTGGATTATTATTAATACTGTTCTGACACCTGAGTTGGATGTTTATTGCTTTGGCCAGCCATTTGTTCCACATTTGACATTTTGACTGCTGGTGATGATATTTCCCTATCCATTACCACTTCCCCCCGCCCAAGTGGCCAGTGTGCTGGTGGTAGGAGATGCATTGTTACTCTTTTATCATGCCCGAGGATTTGGTTTATGTTTGTAAACTAAATATAAATTAGAAGGATGAAATTTGTGCCCTCCAGACATTTTTCTACTAGATCATGCTTTATTCACATGAACATGTCATTAATAGTTGACATTGCAGCCAATGGGATATTAGCTACTTTTAACTTCTTTCCCCTAATATATTCTTGGATGGATTGTAGATCCATACAAATAAGTTCTTTTATATTTGCAACTTCAAACATTTTAGTATGCTGAGTTCCATCTAATTTCCTTGTTGAGCAAGGCATTCGCAAAGAGGTTTGGAGCTGTTCAAAATGCCAAGGGGAAAAAAAAGGAATTATCTCCTCAAGATGCTGCATTGTTGATCCAGATCAGCTTTAGAGCTTACTTGATCCGTAGATCAAAGGCTCTTCGTGCCCTTAGAGAACTGGCTGTCGCAAGATCTAAGGTAAAGGAAATCAGAGCGCAGTTCAATAATTTTGCCTACCGTCGTCATGTAGCTCATGATGCAGAGGAACTCCAGAAGTTTACTGAGAAAATAATTGTCTTGCTCCTCACTGTTGATGCCATTGAGGTAATGTGATCACCACTTTCTGAACGTGTCACTGGAAATTGGATTAAGCTTTCTCGACGTTATTTAATTCTGAACATTAGATCAGATGATATTGGGGTGGTAACTGGTAAGTAGTAAATCTGTGGTGCGTTTTTAATTAGTCCAGACAGGGCAGCATAGTGTCCACCTAGAAGAAAAATTTGTATCATACGGATGAAGATAAGTATGAAGATTCATAGATTGGAGGCATAGTTCTCATAATCTTTATGACCTTGTTTAAAAGCAGTTGAAGAAATGTTCAATACTGCTTCCCATCTGGATATCTCTGTAATTGTTTCAAGAATTAGGGGTGCAATAATTCTGTTTATTTCTAGGAAACTATTTCTAATAATAATTCAAATAGATAACTATATTTCTCATCATCATCTTTGTAACAACTTTAGCATGCATCAAAAGATAGACGTACAGCAAAATCAATTCTCTTAAAAATCTAAGCCAAATGGGCACACAGAATTTTACTGCTTAGTCATGGTGTACTAGAAAGGCAAAAGGAATCTTGTACCAACAGCAGAGGTCAGAAAAATATTTGACAGTTGTGCTACATTGAGTGCATAAACAAACAGAATATTACAATTCATTGGTTTGTCTAATGGGTTTGTTCATTTCATATCCTATAGGGAGTTGATCTGATGGTGCGATCTGCAAAGAGGTCAATGGTGGATGAGCTGGAAGCAATGCTTGATGTGGTGGATCCCCAGCCTGCCGGAAGATCACTCTCCGTTAAGAGAAGGACCTTCGATATGCCCGATGGAGTCATCAGGAAGGAAATTGCAGAAGGTGTAGCACAGGTTGTGCAAATGCTTGATGAAGCTGAGAATAGCAGCAGCACCTTTGAAGCTTGCTTGTGAGAAGAATGGATAGTTATCTACTTGTATCATGCTTTCTCTCTGGTTTACTTTGATTCTAGACGTATCTTATTCTAGATCAAGACTAGGCTTTCGTCTGTTGGTTTTTGTCCTTCTGTACTTCTCGCACTATCTGAATGAAGAGCTGTGTCCTAAATTTGATGCCATCACATTTCTCTGCTATTCAGATAATTTTTCCTTTTGGGAATGTCTATGCACAAGGTTTAGGTAGAAAAATGCCCAGCTTTATCTTTCGCCAAACTATTGAAGCAGAAGCGAATGTGTTTTTTCAATTGTAGTGACAAAAAAACATGAGAGAATAGAAAGTTTTTTTTCTTTTGTTTTAGCTGAATTACTTAATTATATAATCTTCAATGTCTTTTGGCTCGTTTTCTATGAGCTCAAAGTAAAGGAGAGTTAAGTCACTTATTGTTTCGCATTTATGTCTTACAAATCTTTTGAAAGCAGTTGTTTCTCGTAGATGATTTTTACACCAGAAGTACATAACGAGAGTCGAAGTTGAGATTTCAATATTCTTTAGAAATTGGAAGAAAAAGCACTTAATTAAGCTTTAAATGAAAATGTGATCTGAGCAAGTATTTCGAGAGAATATTAAGGTAGAAGTAATTTGATGTGAACAACTAATGTAGAGAAGATTTTAGCTAATATATAAGCATTGATTAAATTACTAAATTAGTCTTTGAAAGATTTCACCAACTTCGCATTAGTCCTTAAAAGATTTAAATTTCAATGTGATATCAGATAGTTAATTTTGTCATTCAAGTTAGTTCCTATTCAAGAACTAAAATGATTGATTTTTAAATTTTTTAGGATTAACTTGAATAATACAATGATTTGTCAGAAACTATGTATAGAATTAAAATATTTCTAAGATTAATGTAAAGTCAGTAAAATCTTTTAAGGACTAATACGGTGATTTAGTTTATAATCATAAGTTGGTTTTATCATATTTAATATAGTTTGGCTCATTATCTTTTTAGTAGAGAAAACACACACATAGATACATACATACGCGTGTATAATAAAGTGAAGAAAAAAGAGAAGTGATAGAGAGAAAAATTAGAGAAGTCATAGAAGATAAGGAGAATGATAAGGAAAGTGAAAAATAATGTGTTAAAAGGAGAAAAAATATAAGAAAACAAGATATGGAAAGTAGAGAGAGTATCTTGAGTTTTTATCATTTATGGGTTTTTATTTCTTTAAAAAGAAGATACAATAAATAATGAAATTACATATATGTATTTTATGCCAAAATATAAATATAAAAAATTGCTTGAGAGTTCTTTAGAGATGAAGTGAAAGAAATGTAAAATACAAACTAAATTCACAAGCAAGCATCAACCAAGTCAAAACAACATTCGAAGAGATCAGAGTGCCTAGTTGTACAAAACCACATTCACAAGGAGCACAAAAAGGCCATCAATGCTTTAACAAATGAAGTTGTACAAAATGAGATCCTAAGAGGTTGAAATTTGTGCGAACTTCAGAAAAATGCTACATTTAAGGGGAAAAGATGACGTACTTAATTGACTTGAACTAGGGTCCAAGGAGCATACTTGAGTGCAATATGTTTGCAATCAGCGAAGGACCAAGACGAAGACCGAAAAAAATATCATTCTTGCATTCTTTTTTTCTTTTTATTTCTTTCACGATGCAACACCGTTTTGGGACCTCAATGTTTTTGGAACCTCAACACCACCTCTATTGTCATGCTTCCCTGTTAAACCTATTTGCCCATCTCAATCTTGCTCTTCAACCTTGCATGCAGTGGAGATACAAAGAATTGTTGATTATTTTAGGTGAAATACTTCATAATACTTTAAACAGACTGATATCATTTGATGTTCTCAATTCTATGCAAGTTGGGACAGCTCGGTGCAATGTGAAGTGAACTAAGACCATTAGATGTCATGTGAGATGAGCTTAGACACCAACCCACATATATCGCAACACAACCATAACCTCAATTTAAAACCTTGGTCATACAATTTTTGTTTGACTAAGGATTAAGGGAAGAGTATACAAATATATCAGTGAAAAGACGAAAATGAGTTTTATTGTAGTTTTTTTTGAGTTAGATGGGATATCTCTCTAGGGTTGTATAAATTTAGAATTCCACGTAATGAAATCAAAATGCAAAGGAAGTTATTGTGATCTGAAAGTGAAGGAGATTCACACTTATCTTAATCTATTGTTTAGTTGTTTCAATTTTGTTATTTAATTTGAATAACCTATTGTATTAGTTGGGGTTTATCCCTATTTTTATGTAACAATTCTACTTATTTAATAAAGCTCTTGGCCATCAGATTGAGTTGAGCCAAGCCAACTTTCCTCAAACTTCTACATGGTATCAAAGCCAAAATGGCTAGGTTAACGTCACACTCAACTCTGGATGATATCCTCCTCCTCCACCTCCACCGCCAATATCTCCACCTCTCTCTATCTCTATCCGGCCACCCTTCACATTAGCAACCTTGTTCCATTTGAATTCACACCATCTAATTATCTTATATGGAGAGCATAAATGAAGAAATTGATTGAGAGTTAATATCTAAGAAATTGATTGAGAGTTAAGATCTAAGTGAATTTATCACTAGAGAAACATTTTCTCCTATACCTAGGACTGCCTTACCCATGATGCACACGTCCCCTGTAGTAAGGCTTGATCAACCCAACCCCAATTATTCTCATTGATGCAGATTTGATAGACTAGTTCGTACATGGATAACCAGTTGCTCAACAGAGGAAACCTTTAGCCTTGTCATCGACCTAGAGACCTCTAGCGAGGTATGGCTTACACTCCATGGTGCCTTTGCTCAAATTCAGTGGAACATGAATTCCTCCTTAAGCAAAAACTATCCTCCTTGAGCAAAAATCCAATACATTCGATCCAAACTTGGTTTCTACATGCCCACATCCAGTTTGAAAGGGTGAAAGCGAAGGAGATTCACACTTATCTTAATATATTGTTTAGTTGTTTCAGTTTTTTTATTTCATTTGAATAACTTATCGTTAGTTATTAGGAGATTCACACTTATCTTAATATATAATATGATATCATATTAGTTGGGGTTTATCGTTATTTTTATATAACAATTCTACTTATTTAATAAAGCTCTTGGCCATTGGTTTGAGTTGAGCCAAGCCTACTTTTCTCAAACTTCTACGTGAGTAAGGGGAAATGATCTCTCTAGGTTCTTGCAATGCCTTCTGAGTTATGATGTATCTTGTTGAGATTAGGCTAGTAGAAATTGTGAATCTTGCTAAATCGCTTAGTACTTAAACAAAGGGAGTTTTGCTGAAGCATACCAGATATCCTCTAGCGAATGAATTATTTCCAATTATGGAATTCTAGGATGCTAATAAAGTGGTTCTGTGTCAAAGCAACAACTACAAGAGTTTATTTTAAATCTGTGTGGTTGTGAACTAATGAAACAAGTATGTTGTTTATTTGTGTCATTTTGAATAATGCCAAATTTGAACAACTTCATAACATGTTAACACTTGCTGAAAGCCTTCCTGATCTCTACAAGGTTCTAAAATATTTCATGGATGCTTTTGATTGGGTGGAAACCAATAACTCTAGATGTATAGTGCCTCATGAAGGGGTTGATATAGAGTATGACTCAGCTTGTAAGACAAATAGGGAGATTGATTCCAATTTATTAAAGTATCTCAAGGAATAAAGGAATAAAGACTTCTTCAAGTATTAGATTCCCTATATGAAAGAATTATTGAGCAAGCTCGCCCAAGCTGTATCTATAGAGGAGCCTTTATTAAAAAGTACATGGCAGGGACTAAGGTAATTGATCGTTTTTATGAACATCACCTAAGGCTTTGAGGGGGAAAGAGGGGGAAGTGTTCCCCCTCCTTACCCTTCACTTTCCCTCATTAAAAACCATTCAAACAAGGGTTTATATCACTTTTCCCTTCCATTTCCTATCTTTTCCCCTCCTTATGTAACATCCAAACATAGCATAAGTGGAAGCAGTTGGTGTCTTTAATTGTTGAGCAAGATGTCTTAATTAGTTTATCTGTTTCTAGTGACTAGTATGAAAGACCAACATGCAACCCGAGTGTCTTAAGAACATACCGTGTGGACCAGGGAACTATAGCCAGCAATGGTGTAAATGGAAGCCTTCAAATTTAAGGGAATTTTAACTTGAACAATTCAAAAGATGGAGTCTGGTCATCTACATTATGGTTGGATTTTTAATTGCTTCTCCAATAATTGCTTTTGTGGCCAAAAGTCATAATCTATTAAGGCTTATTGATGTTAGATTGTTTGTTTGGACATTTGCGATAATGGTAATTCGTTTGAGCATCTATTGCAACATATCGAATGCTAATTGGTGTAGTTAAGGCTTCCTTCATGAGTCTTGTAGCACTATTCAAGGATGATAATGCTCTTGTTGCACCAAAAATAGAATGGATTGCTATGTTTTACATATGCATACTAGGGGAAACCGCTTTTGGCCATGTTCATGGTAGATTTGTAAGCCAATTTGGCACATCCAGTTGTGATTCCATTAGCATTTAGATTACTTTTCAATCCTCACAATGATATTTTGCTTTTACATCAACCTTGAGGACAAGGTTGTGGTTGAATAGGTGGCAAATAATATGATTTCAATAGTTAGTTAGTTAATTAGCTAAAACAGTTAGTTAGTTAATTAGCTAAAACAGTTAGTTAATTAGCTAAAACAGTTAGTTAGTTAATTAGCTAAAACAGTTAGTTAGTTAATTAGCTAAAACAGTTAGTTAGTTAATGGCTATTTAGTTAGTTAAGTTTTAGCATATATAAATCAAATAGGCTCATTTGTTTATAAGATATTGATTTTGTAGAATTTGATCATTAGTGATTAGTGGACTTTCCCTTGACTTGAACAAGGAAGATTACTTGTATAATTTTTTATCCTATTAGTAGTTGTATGAAAAGAGTCACATACCTGAAATAGTTAACAGTTAATAAAGAAATATAAAAAGGGTAAGCCTAACCCTAAAAAATGGTAGCAAGAAGCTGAAAATAAAATAAAACAAACAACTAAAAAATTAAGAAACAAAAAATAGTATTTTTGTTGGCCAACCCTATTTACATATCCAAATAAAAGCTCTAAACTCTGAGAGGCACTTAGGTAGACTCATTAAAACACTTTCTCTAAAACATTCTCACACCTTTGTGAAATGTGTTATGAATTAATCTCATTTTCATATAATGACAAGATCTATAAAAATTTAGCATATGTAAGTACTTCTTTAATATCAAACAAAAAAAAAAAGCAAATTAATATGTACATGTTTGGACATTTTAAATTATTACCAAATTGTGAAATATCCTTTGGGTTTACTAATCAACAAGGAAACAAGCCCTAGAACATACTCCCTCGTTTCATACTCTAAAATTTCAAGGGTAGACACAAAGTTTGGAGCGTGAGTTATCTTCATCTAAAGTTGCTTATCCCTAAAACCATTAGCCTTATTATTCAACTTCCTATGATTCCTAACTAGCTCTATAACATGATTATCCTCTTACTTACCAAACGTAAAGGTGGTGATAGATTAAACTCATTTTATTCTCTATTAGGAACTAGATATTTCATTAATTGCATATTGACCTCATTTGGATGTGCTTCTTTTGATTAAAAAAAAAATCTTTTTTTTAAAGTACTTTTTTCATTTTTTAGAATATTTGGATGATTTTTTTTTAAAAAAAAATGAAACACTAAAGAAAGCATAAAATTATGTTTTTTTCAGTAGCTAGATTTTTGTACTTCTGAAAAAGGATCTTGATTAAAATAAACAATTAGTTCTTATAGTTTCACTCGATTTTTATTTTGGTCTCTATATATATTTTTTTAGTATATTAGTCCCTATAGTCTTACTCATTTAGATTTTGATCCCTAAGGGATCAATATCTTAATAATTAAAAATTATAAGGATCAATCCTTTATGAAAATAGGAATCAACAACTTAATAAATAGAAATTATAAGGACTAAAATTCAAATGAAAGAAAAATATAAGAACCGATACTTTAATGGTAAGGATCAAAATCCAAATGAGTGAAATCATAAGGATTGATATGCAAAAAAAAAAAAAGACTATAGGGAACAAAATAAAAATCGGATGAAACTATAGGGACCAATTATTTATTTTAACCAAGGATCTTTTTTATAATATAAAAAAGTTGTTCAAACCTAAAAAAGTACTTATCAAATATTATATTCAAATATAAAATATATTTTACTTTATTTAAAAGATCTTTTTAAAAAAGATAATAAAAAAAGGACTTTTTTTTTAACAAGCTTATCCAAATGAGCCAATTGTTCCTTAGGATTAGGTACGAGTGGCAAGGAAACTCTCTATTATTTATCTCTGTCATTTGAGTAGCTAGACCCATTTAAATCTTTATGTTATGGCATTTGTATATAGTTAGGTGACATTTTTTATCTCTTGCATGTATGTTCTGAGGGCATTCTCTAATGGTAATTGCTACCTAAATTGACTTGCAACCTAAGTAGAGAGAAATAAAGTGATTCATAGTAGACATGGGTAAGTGGGCATAATTAATTTTGACTTTTTAAATATTGACCAACTATGTTAATGGGACAATAATTTTGTTTCCACGAGAAATTATAGTAATTTTGCCAATTAGAATTATATATCATATATTAATATAAATTAGCAAAAGCCTCCCCTAAATTATTTAATGTGCGCGTAGATGTAACATCCATGGGACTTGCACACAATGAACATATGTCATAGTGGACATGGTTGGTGTAATTCATTTTGGGCATTGTGGTGTGACAAAATAAAATAATTTATTTTAAAAAATTATTCAACTAATAGAAGAAAATATCTAACAAAGACCTAAAAACATTTATACAAAGATATACGCCATTTTGGGCATGATGCCAGTCGTACTATTTACTTTACCATGACCACATGTCTACAAGCTCTAGGTACAAAAACTAGAGTGATTTGGTAAAGGAATTGTGCACATTTAGTAGCCTTTCATTTCCAAATTTTACCTTTTCTATATTACTACACATATGAATCTTAAGTATATAATGGCTCATTCCAATTAGCTTACTGAGCCTTTTTTTTTAAGAATATATTTAAAACAATTACACAATCTCTGTCGAAGTATTTTAGTCATGCAACGCAACTAATTATAAGCAATTTATTGCTTATGAGCCCTATCCAAAATGTAGCCATTTAGTTATTATGACCAATTCCACATTTCAAATACGATTGGTGTGAAATACTAGCCAGCATACAACGAAAGGCCTTACAAAGAACATCAATAGGAAAAAAAATGTTAATCACTTAGATAGCTTTTGGATGGAAAAGAGTAGAATGGAATACGATGCTAGGAGATATCATTATTTGGGATTTTAAAAATAAGATAGACCCATTCCACTCCACATCCCTATTTTTTTTCCCTCCTAAATTTGGAATAAGGGATGGAACTAACTAATATTTTATTAATATAATCATAAAATTACCTATTTACCCAACCCTAAAACAAAGTCAATGCTCTAGAATGTTTGTAGATTTGGTCTCCTTGGTGATTCTTCCCAACTAATCGTGATAAAATACCCTGTGTGCTATATACCCTGTGGCATTAATATTTGTCTTGAGATTTCAATACGCTATAGTATTGCAATATTTGATTTTCCCCTTTCTATTTTTCTTTCAATTTTGCTATAGTGAAAACAGCTGCAGTTATTAGTAGTGTTGGCAGTTTTTTGGATTTGGATCTAATCCAATCAAAGCCGATCTAGATCAAACCCAACCCAATTTTGGTGGGTTGGGGCTAATTTGGGTCGGCCCTCTTTGCTTTTTTTTTGGCTCTTTTGACATGGCACATTTTTGTAACTTGGTTCTTGGAAAAGGGTTAGAAATCTCAATTACATTTTCGGCTAAAGCATCCATTTCTTTAAAGCCCTCAAACACTTTAACCTACTACATATTGGGCCTATGGGGGACGACCACAAAAACTGAATATTAGACCAAATATAATCAAATATATCATACGTTGTGGTTAGAAATAATTGGGCAAGAAGGGCCCAAAGAAAGTTAATTAACTTCATTTTCTAAAAAGAGGACAAGTTATTAAATAAGCACCATAATAAAACAACAAAAAAAGCTCTAAGGATGTAGCCACTAGTAATATGTAAGCCACTTTCAAGTCAACATGAACTCCAAAACCATCTTCAAATTGATGTGCAAGTAGCAAGACCAGCATGGCATAAAATGCTATGCATCCTCATCAGATACAACAAGTAATCAACAAAAGTGGAAATAGGACTAGAGATTGCCAATATTGGGGTATAAAGCTTGGCAAGTTACACACCAAGTATAATATAGACTTTGTTCATAATGTCATAAGTAGAATCAAATATCAGCCCATGAGACTAGTAGAAATCAACCCTAGAATTAAAATCTGTGTCAAACTCCAGCAGAGGATTTCCTATTTGTAGCAACAGCAAAACAATGTCACATAATATAACAATGGTCACATACAGAAAATAAAAACTCAAGCAGTTTTCATGCAGAAAAAATTGCACTCCCCGCAATGCCTTTCAGATTGAACTTGACGATTCATGAATCTATAATAATAATAATAATAAAAAACTAGTAGTGAGATGATTTAAAGGCTTTATTTTTCTTCTTTCTCTAAGTAATATATACAGTACGTCATATACCTCATAATGACAATTTAAATAGCAAAATAATTAGTGTTAAAGGGTAGATTCATGATTTAAACTATAAATATTAATTAACCACCACTAGCGATTTGATGCAGCAATTGTATTAGGGTAAATCTAAACATCCAAACAGAAAAAGTAATAAGAATTCTTCAAGGTATGTCTCACCCTTCTAACAATTCAATGGAAACTTGTGTTAGTAACTAATTTGTGAGGCAAAAATTCTCTTAATATATATTTCTGTGTAGCTGTCAATAGGGTAATGGCTTCCTGGGCTTGATTCATTTTACTGTGGTCCCATGGGTGGAAGGTTTTCATTCGAGTGGTGTCAGGATGATCCCTGCTTAGTGCTTAACATGATGTGTTGGGACCACTATTCTGTTTAATCATTTCAATTCTATAGGAATAATAGTGCTACTTAAACAACTATTGGCCACAACTAAACACATAACTCCATCTAAATAATGAGAGATCTCTGTTTCAAGCATGTCTGTTAAGAAGTAGCTCAAAATAATAGCAGAAACAAAATAAGTTGCTTTCCTAAAACTGTTTGGTTTACAAGCAACATGGCAATTTTTGTTGAGAAACAGTTTTCCCTTGGCTATAATTTATCCTCCTATCACAAGTGTACGATCCTAGTTTCTAAATATTAATTATTCCACGCAATCAATTAGCAAAACAAATAGGTTTGAGATGTTTTACTGCCAAACAAACATAATCAGATAAAAGTAAAAGTTAGAATGAGCAACTTAAATTCCAATCCCTTTGGATTTCCAGTCAACCAAGTATTTTCTTCTTTAATTGTGATTGAGCTGCATATCAGAAGAAAGCAAAACTAACAACTTATATTTACGGCCAGAAATATCTCCTCTATAATGTAAACAATTTCCTAACAGTAGGAATATGTTACATAGCAACCACATATTTTGAAGCCCTATTGAATATTTAACTTTGAAGCATTGTTCTGTTCTGTAAACAAGCACTGATGATGTTCAAAAGTTAGGAAAAAATAAAAAATAAAAATGAAACAGAAATAGAAAACTTAAAACCAGGAATGCCATCTACAGAAATGAGGGTCAAAATAGAAAATGAAACTGAACAAGTTGCATGTGACAAGTTGTGATATATATGCCTCAAACTAATCCTAGAAGCATCCATTAAAAAAAATGGCAAAGAAGAAAAACAAAGAAGAAGAAGCAAGGCTTCTCATCCCAAGCAATGCAGCCTGCAATAGGGAACTTCAGAACTCAAAATCTATAATAAAAAAAAAAAAAAGCACAAGTGTACTCAGTATCCGAAGATGAACAAAGCAGGATAGCATCAAACAAAATAGAGCGCACTAGCAACAAAACTCCATTTGAATGTATACAAAATTAGGAAAATGAAATTCACAACCCTATCGGTGAGCTAAATAACAGAGATAGAAAGAGAAAGAGAGAATACAAGTTCCACAGCCGAATTGGCTTCCTCAACAAAAAGAAAATGATCCACAAATCTCAGCTAGTAGCCAAAATCCCTAGCTGAGATGAAGAGAAAATGCCCATTTAGATGAAGAGAAAAATTTGACAGAAAGAGAGAAAGAGAGGAGAAAATTTGAGAGAAAGAGAGAAAAATTTAGAGTTATCTAAATTTGAGAGAAAATTTTAGAGATTGAGGTTTTTGAGAGCTTCCGCGGTTTCTGAGAGAAATGGTACAAGGTGGGTGTTATTATTGGTATTTAGCCATGGTTATACCTTGAAACTGTGGCTAAACGACGTCTGAAATATGCATTTAGCCGCGGTCTTTAAAACTGTCGTTAAAAAACTGTGGCTAATAACTTAATTTTCCGTAGGTGATAGGAATATTTTGTCTTAGATTAGATAAAAAATATAATATTACAACCTCAAATCAATCCTAACCTTCGTCCTTCTCTCCTCCTACCATCACCATCTCGCCTAAGCCTCATCCCACTGCTTATCAGCGACGACGTTGAAGCCCTAAGCCCCCACAAGACAAAATCAAGTAGGCAACAACCATAGTGTTCCGTTCTCCCTTATTCATCGTCTTCCTCTCTTCCCTATTCACCGTCTTACCTTTTTGTATTTTGTGTTTTTTTTTTTCATTTAGAGATTCATGAATAAGATAAAACAAATCATCATAGCAATGTAATACCGAATTCCATCCCACAAAACTCCCCAAAACCCAAACCTATTTTTTCTCATATTCCAAAGCGCTTCCCCTTCAATTACAAAAACACATCAAACCTAGAGATCCGTCACAAATTTAAAAAAAATTCTTACATATTCTGATACTAATATTATTAAGAAGATCTCAAAGGCTTAAATTTAAATTTAATTTTATTATTTAAAATTATATATTTAATCTAACAATTAAATGATTATAAAGTATCATCTATCGTATATTTACTCAATAAATATACTGCTCTATGAATACATATGAATTTTTCTTCAAATTTAGGACACAAATCAACAAAACAACATATAAATCAATTCAATAGAGGGGAATGGGTTCTCATTTGGGACGTCAGTTTCAGGCCATGTGGGTTCTTTTCAGAGTTTTGGATTTTACTTTTTGTTTTGTTTTTTATGTAATATTATATATAAAAGGAATACTCCAAGTTGAGCTTGCCATTTGAATTTTGACCATGCCATTTGAAAGACAAAGTTGCCATTGTGGCAAGCAATGTTATGTGATATTTTTTTTTGTCATTTGTCATGGTACAAGATGATTGAATGGAATATGCATGGCATCTATTATAATTAGATCAAAAAATCAATACCCTATTAAATTCTATCAGACAAGACAATAAATGTTGAAATCATATTTCAAAAGATTTTAATTCCCAATATTCAAAAATTTGATTTTAAATAAAATGTTATCTCTTTTCAAAGAGAGATTAAAAACAATTGGGTTGCAAATTTTTTTTTTTGTCAACTAAATGACGGTAAATTGCACCAGCAATCCCAATAAAAAGTTTTGAAATTTAAATATAATTAGATATAGACCTGCGCGTTGTACGGCTGCTTTGATCACTGATTTCTCTTTTTTTTTTTTTCTCTTTTGATATAGAGTGAGTTTCAATTTGAATACATTTAATATTATTAAGCTAACGACATGAGTAATTTTTAGCATATTTTATATGATAATGATGTGTTGATGTTGTTAAAATACAATGGGAAATCAAGTTAGAAATACATAATAATGTAAGAAAATTCTTTCAATATATTTTCAGGCCATCCACTGACAAAAGTTTCAGCAATCAGCTTCTTAGTCATTTGTGTGCTTCTCCAGCAGGTTTGCAATAAGTTGGTGGGGCTAAGAATTTGCTTGCCCCGTATAAAACATATTGAAGCTCACCATCCCATCCTTCCCAGTCAACAATATTTTACTTGCTTCTTCCCCAATCATGAAGACAACGAACCTCGCTAGGACATTGTCTTGAACCTATCTATATTTATGAGAAAATAAAAAGATTAGAGGGAAGAAAATTCTTCAAAAATCTTTAGCACCTAGCATATAATAACTATAGATTCCATATGGACATCAAAAGTTAGAGAGGAATGAGAAACACTCACCCACAATAGGCCAACCGAGACTGCCGTGGAAATGTGATGAAGGGCATTCCAGGTGCTCTATACCACTAAAACACAGCTTGCAATAGCCAATTGTAGTACAATAGGTTAAAGCACAAAAGAAAAGCTGATCAACTATTAAAAAAAAAAAATGAACCATGACAAGGAGGCTATTTGAAGAAAATGATTTTATTAAATGAAAATGACATAACAAATTTTCAATAGATGGTAGATCCATACTCCATACTACTTGAAAATTCATATGATTTGGCTTAATATTTAATATAGTAATTCTAGAAAATGTTTGTTGTACACTAACTTAGTTTAGTGACACAATTTTTTCACACCATTTTTTGTGTATACAATTATTCTATAAAAATAACGTACAAATATCCACATAGTGCTAATATCTATATATAATTAGTGCATGTTTGAAGTAGTTTATTTTACACTTACAAAAATCCTTTCAGCCAAAAGTGAGAAGACAATCCATTTGACTGTTGAACTGAAGCAGAAGCATATGCTTCTCTACCGCATATATTTGAAGATGCATAATCATGGCGTCATATCCTGTGCTCATCTTCTCTCCTGGGTTGTAATATGCGGTCTCATTAGAAGTGGGAGTGTGAGACCGTATTACAACACTCATTATCACACAGTACAACAATCACAACCAAGAACCAAGGCTCAAGCTACTTGACCAGAAGGATTATTATAAAATTCTAAGCAAAAGCATAAAAATTGTGACTGACCTTGCATTGGATTTGGTCCCAAAGTGGTGGATAATTTTCATTGTTCTCCCCACCCTAGAATTACACATTCATTAAAAAAACAAACTAGAGGAGTAAAAATTAAAGAACCTAAAAAAAAAACAAATCAATGGACCATACCTTGAATGCTTCCTTTAAAGCCGTATCCATTAACTCCTTCATTTGAAATAATTTAAGCTCATCAACCCTGCAAAGGCATTAATTAGTGACCGTGACTCTAGAAAGGAAAAGGATATGAAGCTATAAACAAAGGACTAATGAGTAGTAGTCTAGAGGAACAAAGCATAAGAAGAAAGAATGCATATGAGATATCATCGTCACATAGTTCAAAATAATCTTCTTGACATAAGTCAGCCTCTAGATTTTGCATAAACAAAATAGATACAACACATTTTAAATCAAAGATTTAAGAGAAAACACTAACAAACAGGAACCCTTCACACTATCTTTTAGCATTGAAGCATGAATAGTATTTATTATAAAAAGGAGGGTGATTGATACCTAAAGTTCACAAAAAACAAAATTCTCGAATTCACGAATCCTATTGGAATTGAGAGATCATATTTGTCTGCGCCTGGCAAAGAAAATTTTATTACCTCCATTCCTAGTCAAAATGCAATAATTAGAAATACAATCACTAATACATTTGATGCTGGGTATGGTGGCAGTTAGTTGAGTTGCTGGGAGATTGGCGTTGGGTGAAAGTGTCGAGCCTGGGATATGGCGCTATGATGGTGGCTCAGCCTATGAAAAATAACAGCAAGGGCAGGTATAGGGAGTGGCTTAAGAAACATGCAATGAGCATCGGTGGATGCAAGCGACAGCTGCTCTGAGATATTATAGGATCGGAAGCTTTGGAATCAAGCATCATGGACTCGAAGGACAAATCCTAAGAATGTTCAATCTAGCAAGTTTTCTCAACGTGACGCAAACCAATCTTGCGCGTTGAGCACATTCGAATCACACTTCGAATTCCCAACTCTTTAAAAGCCAATAACTACATGGGATGAGGAAAAAGAACTCACCTCATGCACTGGCAGAGAAGCCATGGCAGAAAATGCGATGCAGAAGGAAGAAACGAAACGAATTTTGATGAGGCTTGAATGCGCGAAAAGATTCATTTTGTTAAGATGATCAACGGGCAATGTAATTGAAATTGGGATTAATGACTAAAGAGGTTTTATTATGATATAAAAAGTAGAAAATGTAGCTATTGTTATCATTCAATAAGATACTCATAAGACACCTCAGGATAAGGTGCATAGTGAAAGAGAGGTGAGAGCATAGAAGACAATCAACCACAATTTGAGAATCTTGAGAAAATGCTGAGGTGGCTTAAAAATAGAGTATTGATGTGTTGCTCACAGGTTTCGTGTCCTAGAATTTATATATTATAAATAGATGTTATGTTTCTTTAAAATGATATTCAAAACAATTGGGTTCTAATCTTTTTTTTGTCTTTTTTTTTGTCAACCGAATGGCAGTACTTTAAAGAAAAAAACACTCTCAATTAAAAAAAAAATCACTCACGGATTGAATTCCAAAGTCAGTCCTTCTCTCTCATCATATTCAAGGCTCTATCCCTCACCAGAACCCAAACATGTTGCTGACTCTCCATTCCCAATCCATTTTCTATCATCAAAAATGTATGCATACACGCTCTAAGAGAAAAATCTGCCGATAATCCATTTAATTTCTCCTCCCACACTACATCGATAATGTTCCTCAACCCTTCATATTTTGAAGCTTATGGGTGATTTTAGGTA
This sequence comes from Castanospermum australe, assembly GCA_019955255.1. Taxonomy (NCBI): domain Eukaryota; kingdom Viridiplantae; phylum Streptophyta; class Magnoliopsida; order Fabales; family Fabaceae; genus Castanospermum; species Castanospermum australe. The sequence goes on along the minus strand of NSJW01000593.1, from coordinate 45,509 downwards.
GTATGCGTGCATGGGCATGATGTTTATTCTGCCCTCTTTAATTGTCTTCTCTTTCTAGGTGTAGTGTCTTATTAATCCCCTCTATAAATTTGGAAGAATGGCTTCTTTCTTCCCCTTAGTGGAATGTTTTGATTGTACAAAGTTGAAGGGATATTGGTTATTCTTCCTAGTACGTTTTCATTGTAATGTCAATATTGTGTGTTCATGTTTCAATATATTGTGTGTTTGTGTGGTCATATGAATGGCTCTAATTGTATTTCAATCTATTTTGTTTTCAATATGCATAGGGCTCGAATATCTGATGAGCTTTCCTTTTGTTCTGTCTTTTATTTTTAGAATAGGTGTTCAACTCTTTATTTAAAAGGTATGTCCAAGTGATTTCCTTTTGCCATTTGATTATGTATTGTTTGTTCGTGTTTTGTTTGTCCAAGTGATTTCAGAATAGGATCCTATTCATAACATGTTTGTTCTATATCAGTTTTTTATGAAAGCTTTAATTTTTGAAGATTATCAATAGGAGTTTGAGGTTGTTGTCAGAAAAACAAACCTCTTCAGACTCAGTTTGAAATTTGTTATAGTTTTTTTTTTGTTGCACATATATTGGATTCTATAATTGATTACCATGTGCTTTGGGATCCTATTTTAGTTTCCTCCACATCTACACTGGATGATGTGGTTGTGTGTAACATTCCTATTTACTTAAATTTAAATTCTAAAATTTTAATTAATTTTAATGATCGTTTATTTATTATTTATTATTTATTGTCTTGTATAATTTTAAATAATTTTATTATACTATCCAAATTAAATAGAATACTAAAAATTATTCAAGTGAAATAACAATTAATTAAAATATTTAATAGAAAATAATAATATGTTAACAGTAATAATTTAGTAATTTTGAATACAGAAATATGAGTATTTATGTTTGCAGAATGATCTCTCCTTTTTCTTGGTTTCTTCTATTTCTCTCCAATGGAAGCCCCTTCATTTTGCTCTCCAGAATTTTCGTTTTTTCCTTGTGAACTCTCTCAGATTCTCCTCTGGTGCCCCCTCTCTCTGTGTGATTTTTTTGTTCTCCTCTCCTTGTGATTTTTTTTTCTGGTCTAGTGCCCCTGGTTTACTGGCCGTGGGTGTGATTTGATGGGAGGCGTGTGATATTTTTTCCCCCTCTCCTCTGCAACTGCCGTGGGTGCTATTTGTAGAGGTGTGGGTGCTATCTCCGGTTGTATTGTGCCAAGGTGTACCAGTTGCAGGGTTGGTGGGTGCGGGCGGAAGTGTTGGTGCAGAAGTGTTATGGGGAGTGGGGAGCAAAAGCTGTGGGGAGGAAAAGCTGCGGGGAGCAGCTCAGCAACATTGCCGCTGCACAGTGAGGATGGTGGAAAAGAAAAGCAAATGGGCAGAGGAGACTCAGGAGACCGTCAGAGTGGGAGACCGTAGGCATTTTTTGTTTTTGTTTTTGTTTTTTTTTTCTGATTTTGCTTTTTTTTTTCTTTTTTTTGTTGTTTTTATTTTTCAAAATATTTAGATTTTTTTTTTGTTTTTGGTTATGTGGTTTGAGCTTTGAGATGGGTTCAGACCCAAGACTAAAGTGGTATTTAATTCAGAAAATTTTTGGACAAATTTGGGTGTCAACAATCTAAAATCTAAAATAAAATAGTTAAAAAATATTCATAGCAAAATCATAACAAATTCGTAGCTAATATTTCTTTTAAATTTTTTTTAATTCCCTTTCAATTTAGTTAGGCTAATTCCATAACCAATTCCTAATTAATTTTTAACTTCACTTGCTAATTTGTATCTAGACTGCAGCTAATTCATAACTAATTTACAACAAAACGCTAATTAAATATTTTTTATTTAGTGGCACTAAAAGGGATTTAACCAAAATCTTACTAAATTCATAGTTAATTTGTAGTTAATCCAAACAAAATAAAAAATAAAATTTATTTATTATGATTTTTCAAATTCAACCTATATAAACAATTCATCCAAAACATACAAATCCAACAAATAAATCATGCAAAGTGATAAAATGACATAATTGTATTAATGATTTAAAAGTTTACTCAATAAATTCAAATAAATTCAAACAAGTTCAACAAAAGAAAAATTTAAGTCTATGCTATCATTATCACCATTTTCGTAATTTTTTTCATCTACTGCCCCTTGTGATGGTGCCATATCTACTTACGCAATAAGTTAAACTAAAGGACATGTCCCTTCTTGTTGGAACCCGCAACATTTGGCCACACTTCTAGGTGAAAATATTAAATTTGTGCTGCGGAATTTAGTTAGGGTAATTTTTTCCAGCTAATCCACAGCTAATTAGCTATAGAATAGGTAGGGAAAACAAACCCTAGTTAAAATATGTAAATGAAGATAAAAATTTTTTTACCAGATATATAGTGGGGGAATTAACTACAGATTAATTGCAAACATTTTATTGCCAAATAAATTTCCGTAGCTACATTAATTTGTGAGTGATAGTTTCCTCCTAAATTTTTTTGAAAACAATCCCTATGTATTCGCCCCTCCATAATCTCTTTTAAATTAAAATATATACAAAATATAATGCTTCGTACAGATAAGGCTTAATCTCCTTGTGCATTCATCTCTCTCTCAGTCTTGATTAATGCCCCCATTCCTTAGCTCGTCACACCCTCTCCCCGGTCTCCAGTTTAAGATTTATTATGTTTAAGACTTATTATTTTAAATCTTTAATTTGTTTGAAATTTGTTGAAAACTTGATATGTTAGTTTTTGTTATGATTTATTATGATATGTAAGAAATTTTTGATTTCGTATTAATTTTGGTATTTATTTTAGTAAGAAAATTTTTGTTTAATATATGTAGGATCCACTAGTTTAACCTAAGCCAACCTACTCATGCAAGGGTTGGATTTTAAAACCCAATCTAATTCATTGCTTAATGAACGGGTTGAGTACAAAAATATCTCAAACCCAACATAATCCATGGACACTCTTTTAATTGATGAATGAAGCCGCCAAAGAGAAAAAAACTACCATTGAATCATTGTCGATAGAGTGAAAGTCGTTGTAAACCTCAGTTCTTAAAGAAGGTGGTAATATCGGGAACTTAGATTGACCACCTAAGATACTTAAGTTTCAAGACTCTTTTACCTATTAGGCCAATCTTTTAGGTTGGGTTCTCTCTTGGACTTTAGTTTCTATCATGTTAGAGAATGAAAATGTGTTATTTGTTTTTATGCATTCGTGGTGTTTTATTGTAAAATGGATGAAGAGTTCATAGCATAGTAAACGGCCAGTTTTAACCCATTTCCCTTTCTTAGAAATTGGAGTCCGAATTCTTATACTCCATGTATATGATTTTGAATTTACGTGACTGAGGAGTTTGAAGATTACAAGACAAAAGAAAAAGGCAGAGACAATAGTTAAGTTTACTTGTCACTACTCTGTACATTAGTGATTTTGTTGTTTGTCACCTTTGCATATGACTTTAACCATACTGATTGTCTCTTAAATAATAAGACATGAGTACTATGATTTAATTTTTAAAAGTATTATATTATAATAAGGTTCATATCATTATTATTTTTAAATAAAAAGATTAATTTTATGAAATAATTAAAATAGGTCAAACTTTATAAAAATATTTCTATTTCACACAAACAAAATTATCTCTAATTAGTTGTCTTTTTTTTTCTCTAACCTATAATGCATGTTCAATAATAATTTTTTTTGGTACAGTCAATAGTAGCCTTTAAGATAAAATGTCACTCACAGTATCCAATTAGAATTGATTTTGCTTTGCCCTCGTGGACAACAGACTAACAGAGCTTGGCATGTCTTTTCATGCATAATAATTCGTATATTGCTGGGACCTGAAGTTCACAACCTAATCAATAATAGTGTACAACTATGACCCTACGTTTTTTTGTTTTTTTTTGGCTTTGATGAACATTTTTGTGTCTATAACTTTTTTTAGATTTTTTATTTAAAACAAATAATAAAATATTTTGAAATACACATTTTATCTTATTTTATTATTTAAAAGAATAATATAAAAATGATGTAATAAAAATAATGTATAAATAATATTATCATTCTTGATTACATTGCATATATCCAACGTTACCAGTTTTTATTGTACCAAAAACTAATAACGTTCCTTTTACATCACAAAAGTAATTAATGTTTATATAAAAATTAGTTTATTTCTTATGTAAAAAATTATTAACCAAATAATGTTGTAAATTGTTTATGTAATAAATAATTTTTTTATGTAAAGAATAATGTAATAAATTTTGCAGAAAATTTTTGTATTTAATTCAAGTTTAGTATCCCATTAGAATATGAGTGCATAATTCACATATTAATCTTGTATAAATAAAATTACAACAAAAAAAAATAATCTCTAAATTATTTCACCTCACTACTTCACTTTTCCTTCTTAATTTTTTTTCCTAGTCTAACAGAAACTAGATAAATGCTGATTTGATTCAATTTAGTCTTTTGAACCATGAGCCTCTTCGCATATATAATTTTTTTAACAATATATTGTTCGTTACATCCCATAAATTAGTTCTTGTTTGATAACATTTAAACTTAATATCTCCATAAAGAGATGCCCCATTTTAAATATTTTTTTATTTAATTTAGTTTAGAAGAACTGAAGTTCATGAGCCCTATTACAAATTCTCAAGTTGCATTATTTTTGCAACCCAAAACTAAAATTAGTTTGATGATTTTTTAACCTGTGATTATACTGTAAAAGTTTTCATCCATTTCAATCATGTTTAAGCCCTTCATGACCCATCTATCGTAGATTAATATGAATATCTATTTATTTATAATCTAATAAAAATTCTAAAGGCCAAAATGTACAATTTGCAAAGTTGTCACTAGTACTTCTAAGTATCACCTTTACTATATATATATATATATATATATATATATATATATATATATATATATATATATATGTATGTATGTATGTATGTATGTATGTATGTATGTACTAAATTAGAGCATTTATAATGAAATGTGAGAGAATTAAATCTTAATCATTAAACCATACATAGATGGTTGAAATAGATCTTGTGTAAATCTTACATGACTTTTTGCTCAAATCTTGATCATCCATCTAAAATTTAATGATCAAAATTCACTTATCTCATCTCTTATAATAAACACTCCTCTCATCATATTTCTTTTCCAGAAAGCATTTGGAAGATTTGAACAGATTGAATCTTGAATCTGTTGTAAGAGAGATTGAATCCTTTTCTAGATTTCTGGTTGATTGAGTTGAGAATTAATCTTCTTAAAAGAAATTTCTTCTTTAAGGAAATTAATTTGACTATGTTTATAATAAACAAGATTGAGATTATTAGAGATTGGAGGTTTTAGGAAACTAAATTTGATTGACTTTCCTAAATGTTTGGTAATGATTCCTTCATCAAAAATTTGTAAAGGAAAGAGTAATCTGATGAATGGAGTTCCTAAGATTACTTCATTTTTAAGATTTTTAACCAAGAGAAATGAGGTTTTGACCTAAAGACCTTGGTTTTCTATGATTGCATCAGAAAGTTTGAAATTAATTTTTAGCTTTGAACCATTAGCTGTGCTAAGTTGTTCAGAAGTTTTTTCAAAATATTTTGTTAGGATTAATCCTCTTGATTACAATTCGAATCTGCACCTGTATCAAATAAGGCAATTGTTTCAAGGACAAAGTCTTTGATGACAATTTTAATGTTTATATAGAATTTTTGGATTTTAATTTTATTTATTAATCCTAAAAATTCATCGTCTAAGTTTGATTGGTCAGAAGGTTTACCTAAGATTTCTATTTATGGTTATGAGGTTCCTTCTTGAAGTTGAGCAAGAATTACTAAATGTAAGTCCTGGTTTTCTTTTAAAAGTTTGACTTCTGCCTTGAGATATGTATCTCATGCTGAAGATCTTGAATTGTTACAGGTTTTAAAGCTGCTTTCTTTTCAACCTTTTTAATGATTTCTTTTAGATCATATTTACTGGTTAAAAATGGAGTTTGGGTGATTTTGGATTCTAATGATGTTTTTAACTTACCAAGATATTGTCTTTTTTCTTGACTATCTGGAAGTTTGTTTATGACTTCGAATAAGAGACCTTGTTCTTTGGTTAAGACATTTACTTCATTTAACGATTCTGAATCTTCGTCAGAAGTAAAGTCTTCATTTTGAATTTGATTTAAATCTTTAGAAGATTCTTTGCTGGATTCTTCGTCAGATGTTTTGATTAAAAGATGGTTAATATGTTCTTGTATGGATGGTTCCAGGTTTAAAGATTTTATTTTTTTGTTTAAACCACAGTATTTGCTAATATGTCCAGGTTTCTTACAGTTATAGCAAATAACTGGTTTCTTTGGGATTTGTATGTCGATTGGAAGTTTTGACCTAATTTCCTGCTTAAGTTTCCTAGAAGGAGCATTAGGTTTGTATTTGTAATATTTTGATCTACGTTTGACGTATACTTTTGACCTAGTTTTCTTCTTCTTTGAACAAAGAAGACCAAATTGTTCGCAGAAGGTTCCTAAGTCTTTTTTGTTTTGGGCCTTTTCTTTGGCAAGTTGACGTTGAATTTTATCATCTTGACAAATTTTTAAGGCTACCTTTTGGATGAAAGCAACAAGTTGTTCATAACTTAATTGCTCATACGGTATTTTACTGTCTGTAGTTTGGCTTCTGATTTTATCCCTAACTTTATCTCCTAAGGATGATGGAAGACCAGCAAAGAATTTCTCTTTCCAGAAGAATTGTTGACTATCTTCCCTAGTGTAGACACGGGTAAGGAATGTATCCCTATACCATCTAAAGTTTGCTAAGATTCTACACTTGAGATTGGATAGTAGTTCAGCAGATTTGTCTTTTCATAAGAAAGGATCTCCGATGAAATGTTGAGTAATTGTAAAAATTAAAGTATTAACGGCGTCTGGAATAGTTTCACCGTTATTCAAGATTGGAGTTTTGTCTGATTCAGTTTTAATGGCAGTTAATATCTTTTGCTTATCTTTTTCAGTGAGATAATTATCCTACCAGCCTTTGAGTTGGCCTGAAAATTCTGCAACTAAGCTGTTGACTACAGTTTCTTCAGGACAATTATAGGTTGTTTGGTAAGTCGTAGCCACCATTGTCATGTGTTGGAGAGTATTCATAATCTGATACTCAGCTTGACCATCTATGTTCCATTCATAGATGTTATTTGCACTAAAACTTAAAAAGTTTGGATTACGCTCTTCGATTAACAAATCTGGAACGGTTGCTCTTTGATAATAAAGTTTGGATGGATTCTTCCAATTTAAAGTTTGGCTAATTACTGGATTAACTTTAATCTCATAATTAATACTCGATTGTTGACTTGATTCTTCTGATGAAGAACATTCAGAAGATTCGTTTTGATTTAAGGTATTTATTGCTGGACCTTTAAGTTTTAAAGGTTTAAGTTGCGATTGAGGTGTTTTTAGAGCAACTAATGCTTTTAGTTTTTCATTAACTTGGGTAAGAAGTGAATCTTCCTTAAGGGATTGTTGTCTTAGTTTGGCCAAATTTTCTTTGAGTTTTAGCGTCATTTTGTAAGGTTTAAATATAGGTTTTTGAATAACAGGTTTGGGTGTTGAACTGGATGAAGGTTCAATTAATACATTAGGTTTAATTTTTTCGCCTAATGTTTGAAGGTATTTGTTTGTATAGTTTGATTGTTCCATAAGATTTAATATCTTTGGAATTTACAGGCTCATCTTCATCATTTGTTTTGAATAGAGCGGCCATCACTGGATTATTTTTCTCGTCCCTAACTTGTGGGAGTTGAAATTGTTTTGTTGGAGGAAGCTCTGTATGAACTAATTCTCCATCTTTGAGGTGCCAAATAATATTTATGTTTGTTAAACCTATCTAGTTGGTTTGCCAAGGATAATCTAACTTGTTTTTGATTGTGTATGCTTCAAACCAGTCAAAAAATGGGATGTTTAGTTTGACTCTTTCGAGAAACTCGTAGAATTTCTCTTGAATATTTTTTCTGTTTGTACCCTGATAATTTTGGAAGAACCATTCCTTTTGAGGAGTCCATTCCTTGGAATAGAAGTTTTTCCTAAGGGCTTCTTTATTTATTATGAAGCTAGATGACATCATAAACTTCATTAATAGAGGAATAGGTTGGAGATTGAATTAACTTTTGGTTGTCTTCAACCTCTGGTTCATAAGTTGGTCTGGGTAAGTTTGAAGAAGTATCTATACCTTTGAGTTTATGGTCAGACAAAGAAATTGGAATTGTGGAGGTGGATCTTCTAGAGATTGCAGATCTTAAATCTTCAGATCTAAAGGTATCAGATTTAATTGAGCTACTACAGCTAAAAGAATTTCGTCTATCAAAAGTAATTTCTACTTTTCCATACGGATATTGTTTGATTTCTTTGAAATCAGGAGTTATCCTAGGTAAGGAAGGTGTTGCCTTATTCAGTGTCCATTTTGCTGGAAGATTGACATCTTTCCACTGAATTATTTTTGGAACGTTTAAGTTGGCTTTGGAAAAGTCTCTGAGAAACAAAGTGGTTTCTCCTCTTTTGTTTTTGGGTTTGATAACCCTTGACATTGACGAGTTCATTGCCTTATACTGAACTCTATACATCAAGGAGATTGGTTCACAGCCTTGCCTCATATCAATACCATGAGTATGGATATCTAGGTGCAAGACTTCCATTCTATGTTTGTCTGTTAAACTAACAGTAAGATCTGAAAAATTATTAAAATAGATTAGTCCATGAGCTAGACTTGTTTCTACGGTTCCTAAAAGGGAATTGTCAAACTTGTTATGTCTAGCATCTCTAAGACAGAGAAGGACTAAAGCATTTACTGCTTCTGTGATTAATGGTTTGACAGCAACTTGTACACTTCCTATGTGGAGGAACTTGTATTTTTTATTATGTTTAAGAATTGATTTTTTAGAGAGGAGTAAGAATTCATCTTTCTCTTCAGGATTAAAAGGAATTTTTTCTTCTACTGTTCTAATTATAAAATCAGAATTAAAGAAGAATTTTTCTATTGGTTTGTAAAGTTCATTGGTTGGAATTTTGGGGATTTCCCAATTTCTTATTTCTTGATTGATGTCTTCGAAATGAATTTCTTCATCGAAGATATTGGTTGGTTCTCTTTGTTAGGGTTGAGTTTGTTGCTCAGTGAGCGAGGAAGAGTCAAGGTTGGAAGATCGGAAAGAAAAGCGAGAAGAGAGGGATCTGAACAAAGACATCAAAAATTAAAAAAATTTCATTCCCCGAGGTATCATTACTATCACCTGGTTTCATAGTAATAAACAGATAGATTTAAACTTAACTTTATCATTTAAATTAGATCTTACTACTTTTTAATGCTTAGTTTATTATTCCCTAATTTTAGCCACCACTTTCTGCTAAATGTTTCTTAATCATAGCCACCGATTTTTTTTTTATCGTCACTGATCTGTGAAAACATCGACAAATTAGACTTACTGCCTCTCACTAGGACTTACTGTTACAGCTTCCACAGATCTACTAGATCTGGAAATTCGTACTATATGATTAAGAAATATTAACATTTTTACGCGTACTATCAGATCAGGTTATAATAAATAGTATCAAAATAATAACATAAAGTTCAAGAAGATAAATAGAAATTTAGATCCAATCATGTATTCCTACTTCCCCATCAGGCTTTGATACCAAGAAGGGGGGCGGAAGGAGGCGGAGAACAGGAAATTAAAAGAAAATGAACAGAAGGAAGAAGTGGGCAGCAGGCGGACTGCTTACATAATTAAATGTATGAAATAAAATGTATAATATATATATATATATATATATATCAATTGATACCAGTGTAAATCAAACTCAATCTTACACCATTAAATAACTTTTTATGGGATAAGTTTTTTACAGAATTTACTGTTGGATTCAAAGTTCTTATCATGTAAATTATATATATAAAATTTCACATTAATGTAAAATTATTTTATACTGTAATAATATGTCTGAAGATTAGCGTAATTTATACTTTTCAAATATAAGAGAATATGAACTATTTGATTATATTCTTACTGATGTTTACTTTTTTAAAAAAAATTGACAATAATGATCAACATAATATGTAGGTTTAATTCAACGGTTAGATTGATAAAAATTACATTATATAAAAAGTTATTAGATGGTGTTAGTGATTAGTGTAAGTGATGAATGTCAATTGATCACTCCTATATATATATATATATATATATATATATATATATATATATATATATGCATTGTTTATCTTTTTTTTTACCACAATTCTTATTTTTTAAAACATAATTCAATTTTACTATATTAAGTGCATGTTTAGTTTAATTTATTTTACATATGCATGCATGTACAAACATATATAAAGAATATTGTTGTATCCAAAAAAGTATTACTCAGTGATAAGTAAGTTAGAACTCTAGTTGAACAAGTTTTACATGTAATATTAAATGTTTGAATCATACTAAAAAATAATTGTGAGGAGGGCAATCTCATTATTTCAAACAAAGAATAATGTCACACTCAAAAGACTATAGATATACCTCATAAGAAAAAAAAAAGAATATTGCTGAAAAATCGAAATGATGCCTTTGATTTTTAATATGATTTAATTTCTACGTGATCCATTATAATATGTGTTTTAATATATGCAATAGGGTGGCATATTTGCTTGCCAATTATATATGTTTCGGTCCTATGCAGAGTGAGCATCTCTCTTAAATAGTAAGCATCAATACTATATAACTTTTTGGGTCGCCTTTTGCCACTTTTCACCATTGCACAGATGTGCAGCTCAAATTTAGATTAAGCAAGGTTGAGAAACATGAATTTGTATGCCTTGGCATAGTTGATATTCACGCAAGAAGATATCAAAGGAGTTTGTCATGGATATACATAATCTGGCGCTGATGTTGCTTATTTTAACTGGCTGGATTTACATACTTCGCTTTGTGTTATTTTTTGAGTTCTATAATTTCGTATGAGTTGTTTATGCAAATTCCTTCTTCATTCTTTTATTTATTTATTTATTTCACTTTCAAAGTATTCATCAACACTTACAACTTTTGAGCAAATTACAATTCACTTTCTGGCTTTCTAATACTTTCTTTAACCGTAGCGTTCTTATGCGCTGTTCATGTAAGCGTCTGTTTTTTAGGTTAAAGGGGTGAAATCTGCGGGTACACCTTTAAGAAGGATTTTGTTTTTTTGTTTTTTGTTTTTGGTCCAGGAGGATTTTTGAGAGAGGGGGAGGAGATCGAACTTGATGTGGATATTTTCAAGGCAAGTAACGTTGCCATCTAACCAGTGCCTGAATCCACAAGAAGGGAATTCTTTTGTTTCCATCAATTTCTGAATTCATTTTAGATAATGGCCCGGTATATATGATGTGTGAGGGTGCCACTCAGCATCCTCATTCCTAAACAGCCCACTAAAACCTGCAGCACCAGAATTTCCTAAAAAGCTCGGATTGGATTGCGATGACGGAATTTTTTTATCCCAAATTTTGCCACACAAAAAAAATTCACGGAATTTAAAATATATACGGAGTGGAATATCTTGTTACTATTGTACTTGTTTTTAGTGGAATACAATAGTTTTGTTGTAAACATGTAATTATGCTGACATTGTTGAGCAATATATTAGTCTTCATTCTTGAATACATCAAAATATATATTTTAAAGAGAATAACCAAAATATGTTGACTAACATTATACATGCATAGAACGCTTTGAGTTTACTTGTGGTAAGAAAATCAAGTTGGATTGACTCCAATTTATTCAATTCAACATATATTGCAATAATTGAGTATGAGACAGTTGAAGAAACAAAACACTTACTCTAATGTACTTATAGAAACTGGCCAAGGATTCAAGAGCAGAGCTGCAATGTTGTCCTTTGTTGATCCTTCGGAGTGAGTATAGCAATCTCCATCTTTGTAAAGCACATCAATTACGCGTGACATATTGAGAACTCGCATGAGGAGAGGCTTTGCCACTTCGGCAGGGTCAAGGAGTTCCTCGTTGATGTCCCTCCAGGCACTTATCACTTGTCTATACAATTCTTCAACGGCCTCTTGTTTTGTGACACCATGTTGCTTCATGTAGCACTCAAGAGCAGAGGCAACATGCCCTCTCTTCTGTTCAAGCTAATAAAAATATATAAAGGGATGAAAATATTAAACATCTAATTTCAAATATAAAACCGTAAAGTAGGAAATTGATTCTTGTTCTCAAGTACCTCGTTCGAAACAATGTCATCCATGAGCCTGCCAATAACTGTTGAAGCTCTAACAATTTTAGGGTCAGTGGTTAACCATTGGAAAGCCTTTTCTGTAGCAACACATCCCATCCCGATGAAGGATATGGCTGTGATCATTTGGTAACCGGAAGATACCAGTGCAACACCCATGTACTCCTCCATTGTTGGTGTATAATTGCTATTGAACCATTCGGCCTCAGCTAAGTAGGCTTGGACCAATCTTTTCATCTGGGGTGTGCATCAAAACAATCCAGATAAATAAATGAAAGTTAGAATACATTTGGAGACAAACACCAAGTCTTACACTTCCTAGTTCATATATATCAAGAGTCTTACTTCATTTTTGGCATAGATTAGGCAGAATGTTCTTCCTTCCTTGGTCATCTCTTGCTCAATTTCTTCATAGACATTCAAGAGTGCTTGGTAACAAAATTTCATGTAATCTGGTAGGAAATCGATGCAGTTGATATCCCACCTACAATGTCCATTAATTATCTAAAAAGTCATAATAAGTTTGACACGTTTTTCTTCTCTAGATTACTAATTTGATTGGGAAAGAAAAATGTGAAAGCATTTTGTGGCTGATTTAAACCTCAAACCTTTCAATTGCTTCAGTGAAAAGTTGTAGCTCATCAAATGTACCATAAACATCATATATATATCATCAATAATTGATGCCATTGATATCACTTTGGTCATTAGCCTTCGACCTAGAGCGTACTGGGGTTCAAAATATACTCCCAATATCCAAAAATAAGCTTCCACGATCCTATCGCGTGCAAAAGGAAGATTTGTTGCAATATCCAAATCTTTCCACCACCTATAAATTTAATTAAAGACGAACCAATTAAGTTCAATACTTCGGACATAAGTGACTAGCATGTAAAAGAAATTAAAGTTTTTTAATTAAGGTAATGTGGTTGAAAAACTTACTTGGAAATATTGCCAACTTCTTTCTGATGTAACTTTTGCAGCATATTAAAATCTAATTTGGCAAAGGCTAGCAAAGTTTCATCGTGGGAAGGGTCATCCTGGTAAGTAGAAATATAGTACCTTGCCTCCAGCCTAGGCAGGTTCTTGCGGAGTGGTCGTATTAAGCTATGATTGACTTTTGTCACAAGAGAAGGACTCAATTGGGTGGTCATGAACTTAAGGTGTTTAGATGTAAAAGCGAGCGCGTCATCTAATATACTCTCTCCATGAATCCTGAAGATGTGAAGCTTCGTACAAACTTAACATACCCTCAACATCGTCCAGTAAGTCTTTCATTGAAGTTTCCTTGCTCATCCTTGAACTTGTTAAAGACATCTAAGATTTACTCATCGACGATCAGTCAGAAATATACAAGATAATTATGTTTATGTTTTGGTGATTTGAACCCATTTTCTCAATTTGTATTGAGTACACGTGTGTGCTTATGTATTTTGTGGTCCAAAAGACTTAAGAAACTAAAAAAAAGGTAATAGAAGTACATAAGGTGGGTTATATACCAGGCGAAATGTGATATCCCTGTTGCCTCAGTAGCCTAAAGACAAGGGCGAGAAAATGGAGGTCTTCATTGAGAGTTATTATACCATTTTCAACATAATTATTGTGAATATGTTGCAACACTTGATCAATCTCACGTTCAAAATGGTAGTACACACCCAAACGTTGGACTGAATCAATCAAGTTCACTTTTGTTAAGGCCTTCTCTGCCGCAAGTATGAGCATCTTCCTCACTTTCTCTTTTAGTATTTTAATTTGCTCATCTATTTTATCATCCACTTCCTGTACATTAAAACTTACCTGATGTTAATTAACCTCATTCGTAAAGTTTCATGAAAAGGACAATGAATAAATAGGCATAATAAGTATAAAAAATTAAAAACAAAAATTTGAAGATTAAAAAATGAGTGAAAAATATTGTTAAATAGAAAGAAGAAATAAAAGAATAAAAAAAAAGAAAAGAATAATTTTAAGAGACTAATTAAAAAGTCTGACCAATTAATACCATAATTTATCAATTACTATAAGACAATAAATATATTATAATATTTAGTATCCACATCAACATTACTTATCACATAACCATTGTTACCGTTATTCTCTTTTTAAATATTATAATAGATATATAGTGTGTATGAAATAACACATGCATACATATATATTGCATTTTATTTGTAACGTCAACAATGAATAAATTTAAATACCGTAGATACTGAAACATATTGAATAAAACGATCTTCCCAAATGGAGGGATGATAATTTGCAGAACGACGAGAGATGCTGGAGGAGGCATTAGAGGTTGGAGCAACAACCGATGAGGCTGCTGAAACAGACATGGGATTTGTGGTTATGGAATGGCTGGGCTCTGAGGTTGATTCCTTAATTTCCATCTATGTTGGGTGCAGAAACTATTCTTTTCAAGTCGATGAATTTAATATGTGTGTCGATATTTATATTGGAGTTTTCCATTGCCAGCCTACAACGCTCCCACCGTAAAACGAATGGACCACATGGATCGGAAAAGAAGTGTTACGTACTGGTTAATATTCTTATGAACGAAATGAAAGAAAGTGATTGATTACTGTTGTTGTGGACCTTATGTCGATGCTTATATATAATGGAGATTTCCTCGTTAGGCCTCCCACTTTATTTTTTATTTAAATACTACTAATAATTAAATATAAATAAATAAAAAAGTAAAACTGTAAATTCATAATTTTTTTTTATAACCATTATATACAGTTATCATAGGTACATTTTCTCCCTTCTCCTTTTATTTTTATTTTTTTATCATTACTTTTTTTGGTAACCATCCATCTACAGTTACCTATCTCTATTTTTTCTTTGTTGCCATCATTTTTTGTATTTAATTGTAGTAAACACTTTGCATACTTTAAATAATTTTTTACATAAAAAAATCTTTTTTTATTTTGTTCATCATTTCATAATATTTTTTAGTATATGAAATTCTTTATAAATCGAAATTACAATTTATATATTTAAAGGCATAACTCATTTATATTATATAATATTTTTTGATAAATATATATAAATATAAGAAAATAAAAGTATAATTAATGCTTAGTAGTAATAATAATAATCTATACTATTATATAAAGAGAATTTCTCTCTTTAACTTTCAAATTTTTAATTTTTTAAAAAATTTATTAATAATTAATTAAACTCAAATTAAAAAATAATAAAATTATAAACTCAAATATTTTTATAATAACTGTATTTTATAGTTAATTATTTTTAAATATAAATAATTATCTTCTTTTAATATATATTATTATAATTAACTTTAAATATATTTTAATTTTTTAAAAATCTGCCATAAATGGATGGTTCGGATCAATCACACGTACAGGGAGGGTAACCAAAGTGCTAATTAACTTTCTTGCAAATGTCAGTTTCACTTCGGAACCAGATTACGGAGAGTGGGACCTGCCCCCAACTGGTTTGAGAGGCCTCATGTAGCGTGATGCTTTAGGAGTTCTCTTAATTAATTATATAGATATTTTATAATTTTTCTTAATTAAAAATTAAAAAAAAATTCTTTCTTTCCATTCAGACCCTTAATCTTAGCAAAACTACCAGTTGATTACCCAAGAGAGAGACGTTCAAGTTTAAAATAAAACGGAAGGAAGAGGCGATCAATCATAATGGTTTCTCCCATATTTTTCATGTATTGATAAAGAACTATTATGCGGTCATGCTTGCTTCTACGGAATCGTGACTTACTATTATTGGATATTGATAAAGAACTATTATGTGGTCATGCTTTCTTCTACGGAATCGTGACTTACTATTATTGGAAGTTTGGACCACTCCACATGCAGTTGCGTCGACTTGCTATTATTGGGAGTTTGGATTACTCTTCACGTGCAGTTGCGTCGACTTACTATTATTGGGAGTTTGGACCACCCTTCACATGCAGTTGCCTCTATTAAAATTAGAGTGCATAATTCACATATTAATCTTGTATAAATAAAATTACATACAAAAAATAACCCCTAAATTATTTTACCTCACCACTTCACTTTTCCTCTCTATTTTTTTTTTCCCGTGTAACAGGAGCTAGATAAATGCTGATTCGATTCCAAATTTAGTATTTTGAATTGTATACGAGCCTCTTTGCATATATAAATTGTTTTCTTTTTTTTTTTTTTACAATAAATTGTTCGCTACATACGCACCGTGAATTCTTGTCTGATGAAAAATAAGCATAATATCCCCATATATAAAAGAGATGCCCCATGTATATATTTTTTGAATTAATTTATTTTAGAAGAACTCATTATTTATTTTCAAGTTGCAGGATTTTTGCAACCTGTAAAAATCCTATTTTGTTTTCAGATTTAAAAGAAAAATCAAATGAAAATTCAAGAAACATCATATTAAGAAATCAAGAAACTAAAAAAATAATAATAAAAAGATATTACAAATAATCTATACTATATATAATGGAGATTTCCTCATTTGTCTCCAACTTTTACTTTTCCTAAAATGCCATTAACAATTAAACATAAATAAATAAAAAAATAAAACTGTAAATTCATAATTCTTTTTTATAACTACCATGTACAGTTATCATTGGTACATTTTCTCCCTTCTTCTTCTATCTCTATTTTTTTTGTCATCATTTTTTTAGTAACCACCATCTACAGTTGGCTATTTCTATTATTTCCTTTTTGGCATCATTTTTCGTATTTAATTGTAGTAAAAACTTTGCATACTTTGAATATTTTTTTATTATATAAAGAAATCTTTATCTTTTGTTCGTCATTTCATGATATTTTTTAGCATATGAAATTTTTATAAATCAAATCACAATCTTCATATTTAAGGACATAACTCATTTATGTTACGCAATATTTTTTGATAAGTATATATAAATATAAAAAAAATACAAATTAACGTTAGTAATAATAATAATAATCTTATACCATTATATAAAGGAAATTCCTTTCTTTAGTCTCAAATTTTTAATTTTTAAAAAAAACACTAATAACTAATTAAACCTAAATTTAAAAAATAATAAAATTATAAACTCAAATATTTTTATGATAACTATATTTTATAGTTAATTGCTGTTAAATATAAATAATTATCTTCTTTTAATATACACTATCATAACTAGTTTTAAATATATTTTAATTTTTTTAGTAAATAAAAAATTATATTAATTTAATTAATTAATTTATAATTATAATAAAATTATTATTAATTAATTCATAAAATAATTATATAAAAATAAAAAAATATAAATTGAGAGACACAATAATGTATCTCAATATAATAATGATAATAATAATAATAATAATAATAATAATAATAAAAGTTAAATAAAAAAAAAATAGTAAAATCTTTCGCCCATTATCTATTCCATTTCCATACCTCCATTAACCACACTTAAAAGTCATCTCTGGGGCCAGATGAGTTTAGAGCTTGATTCTTTAGGGGTGGTCCAGATTCATGATAAGGACACTAAGACTCATGCTAAATAGAGATTGGATGGTTCGGATCAATCATACATACAGGGAGGGTAACCAAAGTGCTAATTAACTTTCTTGCAAATGTTAGTGATGATGGGCTGTTTATTTCATCTCCATTATTGTCTCTCATAAAGCTCCATCCATTTCCATATCTCTGTTTCGGTGTTTTCCGAAAGTTTAGGTTCCTATGTGTTTTTTTGGTGGAAAAAGATGGTGATGCCTCAATCTTTACTGTTCAATTTGAGGATCAGATGCGTGACTTTCAAATGCCAGAGTAATTTCAATTTTTGCAAGGTTAAAGTCTCCGACAAGTTTTGAATGGTGGGGCGACCCTTATTGTAAAGCATTTTCAAAGTTAAAAACTTAGATGATGTGATAAGGCCTTTTGCTTCTAGCCTGTGAAGATATGACAGCAGCCCTGTGATAGAATGGAAAGGTTTGAACTTTGAAGACAAGATTATTTTTAAAGAGATAGATATTGATAAAAATTATATTTGTATATATTTTTATTTAATAATTAATTAATAATATAAAATAAAATTTTAAAAATTTAATTAAATTATTAAAGTGATTAAATAATTATAAAAATATAAAATTAAAAATCTTATAAAAAATTAAAGAAAAATTTTTGGTGAACAGTAAATGTTTAATTTACAAATTTAAGGAATGATATTGTAATTATGGATTTTTTTAGTTTTATCATAATTTATTTATGAATATTACAAATATTTTTTATATAAAATTTGATATTTTTTTTAAAAAGACCTAATATAAAAAGATAAAATGAAAGCTGAGCGACGGTCTTAAATTTTAAATATGCGATCTACTAATTTACACCATGTATACACTTAATTAAGGTTTTTGACTAAAATTTGATACTCTTTTTTTTTTATATATTTCTTGCTCCTATTTATTTTCGTTTGCCATGCGTAAATTGAAGAATCTAACTTTATCAATATAAAAATAATAATAATAATAATATGTTCAGGATTTTCTAAGCACATGCGCTTTTCTTCTAAATCATTTATTAGATTACCTTTTATTAAATCATGATTGACTTAGTTACTTTTTAATTTTTTTATTAATTTTTAATTAAATTTTTTTTACTTCCTAGTTAGTCTAATAATCATTACTCTATAATTATAAGCCTTATCTCTTGACTAAGATTACTTGAATGACCACATTTCTTTCCTAGACTTACACGTGAGGGCTTCTTTCAAGACATTTTCCCTTTTTGTGTTCTTATCAATTAATACATGGCTTCTTGATTAAGTTGTCTAAGTTTGCTTAGAAAGCTCTCATTGTTAGCTTTTTCCTAGCATCTTCATAAGCCCTTCACTTAGCTTTTTTGGGTTTACTAGATAACTTTTGTCTTTTATACATCAAGGCATAGTTTATAGTTTATGCTTAAGGAATATTTCCACCTTTACCTAGCTTCCTCTTTCTTTTCTCTTCTCTTTTTTTTCTTACGTGAGTTTGGCTTATAAGACAAGTCTTTTTAATCTTTTTTTCAGGTTGCTTCTTAGACTTAGGTATTGGGCTTTGGTTATTTGGGCTAAACTAGTTGGGTTCTACTTGGGTTGAACTAATCTTGTTTTCAGGGCCTAAACTCTTAGAATTATTCTTTTGAGCTTAACTTCAAGACTATAAATGTTAATTAGTTAGTATTTCAATTTATCACCCTATTTTAACTTGTATTATAAGGACTTGAACTCTTTTTAAAATTTTAATGAAGTTTTTAAGTATATAAAACACATAAAGCAACACATTCACAAACATAATTTATGCACAAATGTATCTTTCATGATTTAGGGGTTGTTACATCCCTCATGATGTGCATTGGTTTTTCCAAATGCATTGTAAAATATGTGTAAACACTATATTTTGTCTTGACTTTTTTAATAAAAATTAAATAAAAAATTGATTTAGTATAAGTCCTAATAATAATAATAATAAAATAAATAAAATAAAAATAATGACTAAATTCAATAATTAAGGATGAGATAGATTTAATTAAGAGAAATTATAAAGATAGGATAAAAAGTAAAAGGAAAATAATTTAATTTGAATTAAGATAGAAGATTACATGATACCTTTCAAGATAACTTTTAGCTAGATTTGGATAAGTTCTATTAAAGAGAGGGAAGGCATGTACAATAGGAGGTCAATTAAGAAAGTAGGAGAGGACAAAAACAAGGAACGAGAGAAGAGAGAACTTATATACAATTATCATAAAGAACACACAAAAGAGCACACACAATTATAACAAAGAAGAAAGCACGTACATCAGGGAGGGGAGAAGAGAAGGTTCCTTTTTAAATAACACAGCCTTGGAAGAAGTCTACCGAAAAATATCCATATTCTTCAACTCGCAATCAGCGTGAAGGTATGATGTTTAGCGTCTGGATGATCCATAACCTGTCAAGCAACCCAAAAAAAAAAGATTATCATGTCCCTTTCTTGTTTTTAGACACTTGGCTAGGATTTTGTAAATCATGTATTTTTACACTTCATCACTTTTGGGTGCTAATCACGGATGAATGTTTGTTTTTGTGGTCAACTAGTGAATAGATTTTCTATTTTAGGTTATGTCTAATGAATGTGCCGAGAATTGATATTTAGCTATGAAACTTTGATTCATTAAACTCTTCTTTGTTAATGTTAATAAATGGAAGGATGGTCATAATTCTTCATGGCACGTACTATGTATAGATAATCACGAGCATGATATTTTAACTAGTTGGATGTTTTCTATTGATCCAAAAGGTGGCTGACTTTGTATTAGAAATATTCATGACATTCCTTTCATTATTTACTTGAGGTGCCGATGAATATAGCTTCTCTTAGCCACAAGTGCAATATCTTGATTTTAAAATCTCTTCTAGTGAATGGATCCGAACATTAAATGTGTAACATGAGATATTTATCGCATACTTGGCATTAAGGAGAGTTCTCTTGTAAAGGCATATGATATAAGAATTTTCTTTTGTACTGGTTCCAATTCGTAGCACATTAAAGTTTTCTAAAAATAAAATCAAATAGAAATCTATAATATATATTTTAATAGTCTGAGTCATTTTAGTTATGATAAATTATTTAACTTAAAAAATAATTTTAATAGGATTAATATTACCGTGATGACTCTTTAATCCTAAAATAAATTTAATCATGATAATTTAAATACTTGTTGATATGATATATCATGATTTTTTGATTTGTCTTATCTTATCTTATTTATTTGTGTTTGATATATTATATCTTGATATCCTACTTCATTGCTTAGAATAGAATTTCAAATTAATTTGGTTATTTTTATCATAATTAATCCTTAATTTTAATGAATTTTAGCAAAATAAAAAATTATAATATATTTTAATAATCTTAGTTATTTTAGTTGTGATAGTTTGTTTAACTCAAAAAATAATTCTATTAGGATTAATGTTACTGCAACGACTTTTTGGTTATAAAATAAAATTTAATCATGATAATTTAAATGTTTGTTAGTGTGATATATCTTGTAATGTTTAATATTTTATCCTGATATTCCACTTGATTGTTTAAGATAAAATTTCAAATTGATTTGGTTATTTCTATCATAATTAATCCTAAATTTTAATGAATTTTAGTAAAATAAAAATCTATAATATATTTTAATAATCTAAGTTATTTTAGCTATGGCAACTTGTTTGACTTGGGAAAATACTTTAATTAGGATTAATGTTGTCGTGATGACTCTTTAATCCTAAAATAAAATTTTAATCATATTTTAAAAAATAATTGATTGGGATAAATATTGCTATAATGGTTCTTAAATCTTAAGAACAAATTTAGGATCTCATTATCAACGTTGCTGCGATGGGTCTTTGATAATTATATCTAATCAATTAATGAATTTTTTTATCACTAAAATAATTAAATTTAATTAAAATCTATCAGCACGCAATCATTTTCTAGACAAATTACGTGAGCTTTGATTTCTTACTTTGGGGATATGTAGACACTTCGGTCAAGTCCCAACTTAAATAAACTCTATTTTTTGGTTGATCAAAATTTTAAATATTTTTAGTCGAAATTGTAAATATATTCTTTTTTCAATTTATAAATAAATGTTTTTCTTTAATTTTATTTTTAGGGATAAATTAATATTATTGAAGGTTATTAATAGTTTACATAATTAATTTAGGAATAATCGTCTAAGGGTAAATATATCAAGGGTGTAATAGAATTTAATTCATGCCATTTTCCATGCATAAATAAACTCCCAAATTCGATCTAGTTTCAAGGTCAGTTTTTCTTTTTAATTAACTTTTTAATAAATAAAAATTAAAAATGACTCTATTTTTTTATTAATTTCTCTTCTCATTTTTGTTGGAGCACCCTCCAAGAAAAGTCATGACAATATGTGTTAATTAATGTTTAATATTTCCATGCCCTCCCTTATTGGCCATTCCAATGGTCATATTGAATGACTTGATTTTTTTATTTGTTTTTTATTTCATTCATTTTAATAGTTTCGAATGATATGAGGAATTGGTTATGGATATTTGCCTTTAAATTCATCTCAAAGGATGGACACTTTATCCATCTTTGTGGCAGACTTCAACTTCAAGTTCGAAATATAATTTCAGTTTTTTTGGTTGGTTCTGGCCTTTGCTTCTCTGCCCACAAACTCAACATTTTCAAGTGAGGTGGCAACCCACTACTTTAACATTTTAGTTAGTGCTGTCACTTTCTTTCTAGGAGTTAAGATACCAAATATTAATATATGTGTACAAAACATTTGTTTCTCTAATTCTTTTTGTAGTAGAAAAAGTTGCCTTTCAAACTAAAACTGTCATTGGTCTAAATTGGTAGCATATTGAAGATGTACTTGAAAAAAAAAATCAAATTGAGAGTAAAAAATGAAAAACAAGAGCTAATTTGCGAGAATAATGGTCTCTAAATGCTACATGATGACAATCAAATACACAACAAATTCGTTCAAATTGCCCTTGGGTGCTGTTCTTATACATCTTATTTTATACATAACTAATTTATTTTTTATAAATGCTTATATATGGTGGAAGCAGAACATGTTAGTGGAACGTTAAAGGGTGTGTAAATAAAAGCATCTAGAGCATAACATGCTTATATATTCGTGTAAATAATGATATATATTCGTGCAAATCATGCATAACATGATTTATTCATGTAAATAATGCTTTTATATTTGTGTAAATAATGATTCATTTTTAATGCACTTTCATATAAATTTTCTTCTCTTTGAGAGATCATTTAGGTAGTAGTATTATTGTTTTCATTATTTAATACATTTAATTATTCCTTTCTAACATGTATTCATGATTCGTAGAATGGCTCAACCTATAGGATTTGTCATTATCAATGATGCAGATTTGGTAATGAACTTATTTTTTTCCCATGTTTTTATTTATTTATTGGCTGCTCTTATTTTCAGTCATAGTTGTTTATTTTTTATGTAGTTTAATTTGTTCCATTTGATAAATTTTTTTTCTAATATTTCTATTTCACAGGAATACGGAAAAATTCCAATGGATTTCATTAGGTTTTATCGAGATTTGTTAGGTCCATATGTGTATTTCATTGATCCGAAAGGGAATAAACATAAATTTGAATACAAACCATATCTTGGTAATCACATATTATCCACTGGTTGGAAGGAGCTGCAAGAGTTCTACTATTTAATTGACAGAGATGAGATCAATTTAAAATTTTTTGCTCACTCTCAATTTGAAATGACTATCATACAAGAGGATGGTATCGAAATTCTCTACCCAGATGTTCCTGATAACAATGCTGTTGTCTATAGCTTTTCTACCATTCTAAGTAATTACAAGTCATCTGGAAGCCAACTGGTGAAGCTTTCAAATTTTTTAGTAATTAAAATTTTGTTCTCTAAATTATTTATTTGCATGCTTTATTATGTATATTTGATAATCGTTAATTTGTGTAATTTTTTTCAGAACTTGCCTGCAAATTTTGGTCAGAAATGTTTGATGAGAAATGGAGATCAATGGACCCTTAGGGCTGAGGATGGAAGAAAGTGCAGCAGCAAAATTTTAAACAACAAGAATAGGCCATGGCAATTTAAATTGGGATCTGGATGGAAGAAAATTTGCAAGAATTATCCTCTTTCTGAAGGAGATAAATGAAAATTTGTTGTTGCAGTTGGAGAATACAAGACTTTAGATATTATTGTCAATCATGATGCAAAAGTTATGTTTCTATTTTTTCATTCAAGTGCTTTTGTAATTGTTGCTTCTATGACTTTCACAGTTTACTGTAGTTGTCA
Organism: Castanospermum australe; assembly: GCA_019955255.1. Taxonomy (NCBI): domain Eukaryota; kingdom Viridiplantae; phylum Streptophyta; class Magnoliopsida; order Fabales; family Fabaceae; genus Castanospermum; species Castanospermum australe. Next base: position 21,416 of record NSJW01000593.1, on the reverse strand, counting down.
GTTTGGGTTTGCTCTACCTTTTGAGTTACAATTCTATAAATTACTTTAGTTATTGAAATTAATAGATTATCAACATTATATTTATTGCATCCTGTTATCTAAATGTGAATGTGGTCATCTTATTTTATTTGTGAAAATAAAAAAGTTTTCTTCATTTAAATTAGCAATAATTGGAGAATGAGACCAAATTTACAAGTTATCCTTCAATATTTGATTTGGGGTAGCAATTCTAATGTATGGTACAAACATAACATGTTCATCTGCCAGCACAATAGGCTTACATTAGAAGGCCAACAACCGAATATGAAGGGAAAGCATTTGTTTTACTTGAAAACCAACAACCCACAAGTGGCTTAACCGTTCATTTAATCAAAAGCTAATTGATATTGAATCGTCATAAAGGATAGCAACAGTATTCTTCTCAGCAACTATAAAAGAACAACACATGGCAAAATATCCAATTTAATTGAAAGGTTCAACTAAGGGAAATTCTGGTTTGTGCATAGAGCAACATATTAATGCCATAGAAATAGGAAATGTGCTCTTTCAATCAGAACCATACTTTGAAATGTCTTCTTAGCAACTCAAAATATGAAGAAAACTCAAAATAGAAACCACGCAAAAGTCAGTGGAAGGTCCACCAGCCAAATGCTGCCTAAAGATGACATGGTCAAATTTTTTTTGAATATAACACCGATATTTAATTCAAATATGGCATGAAAATAATATTCATGATCATATATAGTGCAGAAGTCTTGATGTTATACTTGATAACCAAAGAAAAACTAAATATCAGAGGAGATAAGCTAATATGGTTATGGTTCAAGATAGACATTTCTGTTATATAAACTCAATCTCTTCCCCAAATTGATAAGCATAAATCTCAACGAAAACTATCTCCTACATCTCAACATTTTCAAATACCATTTATAATTACTAAAAAGCTCCATAATGCCTCCCATATACTTTGAAATTGACCTCATCTTCTCTTTTAAGTCTCTTTTCCTTACAGAAAGTCTTCTAACCATGTCGTAGGTAAACTTCTTTTACTCTTCTTTTGCTCCAAATTATATTGAAACTCCTTTCCATCAGAACCGATAAGAATGCAATCTGTTGGATACGATATCAGTGCTTCATCCTATACATACCCGGCAAATTCTGCAACAAATAGGAAAAAAACTTTCAGTGATGTTCTCCATCATTATCAAAACTAAGGAATAGGTTCATAGTTCTTTTACCAAATGAGTTGTCGTTGCCTTTTATTCTGTTAAGGTGATTGTGAACTCAATATGTGGGACGAGAATTCTCCGATCTGCTGTAGTTCTCTTGATCTGCTCAATACTAAGTGGATATACAATTTCTTCCATGTTAATGTTTTGGATTCTAACTTCAAAGGTGTTATGTCCTACATAGGATACGATTATCCATCCTCCTTCTCCTAGATCATAGAAATCTACCACTCTTACCCATCCTTCAATTAAAGTAGCATATGTTTCATCCTTGTCTAAACCTAATGTCAACACATTTCCAGATGGATCTTGAAGATAAGTATGACCACCAATTTCATCTCGAAAACACCGATAGAATGGATGGTGCAACACCTGAAAATTCCACTTGAATGAAATTTGTACACATAAACAAATTAGACATTTTCTAATTGTGACAATAAAAGTAATTAAAAGTCAAATTTTAAAATTAAAATATTACTTGCATGGCATCCACAAAAATGTAGAATTTTCTGTAGTTGTTTACTATTTCCTGCTTAAGGTCATCCATTCTATTAAGATATGCAGAAAACAAAAAATGTATTGGTATTAGTAAAGGCATGATATAAAAATCATGAATTAAACAAATTCAGATTGTTAGCATAATAATCAATATAGATCTGTGACAACAAAAATTATTTTTAACTGAGTTTCCAATTATATATATCTCAATATAGATTTATGCAATATTATATGAAAAAACATTTAAAGCTAGGCCTATGCACCATGCATTTTCTATCATACTGACTTCAATTTGATAGAATGGAAATTCCTAAATGAACCTAAAATAGTCTACAAATCGAGGCTTAATCTGGCATGAGATCCAAATGACAAGTACCCCAAGACGCATAGTTATAATAAATTTCACAGAAAGATACAATTATTTCTCTTAATTTGGAGAACCTAGAAATATTTTCAATGTGCCAAAGCTAAACTATAACATTATGGTGAGAAGTGGAAACTAAATAGGATCTGGTCCAGTCCAATATCACATGGGAAGGAGAGGAAGCACATAAGCAGACATTTTGACAACTAAAAGCCTTGCTATTTGTCATGACTATCCTCGAAGATTGCCGCAACAGGATGGCAGGAAAAATTATAAAAGAAATGGAGTTGTCCACTAATTTTTATTTATTAAAAAAAATAATTAAAAAAAATCCTTAAAATAGAAATAAAAGAAAAATAGTCTATGAACCAAGTTAAGTTCAGGAGTCTAATTATATATAGAGGAAATGGTAAGAATTTAATCTTACTACACCTCTAATACATCCGTCCTAAAACGGTTACCCTAAGTTAATTATGCAAATCATTTGTAACCTTAAAATCTTTATATTACCCCCTAAAAGTAAAAAATGAAACTAAAATAAAATGAGAAATTAAACCAAATGCTTATCATATTTGCTTGCCCAAAGTGCCTACGTATCCTTGAAGTGAGGAATCAAAGTCCCATAGTTTGTCTAGAAAATAGTTGTAAGTTAGTGGATTTTAATTAAACTTAATGATGTGATAATTAGTTTTAATTTGAAAATTAAGATTTATTTAATTAATTTTGAAAATAATTATTTGAGAGGTGAAGGTCTATGTTAAGTTCAACACGTCAACCCCAGGTCGACAAGTTATCACAACTTAGTTGACCCAAAATTAATGTAATCAATTCATTAGTTTAATTTGAAATTTATGATTTGATTAGTTTGAAATGTTATAATGAACAATTAATTTTGAAAATAAATATTCGGAAGTTGAAGGTATACGGGCTTGACACATCATCCCCTTGATTAATAAGTTGTCACGACTAAGTTGATATAAAATTATTTTAATTGATTAAAAAAATTAAATTTTTAAGGATTGATGACAATAAAAATTAATGTGTTTATGAATTTTAATTAATGATTGATTGAATTGAAAATTGTTGTTTGATAAATTTTCATTTTTGATTTACAATTTTGAAAGATTTTCCAAGTGACTAATTTTGAAAATAAACATTTAAGAGGTTAAGGGCTACGCTAAGTCTGACATATTACCTCTTAAGCCAATAAATAAAGTTTTGAGAGATGAAACTCAGTGTAAGGTCAGATACATTATCCCTAAGTCAGCAAGTTATCACAACCCAATTAACTCATAATTCACAACCCAGTTGACCCTTAATGATTTAAATTTTGAGATGGTATTCATTATTTCTGTATTACATAAAGGTCTAACACTTTATTGATCATTAATCACAAATTCAAGAGATTGAAAAGAAATAAAGCATGAGAATCAAAGTTCATGAAAAAGCAAATAAAACATATTCAAACAAAATACAGCACGTAATCTATTGATTCTTATGATAGAAATCAACAAAATACAATCGCATATGTTTTCAACCATGACCTAGAAAATGTTTATCATATCAAGAAAGAGAGAAAGTATGGATATTTCAATATCATACATAATCTTCTTCCATCTTATCGAACATTACGAAAAAAAGGAAATCTCTCATACTTATATTCTCATACAATCATGACCAACCGAAATAAGAAAGGGACTACTAAAAAACTTGGAATATATGTGTCCGGATCTCTAAGCACTGGAGCCTTCTACAACATTTGAAACTTAAAAACTAATCAAACCAATTGAGATAAGGCATTCATCCTATTCATAAATCAAACGGTGATTTAAAACTCCAAATTGTGATAAGGCATTCCTCTATACTCTCACTATGTCAAATACTTAGAACCCAAAACATACAACAAGCAAAGACCTAAATGGAAGCTACAGAAGAATGAGAAAAAGGACGAAAACTCGCGTCCATCTTGAAGCATCTGCAACATAGAAAGGAGCAATCCTTTCTTCTTTCTTTATTAGTCCAAATGTTCCCATTCTATTGCTTTTCCTCTTCTGCCGTCTCCCCTCTAGCAATTGACTATCTACGTGTCCCTTTGTTTCTTCAAATGCTCTGTTGTTTTGCCTCTTCTAGCAATTGTGTATTCTCTTCTACCTTTCTAGTCATCCCCTTCTCTAGGTTTTCCTCTTCTTATTTATAGACTTAACCACATTAAGTTTCATTAATTAAATTTCCCAATCAGTACTAATTTCTCTTCATTGTAAATTTCCTTTTAATCAACATTAATTTTCCATTAACCAGATTCTAATTTCTATATTAATTTCTTTAAAAATTTATCTCCATTAATTGCTATTTAGATTATTTGAGTTTTTTTGTTAATTAACTCCCTCTTTTTTATCTTAGGAAATTGGACTTGGGTTTATTGGGTTATGCTTAGTTGACTATACTTAGTAGGCTACTCTATCAGAAATGAAATTAGGTTAACAGTATTTCCAAAGGGAATTTATTCATATTTTTTCTCATTTTTTTTGTTATTTTTAATTAATGGTTCAGATAAAATATGGTGTTCACAGTTGTTCCTCTTTACTTGTTTCTTAGTAGAGAATATGGACAACCGTAATTCTTCATATTATCATTGTAAGAAACAAGTAAAGACACTTATTTTGTCCGAAGATGAATGGAACAATGCAAGATACCTAAACATATAAATTTATCAAGCTAATGATAACTTTCTTTTTTAAAAAAAAAAAATCAAAATCACTCAGTCAAATAGCATAAATATAGAGAACTAAAAAATGAATTAAAAGGAAGTGGGCGAATTGAAAACCCAAAATAAAAAAACAAAAAAACAAAGAATTCAACATGAATTTAAAAGGTAGTGGGCAAACATGATACCCTCAATACAAAGCACAGTGGGCAAACTGGAGCCCTAAATGCAATTGGGTACATAGTCGCTAACAAGAAAAGTAAAATGTGATCGGGTACAAAGGCATCGACAAGAAAAGTAAATAGTGATCGAGCACATAGGCGTTGACAAGAAAAGTAAAATGCGATCAAACTCGTAGGCACCAATTAGAAAAGCAACTGCGATCGAGAACCTAGGTGTTGATGAGCAAAGTAAATGCTATTGGCACGTTGGCACTGACAAGAAGATTAAATTGTAATTGAGCTCATAGGCGCTGAAAAGGAAAATAAATTGCAATCGGGCACGTAGCCGCCGATGAGAAAAGTAAATGTGATCGGGCACATAGGCATTGATGAGAAAAGTAAATGCAATAGGGCAAACAGGCTCTGATTAAGAAAAGTGAATGCAATCGGGAACATAGGCGCCATTGAGAAAAGTAAATGCGATCGGGCACATAGGTGCCAATTAAGAAAAGTACATGCGATCGGGCACGTAGGCGCTAATTAAGAAAAGTAAATGCTATCGGACATATAGGTGATGATGAGAAAAAAAAATTGCGATCGGGCACATAGGTGTTGATGAGAAAAGTAAATGTGATCAGGCACGTAGGCGCCGTTTAAGAAAAGTAAATGCGATCGGGCACATAGGCGCCGATGAGAAAAAAAAATTGTAATTGGACACATAAGCACCGATGAGAAAAATAAATTGTAATTAGGCACATAAGCACCAATGAGAAAAGTAAATGTGATCGGGAACGTAGGCACTGATGAGAAAAAGTAAATACGATTAGGCACATAGGCGCCGATAAGGAAAGCAAATACGATCGGGCACGTTGGCGCCTATTAAAGAAAGCAAATTTGATCGGGCATATAGGCGCTGATGAGAAAAATAAAATGAGAAAAATAAATTGCGATTGGGCACGTAGGGGCCGATAAGAAAAGTTAATTGTGATCGGGCACATAGGCATCGATAAGGAAAGTAAAAACGATTAGGCATGTAGGCGCCAATAGAGAAAAGTAAATTGTGATCGGGTACGTAGTCGTCAACAAACAAAAAAAGTGCAATTGGGTCTTGAGCAAGAAAACTAAACATATTGGGCCGTGGGCTTGAAAATAAAATACATTAGGTCGTGAGCCCAAAAATCAAATGCAATAGGCCGTAAGCCCGATAACCAAATGCTTTAGGCCATAGGCCCTAAAATCAAATGCCATAGATTATGAGCCTGAAAAACTATATGCATTGGACCATGAGCCTGAAAATTAAATGTACTTGGCCTTAAGCCTGGAAAACTAAAATGTAAATAGTCATGAGCCTGGAAATTAAATGTACTTGGTATTGAGCTTAGAGAATTGAATGTAATGGACCATGAGCCTGAAAATTTAATGCAGTGGGCTATGATCCGAAAGTCAAATGCTTTGGGCCATGAATGTGGAAATGAAATGCATTGGGCAATGAGCCCTAAAATCAAATGCGCTGGGTCATAAGCCCTAAAATCAAATAGTATAGGCTATGAACTAAAAAATCAAATGCACTGGTCAGGAGCCTTGGAAATCAAATGGGATGGGCTGTGAGCACGAAAATCAAATGTACTAGGCCATGAGCCCTGAAATCAAATGCAATGAGCTATGTGCCTAGAAAACTAAATGCATTAAGTCATGAACTTGGAAATCAAATGTATTGGGCTATGAGTTCAGAAATCAAATGCTTTAGTCCATGAGCCTAAAAATCAAATGCTATTGGTTATGAGCCGAAAAATTAATGCAGTGGACCATGTGCCTAGAAATCAAATCTGTTGGGCCATGAGTCAGAAAATCAAATGTAGTAGGCCTTGAGGCCAAAAATTAATTGCACTGAGCCATAGACCCGAAATGTGACTGCACTAGGTTAGAGACCCGAAATGTGAATGCATTGGACTAAGGACTCGAAAAGAAAATTTTTCTTCTTCTTGATTTTTTTTAAGCATTGCTTCTTTTCTAATTCCCAATGGCAGATTAGGATTTTCTCAACAATCACATTTTGATTTTTGATTTTTTAAATTTGCCCAGCTTTAGGTTTTTTAGGTTTTTTAGGATCAAACTTTGATTGCACTATCAATTTGCTAAGAAGAAGACATGGTCCTCCAACTTCCTAAGATTGCTTTGCAAGCTAAGACAAGGTCACTTGTTCATTAACTTATTGCAACTTGTAAGCTTTTTAGATTTGTACCAATTTGGACTATTGATCCCATGTTTTTTTTTAAAAAAAATGTGATCTCCATTGCTTTTGATGTTGCCCTAATGTAGGATTTAAGCTTCCAGAACAAGCAATCGGAGATGAATGTTCCATTATCAAGCTAAACTTCCCTAAGAAGAATTTTAAGTTGCCCCAGTATCTACTTGTCTTTTCCTTATGAACATTTTGAATTTTTTTTGTGCTAAAAATTTCATGCTTCACTCAAAGGATTCCATCCTAACCTGCAATTCATTCTTTTTCACATTTCTCCTTAAAAGTAAATGCTTACCTTGTCAAGGTACTAGACCAATTTCCTTTTTAAATAGCAATTCTAATGCAATGATCACACATATGGGGTGAAGGATTTTGGTGGATGACATTTTTGTTAAATTTGGAGAAAATTAATCATCAAGGGAGACAACACAAGGATCAAGGACATTATGCCATTTTCTTCTTCTCTTTCTCTTTTTTTTTCTTTTCTCTTTTCTTTCTTTTTTTTTTCTCTTGCCATGGACCTCTATGTATTCCTTTTTCAGATTCATTCATAGGATTTAGCAAAAACTCAATTGAGTTGATTCCCCCTTTCTTATTTTGCTCCAGTTATTTTTCTTTTGTTGGGATTTTCTCTCTCTTCTTTTTTTTTTTGAAAATATTATTGTCCTAGTGCACTTTTCAAGTAGACCAAACCTCAATAAGGACTGTAGAAGCTTGTAACGAGGCTCGAGTAAGTGGTTTTCCAAAAGAAATAGATGAAAGACTCAAAAATTCATTGATAATCCTTACCTTCCTTCTTTTCTACAATCTTTTACTTCTATATTCTGACAAGTTTTGTACCAACATTCATTTATCAAGAAGAAATTTATGAGCTGTAATGGGGTCAAATGTTGATATGCAGCTAATAAAAGAAAGGATCTAAAGACTCAAAATGGATATTGAGTTTCAATAAGAATCTTTCTTCACATTACTTTTTCTTGTGGCATTGTCACTTGTCACTATGAATTTTTCTTTGACAACTTTTTCTTCAACATTTCTCTTGGGATCTTCTTTTCTTTACTTTCTTTTATGATGAATTCCTTATGATGAACTTTCTTTTCTATTTCTGTTTCCTTGTTCAAAACTTTAACTTTTCTTTTTTTTTTCTCTTTTTCTTTTGAGAGTGCTTCATTATTACTTCGCGAACAGAGACCACTTTCGATGTATTTTATTCTTATTGATCCTCGAGTATGATTTACATGGGGTAGAAAAAAAAACACTTAGTTTTTAGGCTCAAAGGGTTTGACAAGGGATAGTAAGTGTCTGGATAGCAGAATGAATAAAATTCTCTTTGATATATAAATACTTTGCAGAACCTTGTCGGAATACTACTCTTCCCCAAGTTATCCTTGAGTTATAGGTTAAACAACAAAACACATCTTTAGGCTCAAAGGGGTACCAAGTGATAAAAACTCCTGACTATTTGGGAGATCAAATAATACCTAGTATCATTGGTAAAGTCTACTTGTGGAGCACACAATTTTAAAACATTGAAGCTTTGAATTTGCATCAGCTCTATTTCTGTTTTTTTTTTTTTTTTGTAACCCAATCTTGATCTTTAAAAGGAATATCCTATAGGTTCATGCAAGGTCCTCTTTTTCTTTTTCATTTTTATTTACTTTTCTTCATTTTTTCTTATTTTTTCTGTTTCTCTCATTCTTTCTTTTCTTTGCCATACAACAAATGGAGAGGAAACAAAAAAACAAATAGATGAGTGGATATCATTTTTGTACACAGATGAGTGGGTGATCATTTCATAAAAAATGCTATTTAAACTTATGTAGGAAACCATTTCATCAAGTCTAGCATTTATCTACAAGGAGATGCAAAGAAAGATGATTTAAATATAATGAGAGGGATCAATATAGACCAATCAAGCTCATTTTTACTGATTTTTTTTTTTTTTGAGCAAGGTTGCCAAGTCACCTCAAGCAATGTCATGGAAGTCAGAATGTTTAACCAAACTCTCTAATTCTCTCAATTTTCTCCATTGACTTCTAAGCATCACGTATGCAATGATCATTTACCCTAAAACAGAATTCTTAACTTTTTGTCATGAAATTTACAACTTGCTTTAGAAATGCAACTCTTTATAAGGAAATATCATGTGGCCATCAAGAAAATATCTTTATTCAATCTCTTCAAAAGGTGGGCATTTTTGCAAGTGCATTAGTTCTGAAAACTTGATGATCATCTAGTTTTTTTTCTTAAGCATGTTGCGGGGGGTCGAAGATCAATGAGAGTACACATATGTAGCCCACACATTTGTCTTGTCAATGCTTCCATGAACATGATAGTGCCTTTTTTTCAAGCATTGGACGCTTTTGCATGCTTGAACTCCCATTTCCATGAAGACTCAAACTTGCTTTGACTAATCCATTCAAGCCCTCAATTGACATAGAGAATCATATGTGATTGTTGAAATATTCACTAATTGCACAAGTGGGATTAGGGAGATTTTACTCTTCTTTTCTTTTTTTTCTTCTTTTTTTTTTTCTTGTTTTTTTCATTTGTTTTTGTTTTTTGCATTGATTGATAAATTGTTGGCCCAATTCAAGTCATTTGTAACTCTTGCTTTCTCAATCTTGAATTTAAAATTTTTTGGAGGAGGAGATGCATCATGCTACAAAAAGTCTTTTTTTTCTTCAAATTTACCCTTTTTTTATGGTTTTCTTTTTCAAATGTTGATTCCCATTCCTTTAAAAAAGAAATTCTTCCTAAATAATTGTAAAAGCAAAGCTTTGATTGATAGCAAGTTCATGTCCACTTTAAAAAATTTTGTTTATTCATTGTAAATCTTTCACAGCTTGAGCCAACAAGTATATTCGTCAATGAAAAAAAATCAATCTTTTCTCTTTTTTTACTTACAAAATTTTTTGCTAAAATGCAGTGATATTTTTTTTAAGAGACAAGACATAATGACACCTATGCTAATGATGGATGCAAATGATAATCATGCTAAATGTGAATTTTTTTTTACAGAATATGGTATTTCATGATCAATGGACGCAAATGGTAGTTATGCTAAAAGTGAATGATTTTTTTTTAACAAAAAATGGTTTCTCATGAATGGATGCAAATAGCAATTATGCTAAATGTGAATGGATTGTTCTCTTGATCAATGGATGCAAATGATAATTATGCTCAATGTGAATGATTTAAAAAAAAAAATCCAGCTGATACTTATGCTAAATGTGAATGGATTTATTTTCTTTACTAGGTTGGTAAAAATCATTAGTCCATTAATAATGAATATACTCCCCTTTCTATCAAAATATTTTTTTATGAAGAGTCATAAGTATAATTTGTCATATCAATGAATCAGACAATTTATCCAAACTCATACTTAATTTGCATATGAAATGCATGTCATTGGTGGTTTTAGGAAAGCCAAAAATCTGTGCTTCAAAAATGGGTGTCACATTGGATTAATAGGTTGTTGGCCCACTGGCAATGATTTGACTCTAGACGATGACTCAAGGAATGTGCCTTATCATGTTGGTGGGCTAAACAACCTTACTAAGTCCATGTATTTTATTAATGCATGAAAATACAAGAGATAAATATTTTTGAAAAGATTAGAGACCTATGCTCCCTTTGCGTCCTACTTTAGGATTGCCTTAAATTATTGGACTTCTATCCTAAGGATCTATGAGTCTTTCTAATTTGTGAGAACTTTTCTTGGGTGCTTTTATGACTCTAAAGGTCATTGGTCTAAAAAAAAAAGAATCTATTCTAGAATGTTAATCACAACAGCAAGTGAACCATTAGATGTGGGATATTCATGAAAGTGTCATAATTTGGATGAGGTTTTCGTGATAACCAAACAGGATGTACATCTAAAACGGCTATTACTACATAACTTCTTGCCTATCCTATGTCTCACTCAGGCCCAGGCATAGGGTCCCACTCAAAAGTGTATACATAATGTGTAGGTGCTGTGTGTGATGAAAGCATATATACATGCTTAAAACAACTACCTAGAACCCCACCTGCATGACAAAACACTAGGCAACATAGATATACTGCACAAGTTGTCCACCTAAGGTTTGTAGTTAAGATCATATCAATGAATAAGGGCATATTTATTCAAGCAAAGGAAAACAAAGTATGTTTGCACAATATAGTAACTAAATAGTAGATAAAAGAAAAATAGAAAATATAACTAAAAATGATAAACAAGACAAGGATATTATCAATAAACAAAATGATTTAAATGTAACAGCTCGAAAGGCTATAACATTTGCACAATCTATCATATTGGGCTTGACTCTCTAACTATCCTCAGCGGAGTCGTCACCAATTACCGCAACGGCACGGTGGGAGAAATTAGAAAACAAATGGAATCGCCACCGATTTTTATTTATTAGGAAAAATAATTGAAAAAACCCTTAAAATAGAAATCAAAGAAAAATGGTCTACAAACTAAGTCAAGTTTGGGAGTCAAATTATTCTTACTGCACCTCTAATACATCTATCTTAAAACGATTATCCTAAGTTAATTATGCAAATCATTTGTAGCCTTAAAATCTTTATATTACCCCTTAAAAGTAAAAAAAATGAAATTAAAATAATATGAGAAATTAAACAAAAATGCTTATCATATTAGCTTGTCCAAAGTGCCTATGTATCCTCGAAGCAAGGAATCAAAGTCCTATAGTTCGTCTAGAAAATAGTTATAGGTTAGTGGATTTTAATTAAACTTAATGATTTGATAATTTGTTTTAATTTGAAAATTATGATTTAATTAATTAATTTTAAAAATAATTATTCGGGAGGGGTGGAGTTCTATGTTAAGTTCGACACGTCAGCCCTGGATCGACAAGTTGTCACAACTTAATTGACCTAAAATTAATGTAATTGATTGAAATTATAGGTTGATTGATTTTAATTTGAAATCTATGATTTCATTAGTTTGAAATGTTATAATGAACAATTAATTTTGAAAATAAATATTCAGAAGGTGAAGGTCTACGCTAGGTTTGATACATCATCTCCTAGGTTAATAAGTTCTCACGACTAAGTTGACCTAAAATTATCTTAATTAATTAAAAATTAAATTTTTAAGGATTAATGATAATAAAAATTACATTTTTGATTGTAAAATTTAAATTTTTTGAAATTATTGTAATTGATTGCAAAATTAAATCTTCTATAATTATTGTGATTGATTGCAAGAATAAATTTTCTGTAATTATTGTGATTGACTTTCTTAAATTATTGTGATTTATTGCAAAATTAAATATGTCATAATTATTGTGATTGATTGCAAGATTAAATTGTTCGTAATTATTGTGATTTATTACAAAATTAAATCTTTCAAAATTATTGTGATTGATTGATAATTTTAAACATTGATTTGGAATTTAAAATTACGATAATTAAAAAAATAAAAAAAGTTTTGAGAGATAAAAGTCTGTGCAAGGCCAGATACATCATTCGTAAGTCAGTAAGCTGTCACAACTTAACTAACCCATAATTCACTACCCAATTGACCCTTAATGATTTAAATTTTGAGATGGTATTTATTATTTCTGTATTACATAAAGGTCTAACACTTTATTGATCATTAATCACAAATTCAAGAGATTGAAAGAAATAAAGCATGAGAATCAAAGTTCATGAAAAAGCAAATAAAACATATTCAAACAAAAATACAGCACGTAATCTATTGATTTTATGATAGAAATCAACAAAATGCAATCAATCGCATATGTTTCAACCATGACCTAGAAAATGTTTATCATATCAAGAAAGAGAGAAAGTATGGATATTTCAATATCATACATAATCTTCTTCCATCTTATCGACCATTAAGAAAAAAAAAAGGAAATCTCTCATTCCTAAATTCTCATACAATCATGACCAACCGAAATAAGAAAGGGACTACTACAAACTTTGAATATCTACGTCAGGGTCTCTAAGCACTAGAGCCTTCTACAACATTTAAACTTGAAAACTATTCAAACCAATTGAGATTAGGCATTCATACTATTCATAAATCAAACGGTGATTTAAAACTTCAAATTGTGATAAGGCTTTCCTCTATACTCTCACTATGTCAAATATTTAGAAGCCAAAACATACAAGAGGGAAAGACCTAAATGGAAGCTACAGAAGAATGAGAAAAAGGAAGAAAACTCGCATCCATGTTGAAGCTTCTGCAACAAAGAAAGGAGCAATCCCTTCTTCTTTCTTTATTACTCCAAAACGTTCCCATTCTATTGCTTTTCTTCTTCTGCCGTCTCCCCTCTAGCAATTGACTATCTACGTGTCCCTTTGTTTCTTCTAATGCTATGTTGTTTTGCCTCTTCTAGCCATCCTCTTCTAGCAATTGTGTATTCTCTTCTACCTTTTAGTCATCCCCTTCTCTAGGTTTTCCTCTTCTTATTTATAGACTTAGCCACATTAAGTTTCATTAATTAAATTTTCCTATTAGTACTAATTTCTCTCAATTAATGTAAATTTCCTTTTAATCAACATTAATTTTTCATTAACCATATTCTAATTTCTATATTAATTTCTTTAAAAATTTATCTCCACTAATTGCTAATTAGATTATTTGAATTTTTTTATTAACTAACTCCCTCCTTTTTATCTTAGGAAAGTTAGACGTTAGTTTATTGGGTTGTGTTTAGTAGACTATATTTAGTAAGCTACTCTATCAAAAATGAGATTGGGTTAAAAGTATTTCCAAAGGGAATTTATTCATATTTTTTCTCATTTTTTTATTATTTTTAATTAATGGTCCGGATAAAATATGGTGTTCACACTATTCTTTCAATAGGAACCATGGGAAATATGTGTATGATATCTGTAACCCCTTCCTGCTATGGTATCTTTGCTGTAGCATCCTAATAGACTAACTTTAGAGATTGTATAACTAGGCTCAGATTACTCAACCAATTATTTCAATCATTCACTTAAGTGCAGAGAACCATTTTCGGCTTAAATGCTCAAGGATTATGACATTTCTGGTTTGGGCTCAACATTTTATTTCTAACTGAGTATACAAGCCCTAGACCAGCGTATTACATTCACAGACTGTCATTTATAAGTTTTGACATTTGGAACAATGGTTTAGTGTAGTTTCCATTTGAAGTAGGAACTAATTAGCCTACGTATAAATAACATACTCCATAAAGGCAAATACATCCACAGTACATCTTGATAATACTACTGTACTAGGCAAATAAAGTAATATACGATCATTACCCAGTAAAAAATTGCATGTTAACACACAAGGGTTCGTAAATTGTAATCTACACTCGACAGGCTTGTTACTGAAAGAGGAAATATATTTCATATTAGAGATCGGCAAAGATTTTTTTTTCTTCCTTTTCTCCTTTTATGATGAAAACAAAGATCTGCAAAGCTATTAGACAAAACTTCCATAAATGTGCTATGCAAAAAAGGATAAAACATGAAATAGAAGTACTCAATATTGGTATTAGGCCCACTAAAATATGTAGGATTCAAGAAATGACCCTATGGAGTGGTCAGAAAGAAAAAAGAATATCCAACTTTAATTTATGCGACGTTGTTTGGCCTAAGATCCAACTGATAACTACAAGATCCAACTGAAAACTACCCAAAGAGAAAATGATAAACAAATGAAATTGCAAAATGTGATTTTTCCAACAACCCAAAACCATAAGAAAGAGACCCAACTGATGTAAAAGCAACTATTCCCACTTTCCAGCATTCCCTCAGATGCACGACTTCCAAAAAAATAAAAAAAAACAACAAATTTAATAACATAGAAAAAAAGATCTCAACTCAATCAAAGCAATCCCTAAAGGAGAATATAAGCCACAATATCAAATAGCTGATGGAGAATACCAAAATATAAAACACAAAAATAGAGTAAATAAAAAAAAAACTAACTTGTGCGTTGGCAGAATCCCAATTTCGAACTCCTCCGTTGGAAAATCAAATCTGCGCAAACAAGGTAGATATTATGGTGTTTGGATGCTGAGAAAATCCAAGAGAGATTGCTACACAGAAACGTTGATGGAAATAATATGTAAGAAGCATGATTCAAAATGTGGTTCCAATAGCAATGCAATCCGAAATAACATACGAAGGAGAAATAATCAAACAATTTTTTCAAATGTAACCATAACTTTTGCAAGAAGAAGCAGTGCGTTGTAGATATCAAGGGATGCACGCAGTGGCATTGTGGATCTTGGACTTTCGTTCTACAGTTCATTTACAAGGAAAGGGTTCTGTCCATGGACAGTGTCTCTCTGTTGTCTATTAGGTTTGGTCTTCTTTAGGATTTTTTTTTTTTTTGGACTTTAGTTAGTGCAGCAAGTTGGTTTTTATGAGGGTAGGTTTGTCTTTTAGTTATTTTCTGAATATTAAAGCAAAAAAAGTATTCCAAGAGTCAAGCAGTCGAGGCTGCGGCAGTTGTCTCTCCCACGTTGCATATGCCAGGTAAGCTCATCCCATTATTTTAAATTCACTGCACCGGAACGTGGGAAAGCGATTAATAACTTACAAGTAGAAAGAAAGACAACGCAAGCCATATTCTTTTTTGAAGGGGTAGAAAACGTTTAGGTGTTTTTTTTCGTGGAAAGCTCATGAAGCTCTCGACTTTGAACTTCCTAAAGCTAAAATCTCAAGTTTCAGGTAAGTTCATTTACGTATTTAATTTTGTTTCCACCTACTAATTATTAAATTATTTATCTCTTTTTCGTGTTTTTTAAACATTATAGATTGAATTTTCTCATCTTTTTTTATTTCTTGTGATTATCTCCATTCTCAATATTTTCAAATATCTTCAATGCAGCATTTTTCCTTTTGAAAAGTTAATTAGAAAAACTTAGTGTAATCCTTTTCAAAGAATACATGGGAATTTTTGTAAGGTGTCATTTTATTGTTCTACAATTCCATACAAGTGGTATGATATGCTCTTTAAGTAAGAAAAAAAGTTAGCTACTTGAGTTGTTTAATGTTAAAAGCATGTTTTTGGGTTTAATCGGAACAATTTTTGTAGTTTGGAATTGTTTTATACTTTGTTTGGCTTTTGTGATTGTGATACAATAGAATTTAAATCGAGTTTTCTATTTTGTCTTAAGGACAAGAGTTTTAAAGTCATATGAAGGAGAATAAGTTGAAGGAAAAAATGGTCAAAAGTTCTCAGTTGAGTAATTTTTCTAATTGTAAGTTAGAAGAATTATTCTATTATGAAATATTTTAAATTTGCAAGCACCTAATCTTCGATTGTAGTAAAAGTTTTCATATTGTACAGTTTTCAATTGTGCTGGACTAGAAGAAGAGTTTGCAAGACTTAGAAACAAAACCATTTTGCAAGAAACTAAAATATCGTTGGCATGTACAAGTGTTATGCATGTTAATGGTAACAAATAAATAGTGCCAAATAGTTAATCTGCAAAAGATAATTCTAATAGTCAGTTAAACAAATTATTAATTTTTCTTTTTCTATAAACTTATTATTATGGTTCTCTTTAATTAGTATATTTTTTCTTTATAGACATTGTTGAGGATTCGCATAATGTGTTCACAGAACCAAGTAGTTGTAATCCTTATGAAGGCCCAAGTAGTTGTCATATGCATCGTGTATCAAATGGTAAGGTTTAGATAGTATTCTAATAATTTTGCAACCTCAAGTTCTAAATATTTGTATTGATAAAATTATCAACAATTTTTGTATATAGGTTCACTCTGTGATTGTGACTCATGCCAGAAAAGATATGCAAGACAAAGAAGAAAAAATATTATGTGTAACACTTTTCCTTACATTATCATGTTAATTGTAATTAAATTGACTATAATAAGTTATATAGTCACTTACCACACCATACCTTCTATGCTTTATGTTTTAAACACCTAACCTTAAAGTTTAAGCAAACTTCATTAGATATCTGGTTAACTTTCATTCATGGTTTGCAACTCTTTATTATACTTAGAAGTTGAAAACTTTACCCTAATTAAGTAAACAAAAGCTAAACATAGTATTTAATTAAGTTGCATGCATAGTTGGCCACTTTATGGTCTTACCTTGGGTTATATTACTAATGAAATCTGTAGGTGGCTTTAATACGTTATTAAACTCATAAAACTTAGTTATTTTCTAAGGTAAAATAATGGGCATTCTTGACCATATCACCGCTTGGGCGCTGGGATTTCACTACCTAAGCGCCTAGGACACAGAAATTGGTCCTGCTCTTGAGCAGGCCAATGTTCAAATGCTGGGCATTGGGCGCTCTTGAGTGCCTAGTCTCTGTCTCCCCACCACCTAAGCACCCAAAGATGGCGCTTAGGTGCCCAGTTGGTTGAGAAGGCCTTTTTCATTTGTTGGTTTCCTTAGTTTTGGTTGCTTAGTTTAGCACATAAGGGATTTTTTACACATAGTTTGGCATATCTTTAACTTTATTTTAGGGATGTTAGCATCACAATTACCTCTATGGAATTAAGGTTAAATTCAAGTTAAACTCATGCACAAAATCATACACAACAACTTATATGAACATCTTAATTTTATTCTATATAGATAGGCTACGGTTTCACATTAAAGAGTTACCTTGTTAGCTATTTTACATTCAAAAGGAGGGAAGTTAAGCTAAATATTACACAAAACCCCTCAAAAGGTGACTTATTCATAGATTTTTACATTATAAAACTAAAACCCTATCCCTATCATGGGTCTTGATTACCAACTTGGATGATATGGATGCTTTGGATTGCCTTCACAACTCCAATCTCCGGTATGTCGACCCAGAAGTACCAAATCCCCACTATTATTTGGAAGAAAGACATAATGTCATAATCTGAAAATATTAGAAACAATGGTGAGATAAAAATCTCAGTAGAGAGTAATAACATTCAATTTTCAAGTCATAATGTTTTCAACTATAACTTAATACAGAAAATGTCTTCTCTTTACATACACTCTCATTTAACAAGTTTAATTGTCCATGTATGTCTTATTACCAATCTTAGTTCCATAAAACATCATAACATAGGAATAGAGCTTTTTCCGCTTGCAAGGTTGTCCCATCGCCATTGTTATCGAAGTGACCTTACCACTGAAGTAGCCTTAATCATGTAGAATCACCTCCTTAAGGATCATATCCAATCTTAATGAGATCACCCCCCTATAAGGATCATTTCTCAAAATCATATTGGTAATATAACATAACCTTGTTTAATTCATGGTTCTTGGTCCCAAACTTTCAAAATTAAAGTGTCACAAAGTGAATGTAGAAGGAATAGAAGAAGTGAACCATTAGTTAAAAGAGTAAAGATTCATCAAATATAAATAGAAACACATTAAATAAAAGTGGGTAGAGAAGAGTTATTACTCTCTACTTAGTCTTGATTAAACTTTGATTGTGGTTGCTCTTGAAATCTCACATGGAGTAGTTCTCCTAGTATTTGGGCAGAGTTTTGGATCTTTAATTATGTATGTGTACATGAGATAGATGGGATGGGATATTTATAGAACTAGGATATGTGTATGTGTGCATGGCAGTGTGAGAGGGTGAGTGTGTGTTCCATGAGTGAGTGAATCTTGCCAAGTGAGATAACTTCTTGTCCAAGAACATGTGATTAAATTCATGTGTTGGCTAGGGTAATGCCACATGGCATCTTATCTAGATGTTAATGATTGCTTAGTTAGGTTTAGTAGTTTAGTCACTCCATCTAGTTTCCCCTCAAGACACATGATCCTAACTAACCTCATTAATTGGTTTATGTCATCTAGTTTCCCATGGTACTTGGCGATGCATGCATAAACTCTTGAGGTTTCTATCCTTTTCTTACCAAGTAGTCATGATTGTTAGCTTTTAATGAGTCCATTCAAAGTTGTGCAAGTGTCTTATGATGATT
Organism: Castanospermum australe; assembly: GCA_019955255.1. NCBI lineage: Eukaryota > Viridiplantae > Streptophyta > Magnoliopsida > Fabales > Fabaceae > Castanospermum > Castanospermum australe. The sequence goes on along the minus strand of NSJW01000593.1, from coordinate 2,323 downwards.
TTGATTTGCTTGAATGACCAAGATAGTCTTGGCCATGCACTTAAAGGTGTGTGTGTGTCTTGATTTCATATTTACCTTGTAGGTTAAGGTCATGTGGTCAATTTCAAACTTGTTAATATAATGCCACTTGGCACTCTATCTCCTCAATAATGATTACTTAGTTAGGTTACTAACTTAGTTATTTATTCTAGTTTTCCTTCAAGACACATAACTCTTACTAGTTTCATTAGGTTAAGTATTTGCTTATGTCATTTTGGTCTCCTTAGGGTGTTTTGGCTGTGTGTTACTTGTTCCTTGGCCAACTTGGTGTCTTTTCAATTGATTGAATGGATTTCAAATCTTCTTGCACGTTTCTTTTGGCTTGGAAGACTATGAATCTTAGCCAAGTAAATTTGCATGTGATTTGGAGTATGTCATCCTTAAATGATAACTTGCTTTCCTTTAACTAACAAGAAGTGTCCATGTATACTTATCTTTTTACTGATGATGACTTAGTTACACAAAAGTAATTAAGTTTGCTTAGTTTGGTTACTTTTTGATTAGATTCCTTTAATTGACTTAGGGTTGACTTGGTTATTTTTTAACTTTTCATTAGTTTCTAAGTTGATTCTTTGTTTCTTAGTTAGACTAACCATCAGTACTCATCATTATCATCTCTTATTTCTTGACTCAATTTACTTAAGAAGACTTCTTTGTCTTCCTTTAAGTCTCTTGTAACATCCGCCCCTAACTTAAAACAAAATACATAGCCTTAATTGTCCTACTAGTTAATATAATAATTATTACTATATTTTACCCTGTTTAAATTTTACTATTAAAATATAACTGTTCAAATTGAAGAGAGCACTGAAAACTATGTAGGGGAACTAAGCATTAGTTGAAATACCTAATGGAATAGTCAAAACTAAACAGTGGGAATTTAATAATTTTGGATCTGTGAACAGTATCATTTTTGTCCAGTAAAAAGTTAGAGATCAGTAATTAACTAAATTGATCATTTAGTCCACTAAATTATTTCTAGTCACTTTATAATTGGATTAGATGAGAATAGTTTAACAAAATTAATAGAGAAATTACTCTTGTAGAATGAACCAATGAGATAGTGCCACTTGTAAGAATTATATTGGCTTAGAATAAACCAATTAGGTTGTGACATGTGTAAGCATATCATTGGAGGAGAATGGACCAATGAGATGTTGACATATGGAGGCCTATGATTGGCTAGAAAATTGGCCAATGAAATTGTGACATGTGGGGCTATGTAATTGGCCAAGAGTTGGCCAATAGAATTGTAACACTTGGCAATATGTGATTGGCTAGAATCTTGACCAATGGAGTCTTGACACTTGGAAGCATGTGATAAGCCAAGAGTTGGCCAATAGGATAGTGACAAGTGGAAGCATGTGATTGGTTAGAAGCTTGGCCAATAATGTCTTGACATTTGGAAGAAAACTATTGGCTAGAAAAGTAATGATTACTTGGTTAGAGAAACTAAACTAAACCAACCTAGTTACTCCTATCTAGTTCAAACCTAACTAAATTGGTTCCAATCCAACCAAGTAGGTTTCATCCTAACTAGAAGTCATCATAAAGCCATCGTGATATGGATAAGCCTATGACCAAGTCACTAAATCTCATTGGTTGATCAATAAAGAAAGAAATCAAATAATTCCCTTTAACTCCCTAAAACCCATGGCCAAGTAAAGAAAAAAGAGAAAGGAAAAGAAAGAAAAAGAGAATAAAGAAGGGAAAGTGCAAGGCCATGTATGGAGGAAGAAGAAAAGGGAAGAAAAAGAATGAAGAAAAGGAAGGAAAAGTCAAGATCAATGGGGTAAAAGCTTGTCTTCAAAAGGTAGGGGTTTAAATTTGAGTTTTTCTCTTTTTGAATCTAAGCTTTCATGGTTGATTCTATGACTTTTGATGCTCTTGAATCCATGGTGGTTTAAGATTCTTGAGATATAATCTTGAATATGAATGATTTGTAACAAGACTAGCTTACATTATGTAGATCTATAGTGTATTGGTGTGTGACTTACTTGATTGTTCTATGATGCTTGCATAGCGTTTGTTTGTATCGTGATTTCTTGTGTGTGACTTAATTCTTGTCAAGAAGGCATGAATATGAGCTCCTAATGAATCTTTGATGTTGATTTATAGTTTGATGGTGTGTAATTTATTTAAATGTCTCTTGATACCAACTAGGGTTACCATGAATGCTTTCTCGATATTGACTTAAATCTTGCTAAGATTGATGGTAAGAATATACAATAGAGATTATTCGATTTCTCACTATGCTTATCCATAGTTAAAAGGGGTTAGAAAA